>QMIH01000181.1:310913-333707 GCA_003987875.1 Clarias batrachus
TATATACATACTGGGAGGAAGTATGTGAGAAACACTATTTAGTAATACAGTATAGTGCTTCTTCATACTTTTTCTTTTATTGAAATAAACCAAAAGGCTGATCTATCAATCTATTACAGCCTAAGTTATATTGGACTCTCATTTCCTTACTAAAAAGACATCTATATTTCTGAATATACTCAATAGCCCTTCTGTACTCATGTTCATTTTGACAGTTATCTTACTTTAGGGAAATACGCAACTATCCCCATTTTCACCTATCAGCTGTCCTTCCTGTGTCCCACTCAAACACCTTTCCTGTGTAATTGTGTTTTAGTGTTAGGGGAGGAGCTCAGGGATCGTTTTGGCTTAGCGGCTACACTTAGTGCCTGATTTCTCCCCAGCCCAGCAGTGTCCATAATAGGCGGCATTTAGGAGCCGGAGGCTTATTTGCTTCATCGTCACGTCCAGTTTGCTCGCTGTCAAGTGTCTCCCCTCCCCTCGGCCTTCAGTTGCTGGCACAATTGGATCTCCCTGGCTAGCGCTGTCAGTCAAGTGCTTTGGGCAGATGGTGAGGATGGACCCGATAGAGAATGAGAGAGAAAGAGCGAGCAGGCAGTCTGTCCTCTATTCAGACTGGTGTGGCCAAACTTATAGCCTTACTGACCCGGACACCACACACACTAGGCATGCAGAGAGCCAGACGGTGGCACACACACACACACGCACACACACAATGATGTGGGAAGAAAATGAAGAAACCAGATTTTACTGACATTTCAAAGTTGTCTGAGGCATTTGATGTTGAAATGAATGAAGTGATCTTCATCCAAATACTGAGGTTAAATTAGGATTCAGAAAGTGTAGACCGTTCTTTTAACATGCACCAAAAATGTCACAATAGCAATAGTCCGTTTAATGTGAATTTCCTAATAGTAATACTATAGAATTTAGACTAAAATACATTTCAATGTATTTATTTTTGTCGTAACAGCTTTTTTTATTATAATCACACTGTTAAATTTTTTTATTTTATCATTATTTATACATTGCATATTAATCTTTATAACTAATATGTGCTCGTCAATGCTGTTCAGTACACTAGAAAGAAATCTGAGTTTAATAGTTTTATTAAAAGTTAGGTTTTATCTGTACATTGGTCGTAACTCGCTCTTTCAATGATCTTTACATTTCATTTATTGGAGGACCCCAAACCAGTTTCCGAGAATTGTCTGTCTGTCTATATGCATGTCTGTCTGTCTGTATGTCTGTCTGTCTGTATGTATGTCTGTCTGTATGTCTGTCTGTCTGTATGTCTGTCCAACCAGATATTGTCACAGCATTACCCAAAACTGGCTGGACAGAATTTAATAAAGCTTTGTCAGTCCTTAGGTATTTGCCTGAAGTTAAATCTGTGAATTCAATCAAAATGTTGCGTAGAAGTGAAGTTATGAGTTGTTTTATGGCAGATTATAAACCGCAAGGGTTGACAGCTCATGGGCTTCAACCTGAAAGAAGAACATAACTGATTACGTTTAAGCAGATCAGCCTATTTATAGCTTTAACCTTTAACTATTTAAAAACTTTTTTTTTCTAGTTAAATATATTTACATACACTTCTGACCATGTGTATGCTCCTTGGGGTAGAACTGTGTCACTGTGGATAAACTGATTATGAGTGGGATAAATTGATTATCCTCATATTTAATGTCAATCAGATTAAAATAAATGACAAAGTAAACACCAAAGACAACTCTCACATTTTCTAATCTGCTTTGAGATGAATAGTGACGCATGTTTTACGTGCATTTACATTCACCAGCCATTTCATTAGGTACACCTTTCTAGTGCTGGTTGGTCTCCATTCTGCCATCAGAATTTAGATTAAACAAGCTGCTGGATGCGAGATGCAAATCTCCTGTTCCACCGCATCCCAGACGTGCTCTGTCGCTTTGAGATTGCGTGACTGTGAAGGATCGTCTCAGGACCAGCCATGTGCTGTTAATGTTAAGTAGATATTCGCGTTAACATGCAGTTGAACAGGTGTATCTAATAAAGTGGTCAGTGAGTGTACATTGCAAATTAGAGTGGTCATGCACAAGCAGAGCAAATAAGAGTATTTAGGATTTATCGACATTCATTGTGCACATCTTTGCACATGCGCATGTGATAAATGCCAATATTCTTGTGAGTACAGATGGATTTTGTGCACAAATTCAGAACTTGATAAATGCCTTAATAATTGAGACCTCTTGTCAAAGTCATGCTGAATCTGTAGCAGGGAAACGGGTGCAACACCAGATTATACACCAGTCCGTTGCAGATAATTCATGCATTTATTTGAGCCAATCCATCTACCAGCATTAAACCACACGAACAAGAAACTTCACAAAGACAGTAAACTGAGCACAGAATGGAACCCGGGACCCTGAAGCTATGAAGCAGCAGTGCCACCCACTGCACCACTGTGCTACCTCGTCCTTGCTTAATTTCTTCCTAAAGAGATCAAAGCAGTGAAGGGTTTAGTCATTTAGTCTATCCAGCTTTCCCATGTCCCATCTGTACACCCTGCTCAACCGGATCAGCTTTCAAATATTCAACGTCCATGCGAATACTGTCAAACCGCTAAAACTTCTATCTGGCTTGGTCATTCTTTACATGGCTAACTAGCAACACTAACATCATTCAACTTCAGCCCTAATATTAAAACACAAAACGTTTGGAGGGTTTGAAGGCCAGGTTGGGCGTCTGGCCGAGGACCCAGAGTGCAGCAGGCTGTGGTGCACAGGGTGTTCTGGTGCCTTTCTACCGTAGCCAATATTGTCTTTTTTTTCTGTCATATTGGCTTTTCTGTAGGATTGGACCAGATGGACTGGCCTTTGGTCCCTGTGGGCATTTGTAAGCCTCGGGTGCCCATGATCCTCACACCAGTTTACTCACTCAGTCATCATCTATACCACTTAATTCTGCATTCAGGGTCACGGGGGCCTGGAGCCTATCCCAGGAGACATAGGGCACAAGGCAGGGTACACCCTGGACAGGGTGCCAATCCATCGCAGGGCACACACACATACACACACTCACACACAAATCCAAACACTACGGCCAATTTGGGAACGCCAATTTACCTAACCTACATGTCTTTGAACTGTGGGAGGAAACCGGAGTAATCGGAGGAAACCCACCAAGCACGAGGAGAACATGCAAACTCCATGCACACAGAGACGGGAATCGAACCTGGCCGGGAATCGAACCCGGACCCTGGCGGTGCAAGGTTTATACAGTAATTGATAATTAATGTTATTTTGTTCACCTGTTGGAGGTGTTGACCAGGGTATTGCTTGTAATTAAAGATTATAATCACATAGACAACAGTTTTTAACTGTTGAGTGCATCTTGCTGACTTATTTATATATTTGATCAAATCTTGGAAAACACATTTATATTTAATTGCATTCCCCTAACACACACACATAAAGTAAACAACCTTTAGCATTTCTATATAACAATTAAATGTAGAATTTTTATCACTGGCAAAGAAGGTGACTGATGTACAACACTGTGGTGTTTTAGCAAAGGACAAAGAAAGTACATCTACATAGTCAGGAGCTAATAGGAAAGTGGAACCTCAATATGAAGATCTGCTTAAAGTATTCAGATGAACTATTTCTGTGTGTAAAGGAGATCATACTGCAATCAAAATGATTTCCTCACCAAAAAAAAGGCTTTAAAATATACTTACCAGACTTTATTGTTAATAAGGACTTTCATAAATACTTATTAAAATCGTCTTTGACTATTTGCTCGCTCATTTCCTGGTAAGACTGTCAGCTCAAAGTGCACTTCATCAGAATAAAGAGGAACAGTAAGGACTTTATGAAATAAATTCTTTATCATTTAATGAGGTCTGGATTACGTTAATTCTGACAGGTGCAGGCTAGACAGAAGTTCTTGAAGGAAGGACCAGGGGAAAAAACTTTGGAGCAGCACAAAAAGTGCGAAAAGAATGTACAGATGATTTGGATATGAAGTTTTGGGGGTGGGGGGAGGGAGGGGGGTTCCGAAGAAAAACTTCACCTGAAGAAAACTGCAAAGAATCATTTAAGATAACTTTATTTTTTTAGGAATTTATTTTTGAAAGAACATTTCCTGTGTCAAGTATACCTATTTAGTACCTATTTATCTCTCTAAACATACTGTTCATACACACATACAGTACATACATACATACATACATATGTACATATTCTGCCCCCACACACATATAAGTGCCAATCAAAAGTCTGAATTAGAACAATACTGTTTTTTTTTTTTTTTTTTTTTTTTCAAAACTATGAAATGTCATTAGGGAAATAAATAACAACAAAAACAGTAATAAAAAAACAGTTGTTATTTTAAGACATGAATTCAGCTGTTCTGGAATAGTTCTTGCAAGAACAGTATTGTGTCAAGTGCATTTGCAAAATCCATCAAGCACCATGATGAAACTGGCTCTCACAAAGACCATCCCAGGAAAGCAAGACCAAAACGTACCTCTGCTGCAGGGGAGAAGTTCATTTAGAGTTTTCAGCCTCAGCCCCAGAAATCCCCAATTAACAAATAGCACCTGGAATTAGAACTATTATGAAGGCTTTACAGGGTGTAAGTAGTATATATACTGTTGTTGTTGTTACTTAATTATTTAATTCCATATGTGTTATTTTATTGTTTTAAGGGGAATAAAAATCAGTGCTGTTCTATAATGTAGAAAATAAATCCAAACGTAATTAATTATTAATTAATTAATTATTAATCATGTATAGGAAAATCACTTTGGGTCATTCTCAAGAATGAGAAAAGTTCAAATGCAATATCAAACAGATCACGTGAAAAATATGAAGAAACTGTACATTAATTGTGTGAAGTCACATGTTAAAAAATCATGTAAGTAATAAGTCACAGGGAAAAATGTTCAAAATGCACGTAAAAGAATCACATCTAAAAACCTTTAAGATATACTGTACAAGAGCACAAATAGATCAGAACAGAGAAAAAAAATCATGTTCAAATAAATTAATCATATATAGAAAAATCTGGTCACATCTGGTCATTTTGTGAATCACAAAAGGTTAGATGCAATATCAAACAGATCACATAAAAATATATGAAGATTAATCAATTGTGTAAAGTCACATATAGTTAAAATATATTTTTTAAATCAGTTGGGGGGAAAAATTAACCATGGGTTAATAAACTCCTCAACACCAGTAAATGCTTTTGTGTTGTGTTTTAAATGTTTGTGTGTTTACTAGCAAATGCTTTCCCAAAACATGTTGTGCACACTTTACTGTATGTTAATTCCAGTGCACTACTGAGACTGAGTCACTAGTGAGGCTGAATTTGTCGCCAGGCGCTGGTACTGATTTAGCCATAACATCCTGCAAAAGCATGAGCAAGTTTAACAAAGACAGAAAAGGAAAGAGGAAAAAACAACGCTGGTCTGCAAGATCATGAAGATATACAGTAAATGGCTGCTGTCAGTGCTTCCTGAAACCCTCTCTTTTTTAATGAATAAAATTTTACACCAATAAAAAGAGAGAAAAAAGAAGAAGAAAAAGAAGGGAAAAAAACAATGTTATCTCCAACTGCTCCACTTCTGACTGCTCAGTGTGCTGTAATTATTTGCATAACATTTGCATTTGGAGATGTTAACTTTATTAAGATGCCTCTTGCTAAGATAAAAATCTACTCAGTGGCCAGCTCAGCACTTATTTCCCCCTCATTATCCTTTTGACAATCCCACAGATTTCCACGCCTTAGATCTATAATTATCTCTAGACTGTGAAGCCTGAGAATGTGGGTCTACAGTACGTATTATGCTGAATTAACTGTCAACAACTGCGAACTGTTAATATAGAGCATGGCTTTCTCTCTATTTTTATATGTGTGTATGGAAGGCAAAGGCGTTGGGGTCCAGCGGCCTAATCCTAAACAGAGAGACAATGTTTTGCATAGTAGAGAGGTAGCACAATGTGTCCTGCACAATACAAGTCACTCAGTCATAGTCTATGCCGCTTTATTCTATATACAGGATCACAAGGGGACTAGGAGCCTATCCCAGGAGACTTAGGGCATGAGGCGGGCTGCCAATCCATCTCAAGGCACACACACTCACCATGGGCAATTTGGGAACACCAGTTAGCCTAATCTGCATGACTTTATATTGTGGGAGGAAACCAACCAAGCACGGGGAAAACATCAAACTCCATGCACACAGAACCGAGACGGGCATCGAAGCCGGACCCTGGAGATGCAAGATAAGAGTGCTAATCACTAAGCCACCATGCCACACTTATCTTCTTCTTATTCTTCTTCTTCTTATTATTATTATATGTAGTAACATTAGTAGTACCATAATGTCAGTCACAACATTGGACAGAAGTACCTTTATTTAAAAAATAAATAAATAAATAAATAAATAAGTAAAATGTGACTTAAAAAGAGATGCAGAAAGCAGCAGGAACAGGTTGCACAGCTTTTTAAAGTTTTCTCTTAACTTTGTAGAGAAATTTGATGGGCAAACAAAACATATAACACAACGTGTATCCAGTTCAAAATCTTAAGTTGACTCAACTTGTAATTCAAATATTTCAGTCAGCTCAAGTAGCATTGGTTGTGGGCTCAATTAATTATTAAATTGTTAAATTATTAATTATAATTAATTTCTCTAGGGTTCACTGAGCCCAACCTTTCATTGCCTTTCATTGGGTAAGTTGCCCATATTGATGTAGTTGGTTCAAGTCGGCCTAACAATACTCTAACAATTTAAACACACAAACATTACTTTAAAAAAAACTTTATTCTCCTAAAACTAGTCAAAGTTAAAATGGGAATCTGGATACAACAGGAGATTACAGGTTCAATCAAATACCTGGATACCACCAGAACCTTATCAGTCTCTAACTGTTTCTTTTATATTACAATATCATAATAATTAAACTAGTCCCAATGTGTCAGTCACAAAAAAAAGAGTCCATGGCAACGAGAGTTTGTTTCTCAGCATGTGAATCTAAAGGGAGCGTGTCTCTCCAAGTCCAACAGAAATCGTTTGAATGGCTTCATAGGTGTACATCCAGTCCTTTTCGGAAGCACAGACCTGACCAAACATCACTCCTAAAGCTGTTGCATAGTCACCCATGCCATCAAGGACTACTACAACTCCAACGCCTTGTTCACACTCCTCTAGTAGCCCCAAAAGGCCAGCCTTCTCCACTCTGACCCCAATCCTCCACAGCAGAGTTCTAAAGAAAACAAGAGAAGTCTTGTAAAGACAAAGATAAATACATTTCACAGAATATCTAGTTATGATGAAAATAAAAATGATAACAAGGTTTCTACATCACCAGAGTGTGTAAAAGACTAAAATTCTTTTAAAAGTTCCTGAAATTCTAATGATGGGTTAAAGCTACGTATTGCTTCATATTTAAAAGGGGTTGATATTTTCAATGATTTTACTTTTTATTTCTCAGGATGTTTAGAGTGATGTTTTAAATTAACCGGATATTTACTCAATGCAGTACAGTGTAACTGCAGTACAGTGCGGTAACATGAAGCCTAACGTTAGCTAAACTCACCTCAGTAATGTCAGGGTACCTCAGTATAATCATAAGTGGAAACACACCTGCCTCATTTATTTTATTGATTTAAAAAATAAATAAAGCTTACCCAGGATAAAGAGTTCTTTTTCACTCTTCTTCACCTCTTTAGTGCAGTTTGATAGCGTCAGGTTTCATAAATTTTTTATAAAAATAAAATAAATAAAATAAATTTGATTTATTTTATAAATCACATGATTGTATCTCAGGGAAGGTAAATTGCTGGCTCAGCTTAATTGTTCGAGAACACAATGTTACCTGTTGTCTCAACAAATACCACTGTAGTGAACGTGAAGTTGGACCAACAATACAACATTAATTAATTTAACATTTAATTAGTTGGGTTTTATATATGCTGTGTGTATGGCTTCGAGTCAGCAATCAGATGAACATAAATACTAAAAAGTCTGTGGATGGTGGGTGTTGTAGTTTGACACTGATTCTGGCAATGACGTCTAAAATTATTTTTTATGAAACAGAACAATATCTTCTGTTGCTTGGAGAAAAAAGGATTGCAGATGTGATCTCAAGAACTCCACAGTGAAGTACAGTACATCAGTGGGAGAATCTTTATATGGGTCACCATTTGGCAAATGGGACGGGGGCTTTACTCGTCGCTGAAAGAGTTTTTACATGAATAAAGCAACATACAGCACCGAGACATATTATAGAGCAGAATTGAATCTCACTGCAAAAAAATGATAGTTGGAGGAAGTTGAAATTTTCAGCAAGACTCTCACCCCAAACATTATGCCAAATTAAATCAAGAAGCCCTGGCATGGTCTAGTCAATCTTGCAATTCCGGCAAAAAAATTTGGGAGGGATTGTGAATCCATTGGAAGAACCCTCATAACCTTGAGGAATGGAAGATGATTTGCCAAGCGAAATGAGCCAAATCTATGTTGCTGCAAAAGCAATTGTTTTCTTATCATAGATGTCTGGAAGATTTACAACATTTTATAAATTTATATAATTTACAACAAAGTGCTAATGATAATCCTTTTGTAGTTTCTGAATATGAATTACTTTCATTTACAATGCATGTACAGAATATACAATATCATAATACAGTGCATACAATGTTAATCTTTGTTTATACAATTTCTATGCCTATAGCAGGAAATGTTTAAACAGGTTACTCTATTGTTTTAATATACAGTATATATATATATATATATATATATATATAGATAGATAGATAGATAGATAGATAGATAGATAGATAGATAGATAGATAGATATACTCTTGCCTTCAAAAGCATATGAACATCTGTAATATCTGAATTGTCATCAGTTGTGCAATTTTTGAGGTCGGACACTGATGTTGGACGAGAAGGCCTGGCTTGCAGTCTCCGCTCTAATTCATCCCAGTCAAGGGCAGGCCAGTCAGGTTCTTCTACATCAAACTCGCTCATTCATGTTGTATGAAGCCTGCTTTGTGCACTGGTGCGCAGTCACGGTGGAACTGGTGTGGGGTTGTTTTTCAGGAGTTGCCCTTACCGCGAGCCAGGCCTTCTCGTCCAACATCAGTGTCTGACCTCACAAATGCACTTCTTCACTTCCACAGCCACCAAACGACAAACTACTTCCATACTCATTGTCTTTCACGAAGATGTCTCTTAGCCTGCTTGGAAGTTACAAATTACATCTAATTTGAAAAATGTAGGTTTGCTGAAGTATGGTTCAGCATTTTTTTTTCATTATTAACTGACTATATTTAACTATGTTAATATTAACATTAACAAATTAAATAATATCATAATATAATATTAACAAATTATATATATATTTTTTATTTTTTTATTTATTTTTTTGTTTTGTTTTTTTGTTTTTGTTTTGTTTGTTTGTTTTTTGCTAATGTCAGGTTAGGATATTGTACGATCGATTTGATTCAAATTATTAACATAATTTGCTGGAGAATAAAAATTCTAGCATATTGCTTAAGTATGTAAAAATGACATTATTTATTTATTAGCAAACTTACAGAGGTGATATTTTTAGTCTAAAAACAGTGTAGGTGCTCAAAAACAGTTTTAGATTAGTACTAAAAGTTACTTTTCATATAAAATCACATCAAGTCCATTGCATCACATGACAATCTCGTCATATTATTTAATTATTTATTTCTGCATTTTATTTATTTATTTTCTGTATTTATTTATTTATTCATTTTTTAGTCCATTTGAAAGTAGCAATGTTTTTAAAACTCACTCGAGTATACTTGAGTATATTGACATATGACCAATTATGCTTTTATTTAAACACACTATACATTTCTGGTACTGTCTCGACCCCGGCCAATGATGTATTGCAATCATATAATATTTATATGTCAACATTAATATAAAGGGCACAAATCCCGCAATTCTGCTTTCCAGTTGGCGTCAATTAATACTGAAGAGCGATTAATTTTGTGTGTATGAACACACTTTGTAACCTATGCTTACAGTTCCCTGACGGATCAATAATTCATTGGCAGTGATGATTCTTTCATGAGACTCATCGCACATTATTCATGCTGTGCTGTGAAAAGTAGGACACATATAGAGCCGGGCGAAGCTACAGTAGTACCAGAGCTCAGAAATGGACAGAAATTCAAGCGTTAATAGAGAAGTGGAGAAATCTGACAGACATCTGAATTATCATGGAACTTTGTCTAGTTGACATGGAGAGAGAGAGAGAGATTTTTGTTGGTTTGGAAATGTCACGGTGACCTGGATGTTTCAAATGTAGATGGAATCTTTCTGCAGGGGAATGAAGACATCTCCAACGCTAAATAAGTGTTCAGCCAGCTCTTTTTTTTCCTCTTGCTGTGCCTTTAGCTCAAGGGCAGAGTGTGTTCTGGAAGGTAACAGCTCGCACAATGTGCTGCGCGAAGCGAATCTTGGGAGAGTTCATCAGCATGTGTGTGTGTGTGAGAGAGAGAGCGAGAGAGAGAGAGAGAGAGAGAGAGAGCGAGAGAGAGAGAGAGAGAGAGAGAGAGAGAGAGAGAGAGCGAGAGAGAGAGAGAGAGAGAGAGAGAGAGAGAAAGTAAGGATGATGCCTTCAGACTTTAACAAGTGTCAGAAACCATCTGCTTGTGCAGTTCAGGGTGAGCCCATGAAAATGTGCACCCTGGAAAGGGTCTTAATTAAAAACACAGACCAGAGGAAAAAACAGGCAGGGGCAAACATTGTAACGTCCTCCCTGGGTGAGATGCAGGGTGAGATTTTTTTTTTTTCAAGGGGGAGAAGAAGAATGAAAAAGAAATTACAACAAAAAAATCACTTGACATTCCACGAGCGTTATTTCCGAGCATGTAAATGCAGCAGCGAAGCCCGTGGTCTGAATCACAATGACCAAATCGCCATAACGATGTTTACGAACATACCGGTTATGAAAGAAGGAGAGAAAGCATTCTTGTCAGAATGGGCATCTTGTGATCCTCTGAGGGGATAGGGGTGAAATAATTGCCCGCACAGTTTTGACAGAGACATACTACAGTGGCCCGTGTTGTGTATGATCAACAGCTAGCTGTGTGACACGCTGCTGAATCCGTGGGTAGGAATTAATGGAGAACGTGATTGTTTGTGCTCCCGGGTTAGTCCACAAGGCACAGTCCAATTCTCTATCCCAGGCCTGCTTTGCTTGCTGAACTACACTATTACTCATATGTACCTTTATTTATACAGGGAATACCTCCACCCAGACCAGGAATATATTTACAATAGGGCACGGTGTGCAATTTAAAACGTGGGAGGAAAAAAAAGTTTACTTGCATTAAATAACATTGTCATAAATGTGTCGTGAGCTGTCGTAGGTCTATATATCTGCTCACAAGAGAAACACCCACAAGATTCATACAGAAAATACAAAAAGTTATAAAGGAAATAACATTATTTGCAATATCAAATAATAGTATTTTTTTAACAAACTTTTTTGTATGTGTTTAACATTCTATGCAAATACAAAAACGTAATAAACATACACATAAAATGCATCTTGGCATCGAGTCTACAAATCTCTTGAACTGTAATGGAGAGCTGAAGCCAATTCTTACTGAAGACTTCCTTATTGGGGATAATGGTCAAGAGACTGGGTTGAGATCTTGTGACTGGAAAGGTCATAGCAACTGCTTTACATCATTTTCACATCGTTCAGTAAGCCCTCGGGCTCTGTGCATAAGGGCGGGGTCATCCCCAAACAGACCACACCCATCAGAATAGAAGCGTATAATCAGAGGATAAAGGTGAGCCAGAGGAAGTTTGTATCGATTTTTAGTGATGCTTCTGTCAAAGGGGATAGAACTGAAGCCAAAGCATGCCAATAGGATAAATAATTGCCCCCAACAGCTACCATTATTATAGAAGAGTATTAAGGGCAAGAATACAAAAAAAAAAAATCAGAAATGTGACTTTTGTCATAGAATTCTAACTTTAAACTCAGAATTCTGAATGTAATATTTGAATTCTAATTTTAAAGTGAAAACTTTGAATTTATTCTGAGAATTCAACTTTAAACTAAATATTCTGAAATTAATCACAGGATTCTGACTTTTTCTCCTTAGAATTCTGGATTTAATGTTAAAATTCTTTATTTAAATCTCTTAAATCCTGAATTTAAACTCAACATTCTGAATTGGATCTCAGTATTCTAGATTTAAATCTAGAACATTCTGAATGTAATCTCCAAATTCGAATTTTTCTTAAAAAATCGGAATTTAATCTCAGAATTATGACATTAAACGCAGAATTCAAAATCAGAAATTTGCATCAGAAGACAAATATTAATAATATAATAATATTTGATTTTTCTACATTTTGCAAAGAGTAACCATAAAAGTATGAAAACTGTCAAAATTTGTCGACAGTCTTGATCCGAACCTTAAAGCCTAAATATTGTATGCATACTGTGTAAGGCGAATTTATTGTTAATAATTTCCTATTATTAAAGCATTACGCCGTTGGACATAAGGTACATGACCGATCAGATCCGAGCCAATCACTTGCTGAAATCTGAAGCGTTTATAACGGGAATAGAGAATTTTGCTCAATTTTATTATCTACTAAATGTCATGTCAAGGTATAAAAGTCACCATTTATATAGAAATATGATGCATGTGAAATTGATTCATTAGCTAGAAACCATTGTAGAGATTCAGAGGGTAAAAAAAAAATCCCTCATCTAGCAGAAGTTAAAATAAATCGCTTGACAGAAGTCCACGTGAGCTGAACGATCAAAAGGACAGCGTGACCTTCCACATCCACAGCGCAGAACAGAGTAACATCTCTCTCACACACACACACACACACACACACACACACACACACACACACACACACACACACACACACACACACACACACAGCATGGATGACTTACACAGCAGCAGTGTGTGTGCTCCCAGGAGGTCGGGGCCCAGAGGAGGTGGCAACAGAATGCTCAGCTCCTGCTCAGGAAGAGGCATGTTTCACAGGTGAAAACACTAAAGATATATTTGTTTGCATGTTGGGAGTAAACACAAATCTGCACATCTCCCCAGCACGGCTTATGGTCTGGTTTATTCTAAGGAATTTTGGACAGCTTTCGCAGTCCTGGACAGTTTTCACAGGCCTCCTGCATGTAAATGAGTTCTTTCTGGAGCTCTACCTTGTACAGTATATGGCTCATTGTTTCTAATCTGTAGTGCAAATGATATTGTTTTACCCACTGAACGGTAACAACACAAACATTTCATGTCTCAACGTGTTAAATCACTATCCAATTCAAGCACAAACTCAAAAAAAAAAAAAAAACGATGTGTGTTGAAAATATAGGTGCCATGTGTGTGGATGTGTGTGGGTGGGTTTGTTTGCATATACAGTACGTGCATATGTGTGGCATATGTGTGTGAGTTTTGTCTTGTTCGCACATACAGTTGTAAAGGATGGAACTGACCCTCTTCAAATCGAGCCGGTCAGCAGACAGAAAGACAGTAAACATGCATCGAGTGCAAGAAATACATATGCACAGTCAAACTCTGGTCCTCATGCGCTTTATAGGATGGCATGAATAGACTGTGTATTCAGTGAGATTGTTGTGTTGTCTAAATTGCCATGGATACGGTATCGCTTCAGTGTGGCTTGTGTTGCTGAGACTGGCAAGAACATTTTTAACTTTAAAATAAGTCAAAAGAAATCATTAGTGATTAAAAACAAAAAACTTAAAAAAATATTTTTTTCATATATACAACATCACCATACAAGGGTTAAACTGGGACTGGAAACTGATTATGATCAAATGAATGCATTAATGAATTATATAATTGAGTTATATACTGTATACACCCCCTATTTCAAATGTGTCATTCTTTGTAAAAACTAAATAAAAATCATCTGCTCACAGTGGGTCTTAGTATTTAAATACAACCTCAGATGAATAACAACATATAACTTTTTTCACCGTTTTATTATTTCTAAAAAACAATTATTAACAACTAACAATTTTTAACGTTTTTCGTTAAGTTGCAGCCACAGGTGATCAGCCCTTGATTAATTGATCACTAGCAGGTGTGCAGTCCTCTAGAAAAGCAGAGGCTTGGGCAGTTTGCTGTTCTGAAGCATTCATTGTTGCTGCATCACTCTGGAAAAGATGATAAAACCATTTCCAAACAGTTTGGAGTTCAACATTCTACAGTAAGAAAGCATTCAAGGCATAAACTTTCCAGCAGTGGACGTCCCAGCACCTTCTCCCCAAGCTCAAAGAGTGCAATGCTCAGAGAAATATATATTTTAAAAAAAAGAGCTACATCTCAGACACTGCACTCCTCATTAACACATGTTAAATATTTAAGTCCATGACCACACAATTAGAAAAAGACTGAACAAGTACAGTCTACCTTTACAGGATTCTGATGTTCTGAATCAGTTCGGTCTCTGAGGTTCGCCAAACTGCATCTGAACAAATCACAAGGCATCTGGAACAAAGTCCTACTGTATACACGCATGAGACCCAAATGGAGTTCGTTGGCCTTAATGCCCAGTACCATATTTGGGGAAAATTAAATACCATTTCTGAAGAAATACCTCATACTCACTGTTAAGTATGGCAGGGGAAGGGGTGATGATTTGGGCTTGTCTTGAAAAAGACTGAACAAGGGCCTGGGAACCTTGCAGTCATTGAGTCGACCATGAACTTCTCTATGTATACCAGAGTATAATAGAGGCAAATGTAACCAATAATAATAACAACCTGTCTGACAGCTAAAGATTGGCCGAGGTTGGGTTACGCAACTGCACAATGAACCAAACTCAGTACACACAGTAAATCTACATCAGAATGGCTGAAAAATTAAAACAATCAGGGTTTTGGAATGACCTAGTCAAAGTCCAGCCAACCAAATTGAAAATGCTGTGACGAGATCTAAAGAGAGCAGTGCATAAGCAAATTGTTGTGTTGTGCAATATTTATTTATTTATTTATTTAAACTACTTCTGACGTTGCCTCAATTGTCTGCTTGCAAACACAGTTTTGTATGGTGCCAGTTTAACCAATGCAGTGGATAAAGGCAATCTAATGTCTGATCACAAACTGTAACAAGTGCCCAAATATCTATGGTGCTCCCGCCTCATGACTTCATTATCAAAACGGGTACAATAGCTTGCGCACTCTTTACAAGCAACAACAGACAAAGTAGCAAATATAAATGTGATCTACATTAAAAATCAGCAAACTACTGTATTTATTCAACAAAATAGAAGCAACTGAATGAACCAGTGGAGGGACGCAATGGCATTGAGTCTTGTGTTATAGGAAACCCTTTATTTTCCAGAACTGCGTAAAAAATGACACAACTTAACTCTGTGGAGGGACTTCCCACTCATCTGCTTAACTGGCCATTATCTTCAGCCATTAATGCAATTACACTCGTCTTCTTTATGAAACAACACTTAGCATTGTCATATTGTAATAGCTGAGTGTAGCGTAATGACACATTGAAGCACTTACTATGCCCAACACACTGCGTACTGTGGAAGAGCATCAGCTTACTATGATCAAGTTACCGTTCGTGATGATGCAGGTTGATAGTAATCGTCTCCATATTGGCCGGCACTCAGACAGTCTGATGGCTCCAGCGTGTTTTGATGCGATGAAGCAATAGAGAACAATTTCCCTTGTATGTTTGTAAACTAATTACAGGCTTTAAATGGATAGATGCACATACATGACGGGCAGAGTCAACTACTGTACACTCCCGGACACACACACACACACAAAAAAAAACACTACACATTCTTTATATTTTGTTGGACCATCTTTTGCTTTGATTACAGGGTGCAATGTTGTGGCCAAGTCATGTGTGAAAAAAAATTCCTCATGCTCCCAAAACCACTTTTACACAATTTGAGTCCTGGAATTTGCCTGTGCCATCAGGGAAGAAAAACTCCATTGATGTGACCCCATGGTCATTCAGTACATTCAGGTAGACCGAGCTAACTGAAGCAACCTCAGATCATAATAATACATCCAGAGGGAGGCCACAATGCATGATGGGTGCATGGGTCCATGCGCTTCAGTTCTTACCCTGACGCGCCCATCGATCTGGAATAGGGTCAATCTGGACACATCAGACCACAATTGAAGCCGTTTTTCTGATTAGTCTCACTAATAAGTGGTTTCCTTCTGGCCATACAGCTGTTTTGTCCCAGTCCTATGAAGACAAGTCACTTTGGACTTGTGAAGATGCTTATTTTCACTATTAAATCCAGCCTGTGATTTCTAATGTACATTTTTTTATGCAACCTCACCAAGTGTCTAAGTGATCTCCCATTATAGTCATTCTTTTTTTTTTTAAACCACAACATTGAGCAGTTCTTAAACCAGTTCCAGTACTTTTATCAATCTCCTTAGTTCTTATCATTGGTTATGAATCAGTGACTTTTTGTTTGGTCAGACTATAATATTCACCCGTTTGGCTTGACGATGGCGTATGCATGTTAATTCCATTGAAGTAACATTTTCCTCCCAGCATAGGACAGGTTCCAGGTTACACACTAACGCATCATTTATCATGACTTCCTCCATACTGGAAACTTGAGACATCTGGTGGCCTTTGAACAAAACATGCCTATGCTTTTTTAAGCTGATATGTGGTGAGGTAATATGTGGTTTGAAGCCTAAAGGTAAACTCCATCCTTTTATTCATCATAGATTATAGTCTGATCTGAAGTGCCTTAGTCCAAATAGTACAAAAACATAAGGAAAGTCCTACAGCAGCAAGATGTGAGGAAATCATGTTTAACTGCAATGATTACAAACACAAGAAACAGACAATCACAAATTAATTTATGGTTTATAATATGCAATATAATGGCTTATAATTTAACAAATAAAAAAATGCAGGTCTTTCTACAAGAGACCATTTATTTAAGATTTATGGAAATAGTGTCCAATATAAAAACTTTGTGCTTCGAAGTTTCTTAAAAAATGACAAGCACCTTTTTTCCCCTTCATTTTATTAACTTGATTTTAATTTTGTTTAACAAAAGCAAAAAGAGTCTGTTATAATGCCAGTGATTTTTTCATGGATGTTGCACAACTCATAAAATTACAATTAAAAATGGGTGGATTTGATTCTGCAATCTGATGGACTAAGGTTCAAAGCTGTTGTAAAACCCTTTATATATGGAGACTGTGACTGCATCACCATAAATGCATTTTGTTACAAATAGTTTGAACCTACAGGGTTTTGAATAAATAAATCTTTTAAATTTAAGCCATTGTTCTGTCCAGAGAGTACCCTATTTTTTGTCTGATATGTTGCTTAGCAACCAGGGATTACTTTTAATAGACTGTGTTGCATGGAGGAAGTGTTGTTCATAGTGATTTTTTTATTAATAATTATGCATGTAAATAATGATCTAACATAGTAAATTATTTATTTTTCAGTTAGGCTTAGGCACCAGTTTACTTGTGTACCAAACAACCACCATGCCTTTTTTTTTCTTTACGAATAGTTTTTGATTCATCTTTTTTCTAGGGATCGCCAAATCAGATCTTTTAATCCTTAAGTTATTGGCACAGGTTTAATGCTGCGTGCCCTTCATGGTGAAACCCGTCCATTCCTTGGGGTTTGGCACCAGTGTTTATGATGCTCTGCATCCCCAATGGCTGGGTATTTTACATGGGCAAAGGTTTATAGGCCTTGACCAAGGACCAATCAAGCATCATAGAGCGAGCAGTGCTTGAACCCCAACACTCTGATCAGCAACATAGAGCCTGAACTACCTAAACCACCACTGCTGCAAACAATGAAAAATGAAAAATGTCAATCCTCTGGTATTTATATTTTGCTTATTGCTTCATATTTTTTTTAATTAAAGATTTATTTATTTATTTAATTATTTATTTAATAGAATCTATGTCACCCTAACATCTGATACTGAGACTATGAATAACTTTGAAGTCTGTAACTAATGTGATGAATCCTTTATTATATAATACACTAATTTATAAGGAGCCAGACTGGATCAGAAGATCAGCTGTTCAGTTCTCTCGAAGAGTGGTGTCTAAAACAGAATTCATAGCCTACTGAATGATTCTGATCTCTGAGAAATGAAAATGCATGAGCTTAATTGGTGTACAGTACCACGTCAGAGAGGCAAAATGTTCGAAGACATAATTCAAAGTTCTAAGCATTTTTATTATTTTTATGCCATTTTTATTTTTATCTCAATCATTTAAAGTCGTTCGACTATTTTGATTGTTTTAGAGTTGTGGAGCTAAATGTAGCTTCTCTCCATAGTGCGCTCAGTTTTGCGGGAGGCATTGGAAATGCAATAACCCATCTGGGCGGCTCTAATCAGCTCTGTGTGAATGTGTGCTCGCGTCGGTGGCGAGGTTCTTTCATCCTGTCTGGGTACTGCCAGGTCAACCGCTATCGCTCCTCTCCAGTTCTGCACGAGTCCAAGTGGCAAATCTGGCTAGTGTGTAGCAATTGGGAAAATTTTGCAGTTAATAAAGCTGTCAGGAATGACACAGCCAACTAAGCCTAGGCATGCATATAACCCAGTACCTCCCTTTTCCCTCACACACTCTCTGTCACTCTCTCTCACTCTCACTCTTGGACAAGGGGGATTATGGAGATGAGGACGGACATTGTTAGGAACTGTTAGACACACCTAACAAAGCTGTTTTGGGCTGGCACTTAAACGGATGTGGCAGCCTTGTCAGCTAGAAAAGCATGTTTATTTATTTTATTTTTTTATGTGTTCACTCTTTGAAGTTTTAATTGCCCTCCTTACTGTCTAGTCCAGCTATTGTTCTTTTACTGGTTTAGTAAAGTTGGCATTTAATCTGAGACAGGGTCTTGAATTACAGTCAAGTTCTGATTTTAGAATGCATTATATTTCACAGCTTGTGTCAATTAATCTTGATTATTTATTTCCATAGCTATCAAAGTGGGCCCATGGACTGCCTGGGTTCATGAAGCATATCCAGGGTCTATATATATATATATATATATAACCTTTTTTTAAATGCATTGGAAAACCAACCCACATATTATAATATTTATTAAATTCATTATTTTATTTCTAGATTTTTTTTTTTTTACTGATCATGTAAATTGAATAGGTTTTAAATCCAAACATCACTAACTTAAATGTTTCCACCTCTATATTCTGCATACATATATCACATGAGACATATTTTTGTTCATTTTTTAAATGTATCATATTTAATCATGCTGTATTGCACTCTTTGGTACTGCTCTGTATTGTATTTCAGTGCACTGTATTGCATTGAACTGTACTGTGCTGTATTTTATTATGTTTCATTTTATCGTATTGTGTTGCACTCTAATGTATGCTATTATAATGTATTGTAGTGTATTTGCATAATGCTGTATTGTGTTGCACTGTATTGTATTGTATTTTATTTTTATTGCATTTTATTGTATTGTATTCTGTGGTGTTGCACTGTGCTGTATTATTTTGCACTGCACTGCACTGCATTGTATTATATTGTATTCTGTTGCGCTGTATTGTACTCTCTGAAAAGGTGTTCTGATTCAGAACACCTTTTAGCAACATAAAAATCATGCCTAAAAATAAATAAATAAGTAAGTAAGTAAATAAATAAATAAATAAATAAAAGGCTTGAGCTAACAAGACAGCTTTTATATCTAAAACAAACACTATTTACAACAGTTGTAAGCAGACAAGAATCACAGAACGGACAACATCTTGAACCTTAAGTTGAATGGACTATTGCAGCAGAAGTCTACATCCGGTTCCAGTCTTGTCAGCCAAGAACAGAAATCCGAGGCTAAAGTAGGCACAGTCTCACCGAATCTAGACAGTTGAAGATGCCTTGCCTGGTCTTTATCCTCAACTGTCTCATTTTGCCTCTTGAACAGTATCTGTACGGTTTTAGTCCATGCATCATACAGCTACTGCATGATTACCTGATAAGATGAATCAGAATGAGCAGGTGTTAATAAAGTGGCCTATAGTTTATATATATACATACATAGTATACTATAATATATATCAATAATATCTATAAATGTTGTTCAATTTGACTTACTGATATTTTAATAAAATGTGTTCAATTGGTGGAAATAAAAAAAACGAATCTAATAAATAACCAATTATTTAAATCCACATTTAAATAATGTATCATATTAAAATCTTTAAATATGCTCAAAAAATAAATAGGCAGTAGGGGACTTATGGACTTTATCTACAAGAAAAGAGGTCCCTGGCTGCACGAGGTTTGAAAACCCCTGGCTTGTTCAATTATAAATGATGAATGTCTGATAAGTCAATTTAATGATCCTTAGTGCATAAATTATAACGCGGGTGCTCACGTGAAAATCTTCATCCTTATCACCGATTATAATACACAACCATATTCATACAAAATGATGTTATTTCTCTCATGCTGTGTGGCCCTCCTTTTTAACTATGCAATCCATGTTCTGGCGCAGATGCCAGACTTTACGACTGAAGGTTATGTTTGCCTTTTGTAGATCACCCAGCTGCTGGGTTTGACTGCAGCCATCAAGAGAATACACTTGGAGCAGCCGTAAATTAACACCTGCTGAAATCTGCGGCTCCGTGCCCTGACTCACCTAGAATGAAATGACGCTTACTGTATGTTGCATCAGATTCTGCCATGCAGTGCCATACTGGAACCTTCGCACAGAGTCAATTCTTACTGTGTTAATCACATATATGTGAGCAAGACCGCCATGGAGGCCAATTTCGAAACACCGTTTCACTGCAGATATATGTGATCATTATGACGTCAGGGTAATTATAACCTCATGTCATCTATTTGCAACCATTTTAACTCAGCATGATACACCAATACACTTTAAGCAATGATGCACACATTTACGTATCGTTCCTATTAAATTAAAGATTATTCGGGTTTGTCATGGTGCTTGACTAATCGAGCCAGTCGTTCTTCGCTGTGGAACATATTTAAAAGATAGAAATAAGCAGACATGTTAAACAAAATAAATAAATAAAAACAGTGGAAGTGTTAGAAATTAGGCATTAATTTTTGTTTTTAATAAATGGGGTGTTTTTACATATTTGTTGGTGTGAAAGTAGCATTCGACACACGGTACTGCATCTCTTTGATGAATCTATGAATACTCAGAAATTCACTAAGAGAATTTTTTTTTTTAAATTCCTGATGAAGCAAGTTGGTTTTTATACTAAATCTAAGGACTTTGAGTCCTGAACACCGTAGGGATTCATACATAAAAGCTGTGCCCCCGTTGTAGTCATTATTATTCTAGGTACTAATAAAGAACTTGTACCTTTTACAGCAGGCATGGCAGATCATAATAGCACCAAACTTTTCAATAGTAAATAGTAACATGTTTGAATCAATGACCCATTTTACTGGAATCGAATGTTGCTGTTGTGTAACAAAGAGGGTAATAAGGTGCAATTTTCTGTTTCTACGACTGCATTGTCACGGTATTGATTGACCTTCAGCTTTTGTAATGTGTGCCAATTTTTACTGCCTTGGAAATGTTTTCATGACAAAAAGACCAAAGGCAAATGCACCACCAAACGAGACAGAAATTTCCCCACATAGCTGAGATTATGGAATTTATGAGCATCTGCTACTGTTTATTAAGTGTATCTCAGTCCTGAATCATGGTGGAAAATCATTAGCTGATTGAAGAAGTATGGGGTCTGATCAGGGTCTTGGATGCATGGGGCCTGCGGAAGCTAAAGCGCCTTGAAGTGCGTGCAAGACAGATCTGTATTAGACTACAACATGACTATATTAGCGATAAAAAAAAATCACACCTACCATTCATGTCAATCTATTGCTATGATTTTAATGACATATGCCTGAATTGTAACTGAGCATCATCATCATCATCACACACATATGAAGTCTGTAGCCTGTGCACACACAGAGTAAATGAAACCCAACTGTACACATCCACAGACTTGATTTAACAGATGGTCTGTTTTCCAACCCCTATATTGTCCTGGTAAAAAGGATCTGTGGTTAAAAATAGCTGAGTTAAGCAAACCAGTACCAAGACACTAAGTATAGCATTGTTATACTAGCTAAATGAATGTGAAATACACGTAGGGTTATGTTACTAGACATCCATAACTAATGCCGTTTTCAACTGGCAATTTAATGGGGCACGTAATTAAGACCAAGAGAGGGAAAGCATGCCGAGCACGCAATTGTGAAACGCACAATGCGGTAGCTTATTATCATTGCAAATTAGCTGAAAAGCTTTTACTACTTCAAGAAATAGGCACATTAAAGCCAGTGGTATTTAGTTACTTGTCTTAGGTATCTACATAAATTAGCATCTATTTTACAGCTTTATCTGCAGTACATAACTTTGTATAGTTTGCATTCGTTTGTATTTGTATGCTTACTTGTCGTGAAAACGAAAGTTTCTTTGTAGTTTTTGTTTTGAAGCATTTGACAGACACTGATTGATTGTCCAACTTCATTATCTCTGTTTGTCGTGCACTGCACATGTTGAGTGGAAGTCCTAATTAGTTAATTAGAGTCAGGGCCAGACTCATTGACTTCCTTTCAGATTAATGGGCAGCTGACTGACCCCTGACATAAATCATTTGGTTTAGAGGATGAAGGAGCTCAGCAAGGCCCCGCAAGCTACCTCTTAACGCTCATATAACCATGGATTAAGACTAAATGTAAA
>QMIH01000181.1:336807-353254 GCA_003987875.1 Clarias batrachus
TGGACAATGAAACTGAAACATCTGCTTTTAAAGCACAATAATTCATTAGTATGAAGGGCCTCCTTTTTCGGCCAATATAGCATCAATTTGTCTTGGGAATGACAGATACAAGTCCTGCACAGTGGGCCAGAGGGATTTTGAGTCGTTCTTCTTGCAGAAATAGTGGCCAGGTCACTACATGATGCTGGAGGAGGAAAAAGTTTCCTGACTCACTCTTCCAAAACACTCCAAAGTGGCTCAATAATATTTAGATCTGAAGACTGTGCAGGCCATGGGAGATGTTCAACTTCACTTTCATGTTCATCAAACCACTCTGTCACCAGTCTTGCTGTGTGTATTGGTGCATTATCATCCTGATACACGGCACCACCTTCAGGATGCAATGTTTGAACCACTGGGTGCACATGGTCCTCCAGAATGCTTCGGTAGTCCTTGGCAGTGACGTGCCCATCTAGCAGATTTTGAGCCTAGGGAATGCCATGATATTGCAGCCCATGTTTCACTCTGGGCATGCAACAGTCTGGGTGGTACGCTTCTTTGGGTAAATCTCCCGAATGTGAGAAAGTCAGTGAGGGTGGACTCATCAGAGAACAATACATGTTTCACATTGTCCACAGTCCAAGATGTTTACAGTACCTCCAGTGTTTCAGTTTCATATATATATATATATATATATGTATATATATATACAGGGGTTGGACAATGAAACTGAAATAATGATTTATGTATTTTATTTTATGATGAATAAACCAAACTGGTGACAGCATCCTGGGCACCCAAGGCTCATGCCAGACACCACAGCACACCCCCAGAGCTCTTGTGAAGTCATGCCCCAAGGGGGAAACGTCACCCTGGTGGCACAAGGGGAACCTACACATTACTGGGCAAAGTCTTTTGTGTAGCTAATGAGTAATGGAAACTCTATCCCACCTGAGTCATGTAATATTCAGTTTTAAGTGAATGTCTTGAATTGCCATACAGTATGTAAGTTTCAAATTTAAATTCAAGTTGTACTGGTCACATACACAGCTATACACAGTATGATATGTAGTGAAATGCTTATACAACAGCCCGTGACCTAAAAAGAAGGATTTTTTTTTCTTGAAATAAATTGCCCTGGAAAATACAACTACATTAAAAATAGAATATTCCAATAAAGTAATAAAAAAATATTTATTTGAAAAATTACAGTATTTAAATGTTACCAAATAAAATAGAATTTAAATAATAATAAAAGGTGTATAAATTCTGCAGGATAAATTACAGACTGTACAGAACAGAATTAGAAACTCTGAGAGTGCACTTAGTCCTATACAGTAATTATAGTACTTGCTGTAGTCTAAATTACATATAGTATAAATTTGAGCAAATCTTTGTTGCTAGGGTTAGGGTTAGTTATTACTATATGTTAGACAACTGGAATTGCTTTTTCTTGCCAAAATTTAATATCATTCAGCCTGTCATAGTTTAAAATCAAAACTGTGCTAAAAAAAATTGTTTAAATCGTTTAAAAAGCATAACATTAGCTGAATTGTTAACCACCCCCCCCCCTCTTTTTTTTTTTTTTACACCTAAACGCATTCACTCCCTCAGGGTAAAGGCCTATCTGTTTATCCAAACCATGTTTAATGAGAAAGAAGGAGCTCTAGCAGTTGTTCACCATTGATGTTTAAATGTCAGAGCTGTTTCTTATGATGTTCTGTCCTTGGAATACATGGCACAGAAACATGACCTGGCTAATATGTTACATTTCTGGAAAATGGAAAATGATATCAGTTTCAGGAAATATTAGTTTCATGCAAAAAGGAGACACCTAACATATGAGTTGCTAATCAATGCACAATATTATCTACAATAGTGCCAACCTAATTTGATTGGAACTATTGTGTTGTTTTTCTTTTTCTTTTTTATTTATACACTATTCTGTCCCTTCTTTATATTTGCAATTTTTCTTTGCTGCAGTAATCTTATGTTATGTTATGTTATGTTATGTTATGTTATGTTATGTTATGTTATGTTATGTTATGTTATGTTATGTTATGTTATCTTATCTTATCTTATCTTATCTTATGTGGGCTTTTATCCAAGTGGAAGCTCACAATTATATAGAATGTCTTAGCATGCTGGCAAAATAGTGTATGTCTGAATTTTATCACCATAGCAATGGTGAACAAGCAGCAGAAGAAACCAGGAAGAAAAAAGTTTCTTTCCAAAGTATTTAAAAAGAAGTGCAGTGAAATCATAAATCAGCAGAATCAGCTAAAACAGAAAGCTGTGGGTCATAAGCGGTCATAAAAACAACACAAAGAGCCCTGGAGTTTGTGTATGGTTCAGACCAAAGATCTGTCAACATATATGTGAACTGTTACTTCCCACAGGCCATTAGACTGAGTGCTTTAGTTCATTTGGCTTTATTCTGGTCCCCCCCCCCTTCCTGCTTTATCCATGATATTTATAAATTACACTTACAGTACAAGCCACTTTAGATGTTCATACTGTTGCTGAGGAGACCAAATTTTGGTATACTGATAATCACTCAGGGTCATCATGGAACATTTTATTAAACTCTGGCAATCTGAGTTTGCAGAGCATGGGCATAGGAATCAGTGAGCATGGGAATTAGAAAAAAAAAATGCACATGAATTGCACTTTGACTCTAGACCCCAGCAAGGTATAGAAAAGTGAGTGTAAACCTGAATTGCTTTCATTTTGCGAAATTTTCACCAATTATTTTAATTAAATTCATTTGATGTTTTCTCATGTTACTACAGTAGTACAGTATTGTGGAAAGGTGTTCATCTTGATATTTACACAGCACACAAGTTTTAATATTTATTTATTTATTTATTTAAAATTCATTCATAATCTCTCTTGCAAGAGCGTCCTGGGAAACACAGGCAGCAACACATCACACGTTCTGGGCAAACAGCGTAAAAACTATTTTCTATCACAATTAACCCAAGTCAATATTGAGTAACAGAATCAAACTCAAATTTACAGTAGAGAAAATATGAAACCATAGGATATGTTGACATTAATTAAAAACACAACATTAAAATCTACTAATAAATAGATAATGACACAGAAATCTTGCAATAATTTGATTTTGCAGACGTTTCTATGGGAAACTGCACAAATTTTTATCGATCTTCAGCTGCAGACGACAGAAAATGGTTGTGTGAACGCAGGATATACAGTACAGTATATACACACAGGTTTAATAGCCCCAGGTAACAGCCCAAGAATGGTTTTATGAATAAAACAATGCCAATGATCAAACCTGCGAGAAGTAAAAGAGTGCCGACCAACCCGAGCATACAGTGTGCGGTGGTGAGTGAGATTCTAACAGTTTGTAATAAATCTCAGTGCTCCGTGATATACAGAGTCTAGAAAGTGTAAGAAGACGAATTAATGTATTAAATATCCCCCAAATCAAGGAAAGAGAGGAATGTTGCAGAAGCCAGTCTCTTTTAAGGATTAAAAGGAAAACAATACTAAACAATTTTCTATTTAATTATTTCTGAAGCATTAATTTTGAAATAGAGGACATCCAGATCCCTGTTATTTTATTGTATCTGGTTATTAATGCAGTTCACCTGGCTTATTTCATATACTGTATAGTGTATTGTCATGTGATATAAGTTGATCTTTTTTATGTAGGAGGTAAATGCCTGATGCTAGTATTTATAATGATGTGCCCTTAATTTAAACATTACTATACTGTATAATATAGTCTGTAGTTATGTGTTTATTCTGTAGTCTGATATTTCCCATAAAAATATCCCATTACATTTGACTGTGATGAGAGAAATTACATTAAATGCCCCTTGACTTGACTTGAGCGTACTGTATATAATAAAGAAGCAGAAGGTAGAACGGAGAGCATTAAGGTCATTCCTTCACCCAGGAATGTGATCACTGTAAGACAGATAGCAAACAAGGAGGTACAGTATGTATATCTTATTTAACAGTAAGTGCTTTCTATTTTTATGAGCTAAGAAGAGAACCATGGAGAAAAGTGTCTATCTCAGACTGGCCTGCTCTTTAGAGTGGCATAATCATCATGTTATTTAATCATGATGTTAGCAGTAGTATCACTGTAGGGATAAAGCAGGTCATCAGAACAGGAGAGCTCAGAGGAAAGAGGGGGAAAAAAATAAGCCGGGATCAATGTCATAAGAGGCGTGTTTTTCATTTCAGAGGCATGATGAAAGGAAGGATATTTAAAATTAATTCATGATCCAAAATGTTACTTAGCAAAATAATTGAACTGAATTGAATACGTGGCCATGAATGTGAGTGGAAAAATCGACACGCTGTAAAAGGGAGCCAGCTTCGGCACCACACCATATTTAGATGTAAATTGTTTCCCGCTTGATTCCAGGTGTCGAGGAATCATTTGGTCAAAACTGAAATCTACACTCTTTCCCTCGTACGTGAAGATGTAATCAATCATCCGAGACATGTTCAGACAACCAAGACATGAAGCTAACAAAGGGAAGCTTATAGCTGCCAGTTTCTCAAGTTCACATTCTCAAACCCTGTTGAGATGTTCAGTATCTGTCAGTAACATTGCTGTCTGGAACGCTATCTAACTCTGTTAAATATAAAATGGGCAAAAGTACATCACAGGACTAAAATAGAACCAGCAGCGTTGTTGAACCCGGAGTCAGTTTCTTTGGTAAGGACCAGACTCGTGTGGGAAGATTTGGATTCAAAATTTCCAGCATAAAATATGGTGTTTTTTGGGGGGTGGGGGTGGGTGGGGGATTATATGATGCAGGCCTGAGCGAAACAAAGACATGATTTTCTCTCTAGGATGCACAGTGCCCTATGGTACTGGTACTGTTAGGTTAGGTATCATGCAAATTACTGTACAAGGTAGAATAATATGCTTTGCCCAGCTCTACAGCAAAATCTAGCCATGCAAATGCAAAGAAAAACTAATGATTTATAATAGGGTCATTGAAAACGCTGATTAATGATGAATAGCTCTAAGATGTGAAGTGGAGGGAAACGGATACCTACAGTACTGTACACCTTTGATAACAAACAGAATGACTGTTTGTCACAACCTTGGTGCTTTGTCGTCACATGACACAACCCCAATATGGCAGCTGTTGCCATAGCTTGCCCTAGCTAACCGTAGTACATCATAGGTTCTAATGTCTAAGGTCACCATAGTCTGCCACAGCTGCCCATAGGAGCTATTGTTGTTATCATAGCTCTGTCGTCATAAATCTTGTGTGTTCCTGCAGCCCCTTGGCCAGCTATGGCTGACTAGCATTTACTACTGAAAGCCACAAATGGCAATGTATGGCCACACACATATGCCTACAGAAAACTATAAAAAGGTGTAGCTCTGCCACAGATTTTGAGCATGCTCTGAAAAGTTGCAGTTCATGCCTTCGACACGTCACAGCAAGCCACGATCTTGCCATAGTCAAAATCAGGAACATTTATTTTATTAATAGTAATTATTGATAATATTCTTTCAATTTAATAAACATGTTTACATTTTCAAAAGAACCTATATGCAATTTAATGAACATGTGTTTTGAAGTGAGTCTGTGATGACTTAGGAAGTAATTAATGAGGTTTGCATGATGCTAAACTCTAGGCTATAAGCTTTATGTACCTGTTTACTATTTTAGCCTCAGGGCTTCACGGCACTACAAAGTGCATCGCTGATATCAGATGTGAGTCCCTGAGAGGGGAAAACAGCCGATTGATTCATCCTGAAACTAGTTTATTTGTCTAGAAAACAGCAATGGAAAGCTTTAAAAAAAAAAAGGTGAGAAGAATGGCATGGCTTAGACCGGAGCATATATCTGTAATGACCAGCAAGGCCAAATGAGTGCGAGACGTTCAATGGAGCAGAAACAAGTACACTTCCAGAGTATATAATCAGCATTGGAGAATAATAGGAAAAACACCTCACGAATGAGAAAGCATTAACACAAGGAAAGTTGGAAGGATGACATAAAATAATCGCAGCTATAAGTGAAGTGAACCAGACGATTCCCATGGACATCAAGCATTAAGAAGAATTAAGTCCAATATCAAAATGCAGGAAACCCTGTGAAAGCGCTCTGATCACGGCAGCATTGCAAGAAGTACCCCTGTCTTGTTATCATCTAACTGACTTGCTTAAGTTGGTTACAGTGAATGCACGAGTGCATCTGTCAAAATGGAGATGACTTTCCTACTGGGAAGTCTAAACAGGAAGAGAAAACAGGAAGAAGAGAAACAAAGGAAGCAGGATCATTTTAAGCACTAAAGATGATGAGAATTCAAGATGACAGCTGTAAACACCCAAGAATCGGCACTCTACTTGACTATTAATTTACATCTTATAATAGAACGCATTATTTTGCCCACATTGTAATTCTGACTTGACTTTTTAGAGTCTGCAAATACCGTACTGTATGTAAACATTAACAAAAGATCTGCTTTGGCATGCACACATTTAATTTAGTAAGATATATAGAGATACAGGTATAATTTTATTGTCAGTGCACAGTACAAGTACTCAGCAAGAAGATGCAATTTAGCATCTGCCAGAAGTGCAAATACTAGTGTAGGTACACCAGTGCAAATCGGGACGCACAATTTAACATCTTTATTTGCAAGAAATGATTCTAAATGGCTAGTTAGCTGGAATGCAATATATCCCGCGAGGCTAAAGTCTGGACAAGGAGAGATATTTGTTTTCAAATTCATGTGTCTAGTCTAGCCCTAATTAGACATACAAAAAAAAGTTTGCATACCCTTAGGACAAAATGATTAAGACCTAGGCAAATAGTTTATGCTAACAGGACATTTTATGTGGTTCACAGACATTGCTTTTCTTTATTAGCTTATCACAAGTGAGTTAAGTGATCAGTGACTCTGTTAAATAGCATACCATAGTATGTTTGTCTCTGGAGTTTAAGATTGGGCAGCTGAAGACACAAAAAATACCAGGACATTTTCAGGTGTCCTGTTTCAGGGAGCCATGGTCCACAGCAGACTCGCATTCCTGCTTTTCTGCTCATCACAGCTTAAAGAGTGGTTAAATTGAAAGGGAAAAAAAAAACATGTTAGGAAATAAAAAAACATCACGAATATGGGCATTTTTATTTAATATCCTGTTGTGATATTATTATAAATCAAGAACTTTACACTTCAGCCTGATTTTAGATCCCATTGTTTATTTAAAGCTTTAATGTTCTTGTTTGATTAACAGGTGATTTTACCTCTTTTTAGAAACAAGTGCTTAAAATTAGTACGATTATCTGCCAATAGAAACTGGTTTTATAATCCTACATGATTTTATTGCAATTTTATATTAGGAAGTACTCTATATTTTTGGCTGTATTTAAAATATTTTGAAGCATAGTTGAGTTACCATAACCTTCTAGTCCTTTCGATCTTTCCCGTCAAGTTGAACAAGACGCTTCCACCCACAGAACTCCCACTCACTGGATATTTTATGTTTTCTGTGTAAACTCCAGAGACTGTTATGTGTGAAAATCCATTGAGATTTCTGAAATATTTAAACCAACTAGTCTGGCAACAATAACCATGTCGTTGGTAGTCATTGAGATCACATTTGCCCCTGTTCCAGTGGTTGATGTGAACACTGACTGAAGCTCCTCACTTTTTTGTATTGTGTAGCGGCTATATTGTCAATTTCATAAAAATTAAAAAAAAAAAAAAAACTCACAGACTCAGTGGGCATGAGACTAGCCCTTAGGTCGAATCAAAAAGGTCTTTAAAACTCAAGATACTTAAGAGTACTTTATGTCATCTTCACAATAATAAGGTAGTACAAATTACTCTTTGATGATGCCTTAAAGACGACTAAGGTATGAAGACTTTAGTTTGAAACTTGAAATTAGTCCTGGAGATGTCTGTGGTGTTAACGTTTTCATTGGTTATTGGGTCCCCAAATGGTCTTTAAGTTTGTATAGTTTTGAAGACATCCTGCAGTCATATATATGCCCACTGGGAAAGAACAGGTGTTCATGTCATGTCTAGAATGAGCAAATCATTTCAAACTCTTTTCATTATTTAGTATGAGGCGGCACAGTAGCGTAGAGGGTTTGCTTCCCACCTCAGGTCTGTGTGCATGGAGTTTGCATGTTCTCTCTCTGGTGGGTTTCCTCGGCGTGTTTTGGTTTCCTCGTACAATCCAAACATGCGGATTAGACAAAAATTGTGTTCCTAAATTGCCAGTAATGTGTGTGTCTGTGTGTGTGCCATGTGATGGATTGGCACCCTGTCCAGGATTGGCTCCAGGCCCCCTGAGACTCTGCATAGGATATGCAGTATAGAAGATGAATACAAAGATGTTGGGTAAAAAAGCAACGACCACTGGGTAGAAAGGTGAAATTACAAAATGTTTTTCTTTCTTTATTTTCTCTTTCTCATTCTGTCGCTCTTTCTCTCTCTCTGTATTTCTTTCCTTCCTTCTTTCTCTCTCTCACTTTCTTCTCTCTCTCTCTCTCTCTCTCTCTCTCTCTCTCACTCACACACACACACACACACACACACTCTCTCTCTCTCTCTCTCAAACACACTCATGCACCAGCACTGATTCTGCTCGTGAAGCGCTCTCCTCGTTTGGCTCCTGTCACCCGCGCGCTCGCTGTTGTCTTTATTTATCACCCGAAGAGCGCGCGCGCTCGCGCGCTGCTCTGCTCCGCCCCCGCGCGCGGCGGCGTCTGACAGCTCGCGAGCTTCACGCGCGCGCGCACACACACACACAAGCGCGCACGAGCCGCGGCGCTCAGCACTTGAGCGTTTCTTGTCCTCTGCTCCGCGACTGGCGCGCGCCGCTCAAATGCCACTTCATTCCGCCGTCATTAGCGCTGATAGCGACGCTCTCATGTCTCCGGCACGGACCGCGGGACGGATTTAGTACTGGGTCTGAATTTCAGTACAGTCGTTTAAAACGTTTATTTCCACCCCGCTCCCTCGTCAGTATGGTTTCCCGGTGGAGTTGCGTCTCTGTTAAAACAACATGTCTTTTCTTTTTCGGCTTTGCTGTTATTGCCGCGCGGGGGGCTCCGAGCAACGAAGGTAGGAAGAATATTTCATACAAATTCAGTGAATCTTGTGTCATGTTGTTTGGGAGTCACGAAAAAAACAAAAGTACATTAGTTGTGGATTTCTGGACCAGAAATGTTAACCTGGCTTTAATGAAATTAAGCTCTCTCTCTCTCTCATTCTATACACTCTGTAGTCTGTTATCATCATCATCATCATCATCATCATCATCATCATCATCCATGTACCTATTATAAGCAGCACTTATTCATAATGCTTCTTTTGTTCTTCATCTCATTGCTGTGATACAATGTTACAGTGAACCGTTGTCAGTTACATTTTGTCTGTGCTGTGCTTCTTTCTTAAATTTTATTGTAACACACACACACACAAAATCATCATCATCATCATCATCATTAAAGAAGCGGTATGCAGACCCGTGTGAAAAAGTTCCTCATGCCACCACGTGTCGTGGTCCTCCCTATAGATCTGAAACACACATACACACACACACACACACACACACACACACACACACCTATGGACAAAAAATATGCAACATTAATATTCCATGAGGTACCCAAAAGAACACACCTTTGTGCTTTTAGGTTATGTTTTTACCTGCCCATGTGCATACAATGGAATTAGAGTCTAATTATGTACCTGAAATCTCCTCAAAAGGCACACGATGTCCAGAATAAGATCCATATTAAGAAAAAAAAGATAAAGACAAGGAAAGGTTCAGTTTAGTATTTTTTTTTTATCCTTAAATTCCCACATATTTAGCCAGACGTCATAACAAGCACAGCGTTTTTGTTTTCTTTTTAGAGAATTTAAAGATTAACTCGGAGTAAACAGTGTAATCTATATTATCAGGATGCTATCAGCATGATACAGCCCTCCCGTCCCACGCGCTTTCTTTTTCCTTCTCTCAAAGTGCTACACGTCCCAATATGCATTGCCATATATTGTGTTTCAACAGACTCGTAAACCTATGAGCTGTCTGAGACACACACGATTATCTAGTGTTCATTTTGCCAAAAAGAAAAAACTATACAAAAAAAACAAAAACAAACAGGAAACCTGAGAATGCCAACAAGTAAAAGAGTAGAATAAACAAATGTGTTAAAGTGCGCATTTTAATATCGCTGTATCAGTGTTTCAGTAACGACTAACAATTGATCTATGTCTTTAAAAAAATCTTAATTGAAACCCGGTGAACTATATGGGTATAGATACGCACACACACACACACACACACACACACACACACACACACACACACACACACACACATACAGTTGGACCAAGATATAAAAACATGCCCCTCTCACCTACACAGAAACCTTGACCTATACTGCTAATACAAATCCTATCCCATACATATTTATATGTGTGTGTGCATATAAATAAATAAACAAATAAATATATATATGTAAAATATAGGATTTGTATTAGACTTGTAGTCTAGGTTTCCGTGTGGGTGAGAGGGGCATGTTTTTATATCATGGCTGGAACCAAAATTCCCCACAAGGGAAGGACTTTGTGACACATGTGGGGACATTTGGTTTAGTTTTGGCTTTTCTCAGTGGTTGCTGAGGTTGATGTTTGGGTTGCACTTTCACATTAGATCTAATGTCTATTAGAGTTGCATTAACAATTCTCAGTGGAAGGTACTCATAAGTATAGTAAGACCGTGTGTGTGTGTGTGTGTGTGTGTGTGTGTGTGTCTACGCCTGTGTGTGAGTGCATCTAATGGCATGGTCCCTGACAGTGGCACACGAGGACAGCACTACTTATATTCCTGTAATAGATTTAATAATATCCCAGATGTTGTTAAATTTGCCGTATTCACGACTATACATATTTTTTTTCTCATTGAATTAAGAGCGTTCTGAAAAAGTCACGCTCTGTCTCTGTTCGGTTCATGTCGATGGCTTTGTTCCCAGGGCATCTAAGATTGTTTTGTGTCTATTCGCCTCTGTAGATAGATGAGTTACTACTTTATGTGAGTGCTCTGTCTTCCCCCCTCTCTGTCTCTCTCTCGTTCTCTCTCTCTCTCTCTCTCTCTCTCTCTCTCTTTGATCCTACACACTTGATAATCCCATCAAAACATGTTGCATCAGACCACTCACTGACTTGATAGGTCAAAATTGTGAACGAAAACCCAACATGTGATGTGCTGTTTGCAATTTTAGAACAACATTTAAAATCTAGAGTGTGTATGCGTGTGTATATGAAAGCATTTTATATGCAGGTCTACATTCTGATAATTAATAAATCTGAGAAATAAACGATTAGAATGTCACACGCTGGCCTTTTTTAATTTTTTTATTTTTTACATGTACTCGTATTTAAAAGGACCATCAGTATATTTGGTGTGATGTCGCTGACTTTGGATTGAGTTGGAAAAAGTGTGTCTGGGGAAGGAAAAAGTGTGTCTCAGAATATAAAACAAAGGCAAAGAAGGAAAGCCGTTCAGGTTCGTTAGCATGTAATACACACACTTTGCACACCTCTGCATCTCTGGATCAATTTCCACATTTCGCGAATTCACGTTCGTCATTTTTATCTCTGCGTATTTTAGCATTGCACCGTTTTAACCTGACTCAAAACACACAAAGCACAGGAGCTCACCATGCCAAGTGCCAGCCATTCCTGTTTAATTATAATTGATGTGCTCTAATTTGTCATTCAGTCCTAGTGCTTTCACGCTGTCATATAGAATATGTAAATTGTTCAGATGACTGCTTGGAGTGAGCATATGGATGGTGCATGACAGGTATGTGGAGTGCGTGATTGATTGCCGCTGACGGAGGCACAATGAATCGTGGAGCAGCGTGGGGGCACCAGACGGCTCCGTGCCTCCATCGGCACTCACGACAGCACGGCACACGAGGAAGGATAAAAGTCACCATTCCTTAACCCTGGCAGAATTTTAATACGTTGGCCAAACGCCGACCTGTGCTCTAATCTGCCATGGCCATACAGATTAGAGAGTTTTTATTTCTACTTTTCTAGGCAGGTCAGACCTTTTTTTTTCCTTTTTTTTTTTTTTAAGTGTTTTGTCTTGACTTCTTTGTTCGAACTTTTTTTCTTTCTTTGCCTTTGAATTCTAAAGAAGTTTTTCTTGTTAGGTCACGATCACTGGCTCTATTCATCTTTTACATGATCGCCTGTGACACAATAGCACCTTTTTTTATCATTCAGTTAAAGAACAATGTCAAGAAAGAGCAGATTGGACGTTTTTTTTCCCCCCTTCTTTATTTGCCGTAGGACGGACATAACCTTAGAACATGATCTAGTTCAGCAGTTTATACTTTAGACTTTTTTGTCCTAATTAGATTTACGGGATTCTCCCCAGGATATATTTCATCTTAAGTAGAACAATGTACACCGATATCTGTCATTCAAGTGGAACAGATCTGAAACCCAGATTAATTGTCCCGAAGAGAACGTGACACTGAAGTGAAGGAACGAGACTTTTCCTATCAGACTCATGGCGAATCTGTATGTTGTTTTCCGTGTCTAGTTCCGTTAATGGATTTCTGTAAAATTAAACCCCGTCCCCCCGATCCGGACCACCATCTGGAAAGTGACACATTCCGTTCACTGTCACTGTTATTTTCCAATATTAGCTAGGCGTTCATTTCTTTTTTTATTGAGCTGCGGCGCGGTTTTATAATGCTGCCTGCTGTTGCCTGTAAATGATTTCACACATGCTAAATGGGGCTGCCACGTAACATCTGATTAAAGTCCAATTCACTGATGATCAGACAGACTGTAAAGGTCATCTAATTAACACTAGCCCTATTCATTTCGTAGAATCCTCCAGCTGTAGCCACAGCGTTGTGTTTCAAAGCTGATTTGAACATGACAAAGATTTATGTAGGCACATTTCCTCACACACACACTACAAGTGATTGTGTCCTACTCAGCTGGAAAATAAGAATGAAACGAATGAGTGATGGAATGTTAATTTGAAGAAACCAATTTGTAATGAAGGTAACAGGATCTATGTTGTATTTTAAGTGATTTATAGATATGAAAATCTATAAATCACTTAAAATACAATGTTTAAAAATTTTTTTTTTTTACAATATTTAGTCACTGTGTATTCTGCAAGCCTGCGGTATCCTAATAACATACCCCCCTCTCTCTCTCTCTCTCTCTCTCTCTCTCTCCCCCGTGTCCTGCTCTCCCACAGTGAACCTGCTGGACTCGCGCTCTATTATGGGTGACCTCGGATGGATAGCCTACCCGAAGAACGGGGTGAGTTATACACTGCCTCACTCCTGAACACTGCATTAAGATTGGGCCCAGGATAACATCTCAAGGTCTCACAATTCCCTTGAGTGTGGCAAAGACAGATTCAAAGTGAAAAATAATAGAACACGAACACATCAGAGACATGGGGGACAGAGAGAGAGAGAGAGAGAGATTTATTTTTCTTAAAGGGAAACTGACTAGTCTTTGTTCTAATTTCATAGAAAACTTGCGAATGTAATCAAAGCTGAATAATTACGGGAGGTTATATAGAGGAGTTTCAGAACTAATTAGATTTTGAAACCTGTGGAACAGTCATGTGAATAAAACGACAGCAAAATGAAGAGTACAAATTAATTGGGAAAAACATGTCGCAGATTTGTTTTCTGTATAAAAGTAATAGAATTCCAGGAACTGTTTGACTGGAACACATTAAGTTGCCACCAGACTAAAGTACACACATGCAGTATGATGATCAGTTTGGAAATGTAGCTGGTTTCAGGTTTTAAAAAGATCTCAGTTTGCATAAACATTTTTTTTTTCAAAGTTTGAAAAATGTGGCCAGGCCAGCGTTGGTGTTTCATAAAGTATTACATCAAACACCTCATTAATAACAATAAACATTATCTGATTTTTGAGCATTGGAGAATGCGGAATATGGAAAAACATCAACCTGGCTACAACTTCCTGCACTCTTTAGAAAGCTCCATGTGTGCGGTGATGATGAGGTTTGGACAACTGCTTGGGAACGTCAACGAGGGCGAGAAGTATTCTCCAAAATCTCTGTGGTTTGTAGCACCAGACACGAAGGTGTAATAATAAAATCAAATCTAATTAAATTCCAAGCATATTATGCAGTAAGACTTAGCAGACTCGAAAGTAAGAGCCTGGTCAACAGCCATGATGAACAGAGCCCGACCATGAACACATGCTAAGCGAGCGCGGATACGCAGGTCGATGGTATGACGTCAGACAAAGACATATGAAGAGTAAAGATTTCGTTTTTTTATTTTATTTTTTAAAGCTCCGCGGCTTTTGTGTGGAGGTGAAAATGCAGAGTTGTTTTCAGGAGTATCCGTATACATGTGGAAATTTACCAGATGAGAGTGATTTTAGCCGATTTTCAGCTCCGCAAGCCGTTCATGGTCAGCGAGTAACAGACAAGCTTTAATTCACAGTAAAACAAAGGACATCATCAACGCAACATCTGATCATAATGACATCACCATTTGCCCATATCCTGGTGCGATGGTACAGTTCATTAACAAAGCGTTGCATATGATTATGTATGGGGCCATCTGTTAGAGGACGCTCTGTGTTTGTGTGTGTGTGTGTGTTTACTATATCCACTTACAGTCCGAATGCGTAGAAAGAAAATTGCATGCCCAGACTTATACATAAACACTACGTTACAAAAAGCCGCTTCCCCTTGTGTTTAGATCACGTCTGTTTGCGCTCAGATTAGCCACCGTCACGATCATTGTGTATCGTCCGGGCGACGTGTGAACGTTCACCCATCGCTGTATGCGCATGCAGCAGTAGCTGACCCTGGGGGTGCTCAGTGGCCTTTGTGTGTGTGCCAAGCCTGTAGTCGCTGTTGACAGTGTGCAGTCACGGCTCAATTCAGCTTCCTGTCGCGAAGTGAAGGGAGAACCCGAGCATTGTGTTTACCTGCACCTGCCCTCGACTGCAACAATGCAGCCCACAATAAGCTCTTAACTCTCCTGGCACACTTAGTGTGGAAATGAATATTCAGCTCGCTATACAAATATCCTCGACTGATATCAAGCTCGTGGCTCTTGGGGAGAAATAAATCTGTGCCAAATAAATGCCAGCTTCTTAAGTAACTCTTGGTGGTAAATGATACAATGCTATGCAGTCGTATTGTCTAATTTGTGTTGTTATATCTGGAGTTGGAATAGATATATATATATATGTGTGTGTGTGTGTGTGTGTGTGTGTGTGTGTGTGTGTGTATAAATTACATTATATACAGATAACAAAAATGTAAAGTTGGTTGAGAACATTGAAGATATTTGCGAAAAAAAAATTTGTGTTGACGTAAGATGAGTTATAGAACACATCAATAATTTTTGTTTGTCTGTTTGTTTGTGCAGGCATCACATAAAAACTACTGAACAAATCTTAATAGGGCTTCCACATGTGTGTTTGGCTGAGCTTGACGTAACATGTATGCTTAGTTTGATCGCAGTCGGCCCGCGGGAAGGCAAGATATGCTACTTTAAATTTTAAATGGAAACGCTGATATAGCATAAAAAAAATCAACCTTGAAAAAAAAATCATTAGTTCATCTTAAAATTCAACAGATGGCGCTGTACATTTTTCAGTACTTTTGAGTTTGCAGGTAAAATCTACTTAAGAAACACGATCTCGCACCTTCATTCCGCGGTAACACGTGAAAATTTTAGATCATTCCAAAATTCAACAGATGACGTTGTGCATTTTTTAAAAACGTGCCATGAAATGAAATTCCATGCGAATGAAGTCATGGGAACATCTAGTGTGTATGCTGTATATTTATATATTGTTTTTTAACCTTGTTAGTTTACAGGTCGTTTTGCATTGAATATTGCACATCACTGTTGATTGATTTTTTTATTTTTTTATTCTTGTTTGGCTAATCTTCAATCTAAAACAAATAATTTAACCGCCTCTGGTTTTTCATAAGCGTCTAGAAAAAGAACAAAAAAGAACCAACACTGTACAGTTTCACCACAAACCTCCCCCACACCTCCAACAGCAATCAGAGCGAAAAACCTTGTTTCAGCCGGAAATGAATCATGAACGGATAAAAATGTATTTCTGTTTTCTGCTTTATGTTGTCTTTAATGGACTGGGCGCTTGAAAGCAGGTCTGAATTGAACTCAGGATGTACCGTGGTGAATTGTGATCATTTATCTTAAAGGAGGGAACTGTAAGATGAATAGTGTTAATGCTGCACTGTAGATTTGGAAAATAAATATAAATATGAAGTAAGAGAGAGAAATGTAATGCCTGTAATGAAGACAGAAAGTATTGTAAGTTATTAGATTAGAATACATTCAGACAAATATGTATGTATATATATACATAATGTTAAAACCTTAAACCATTATGCAGAAAAGTTCTTCTTATGCCACCAAAACAT
>QMIH01000181.1:353547-393926 GCA_003987875.1 Clarias batrachus
TTTTTCTTTTTTTTTTCCTGAAAGTCTAGCACCTATTCTGTTAAATGTGTTTGTTTTCAGCTCTTGCTCCTTTAACTGCCGTCAGAACACCAGGTCAAAGAGGCGATTTACAGGAGATCAGCTAAATCCAGGCTTTGTGCTGGCTTGTAGCACCTTCAGTTTCAAACACTGCTCTTTTTTTTTTTTGTTGTTGTTGCCAGAAGACATTTATGTGACCCTTAGTAGAGGATCACTATTCCCTGGCTTCAACCTGCTTAGAAAGACTCGCTCACACCCACACACACAGACAAACACACACACACTTTCTTTTTATGTTGTAACCACAGGGAGTGAGTTTTACCCATGCTCATCAGGTCTGTGGAGCTTCTCCTTTGCTGAATGCCAGGCCTCGGTGACAGGGGTTAGCCAGGTGTCTCAGTAATGGTCATTGGGAAATGGGAGGTAATGACAGGTTATTGATTCAAAGTCAGCAGGTTGTGCGCGGAGGCTTGAGTGCTTTCGCTCTCTCGCTCTCTGCATGGTGCAGATCCTACACTGAGGGAGAAAGAACCAATGCCAGCAGAGTTTGAAGTGCTTGGGTAAATTTGTGCTTAAGGCACACAAGAGCTCACACAGGGAGAATTGACGTTTCGCAGGGAAAAAAGCAGTTGCAAATAAGCAGTGTGGGTTAGTGGAGGTGAGGGAACAGAGAGAGCGCCTCAGCAGGAGACTCGCTAGAAAAGGAGGTCTGGGGATTTAGAAGAGTCGAGAGCAGAGGACGATGATGATTCAGAAACATTTTTCTTTTTTTTTTAATCGTGCCTGGAGTGCTGGAGTGCCTCTGCGCTCGCCAACTTCGCTAAAGGCAGATTGGCTGTAAGTGAGAGCCATTCTCACGTGAAAGTACAATAAGGCGCTTTCAAGCCTGGACACTCCACATGTTATAACGCGAAATAGCTCCAACTTGAATTTACATGTTTTTTTTGTTTAATTTTTAGTGTTCTTAGTGATTTATATTCATGAGCTCAAAATATTACTTACTGTGCACGTTTCTTATTCCCGCTTTGTATTAATTTTTGCTCATTTTCAGTGAAGGGTGCCAAGGCTGTTGGCGGCACTGGAATATTTAAGGGGAGGAAAATTGGTGCGAAGGCTCTCGAGTGGTGCAACAACGAATCGATTGTGAGATTTAATCCCAACAACAATCCCAACAGCTATTCGTAATTGAGAGCAGCGAGAACAAAAGAGAAAACAAAATTGGCCAGCTCTCTGGGAGGGATGCATAGCATACTGTCTCCACCATCAATTACAGCGACGCTGGCCAATTATGGGCATCTGTGAGTTCATGTATGCGGAAGAAGGCAGATGGCGCTTTCCTCCGAGTACTCATGCTGCCCGGAGACACAGCACCGGAGAGAAGACTTCTGGGACCAAACCAATCCGTGTGTAAAAGAAGAAGAAGGAATAAAGGAGACGTGTACGACTCAGACTTCCACCCTTCAGTGCTATCTCTAAACTAAAGCGTCCTCAGCAGTCTTTGGACCAGGATTGGACCAATTCGTATTTAGGCTTTTCTCCTGTTTGCATTGTAATCAGAACAGTTGTCTGTTGCAGACTTGTGTGATGTTCCTCCTCAGCTGGTCAGCTTAACAGTGCTCAGTGTTGCAGTGGCTCTTAGTGTCTGCATATCATGACCTAGCTAACAGAAGCACATTATGGAAATATGAAAGGATCCTATTTGCTGTGGTTCAGTGAGATTTTTATAAGCGTCCCCCCCCCCACCCATACCATCACCCCTTCTGCTTGGTGCATTAACGCATCCCATCTGAAAGGACTCCTGTGTTTATTAGTGGAATATAATCATTTATGGCTGAGTGAGCTTCAAACCATGTTATGTGGACATTTGGCTGCCTGGAATGAAATGGAAATTTGCCGTGAACAGAGCTTGGAAAAAAAGGGTGCTGCTAATGTGTTTTCTGAACCACATTTATGGTCCACCTTGACAGGGGGAAATGTGGTTAGACTATAAGTGGAGTAATAGATGATACAGTTGGAGCGTCAATGAAAAACAGCCAGGGTAATGTGTCAATGCTGCCATTATGGGGTGACCTATGGAGATGCATTTTAAAAGCTGGAATCTTTTTTTTTTTTTAAATCTCATTTTGTTCTTCCAGTAAATGACTTTGCTTTTGTGTCACTGTTGTATTTACACACAGTGAAGCTGCGGTATTGTTCTGAACTGCACATGTTCTTTGTAGGAATTTTGCTGTTCAGGTACTTTGCAAATCCCCAATGCAAAGGAAGGTACATGGATGTTTTTTCTTCTTTTTTTTTCTTTTTTCTACAGGAATGATGGCACCGGGATACTCTTGAGACCAGCATGAATACTCACGCTCATGCGATCAGAATGGAAAGTTCAGAGCCTGGAGCTCTGCTCTTTTCATGCAGCTCTGGTAACACACTCCCAATGCAATTAGCTCAGTTAAGCCTCGAGCTAGGGCCACCGCTCGGCACATGTGGTCAGGAGGGCTCGTCTGACTGGAATTGAACTGCAGAAGTAGTCGCTGCTTCTGAATGAGAGAACTCGTAGTCTGGCTAACAATGAGCTTTGCAGCCGCTGAGTAACACACCTGCTGTGATCCCTTGTTTTCAGCTTCTGCTTTGTCAGGGACAAAAATAGTTGTGTGACATGAATGAATCATCGGCGCTACGTTTGCGCTGCTCTTGCGTCGGAGCTCTCAGCCAGAGTTCTGCATGTTTCTGTGAGTGTCATCTCGGTCCCTGCCCAGCGGTAATGTGAAGCCTCGGGAGGATCGCGGTGGTCATTGATTGCAGTTTTAAAGCACACCAAGCCCTGTTTGGGCCCTTGGGCTACATTTAAGAGGTTCTGCCTTGTTAACTGCAGTGCTATACAGTAGTTTTTCGGGCTGTGTATTACAGGTAGCGCTGTTTTTTTCAACCCCTCAGCTGTCTGATGTATTGTTAGGAGTGTTTTCTGGTCGTGATATCCGTACAGAATAAACGAGTAATAGTAAACAGTCTTATGGCTGAATGGAAACCGATATAATCTGGCATTATATAGTACAGTGCATATGCGATTCTTCCTGCAACAACACATTTCATAAATCATGCAGATGCTTACACACTATGAATTATTGACAAAAATGTATTTACCTAATCCCCGAAAAATCCTATCTATCTATCTATCTATCTATCTATCTATCTATCTATCTATCTATCTATCTATCTATCTATCTATCATTTCAGCAGAATTTAATGCCATTTTCTCTGTCTATTTGCCAGTGGGAAGAAATCGGCGAGGTGGATGAGAACTATGCTCCAATTCACACGTATCAGGTGTGCAGAGTGATGGAGCACAACCAGAACAACTGGCTTCAGACGAGCTGGATCCTAAACGAAGGCGCTCAGCGAGTGTTCGTGGAGCTCAAGTTCACCCTGAGGGACTGTAACAGCCTGCCCGGCGGCTTGGGCACCTGCAAGGAGACTTTCAACGTCTACTACTACGAGTCGAACGACGACGACGACAGGAACATCCGCGAGAGCCAGTACACTAAAATCGACACCATCGCGGCCGACGAGAGCTTCACCGAGCTGGATCTGGGCGACCGAGTGATGAAACTAAACACCGAAGTGAGAGATGTCGGGCCTCTCACTAGGAAAGGCTTCTACCTGGCCTTCCAAGACCTGGGAGCCTGCATCGCCCTGGTGTCCGTTCGGGTCTTTTACAAAAAGTGTCCCAGCGTGGTGAAGAACCTGGCCGTCTTCCCCGACACCATCACCGGGTCGGACTCTTCGCAGCTTCTGGAGGTGTCGGGGACCTGCGTCAATAACTCGGTGGCCGAGGAGCTTCCCAGAATGCACTGCAGCGCCGAGGGGGAGTGGCTGGTGCCCATCGGGAGGTGCATGTGCCAAGCAGGCCACGAGGAAGTTAATGGTTCCTGTCAAGGTTGGTGAACATCTTCATTATTATGCAAATGCAGGCTGGCAAATGGCACCGCACGTCCAACGTTCCTCCTTGAACCAAGCCTATGAATGTCACGGACACTGAAGAGTGTTCACGCCTTCGCGTAGCCGGGGAGTGCGGTGACATTCAGCTCGGATTCCTAACACGATCCCGGTTTAGTTGTACGCCATCGATTTATAGGTCATTGAAAGAAAAAAGATTTATGTAGGACATTTGAAGAGGGGTAGTGTTGTGAATATTGCCAGTCTTATTAGAAACACTTGGCACGGCTCAGTGGTTGGAGGGAATGATTAGATGAGAAAGGGAAGAGGTGTGTGCGTGTGCGTGCGTGCGTGTGTGCGTGTGAAGGGTTGACTATCTAACAGCTGGCGGAGGGTGCAGTGACTCCTGCAATGAATCATAGGATCTGGACAGCACAATAGCCCAGACCTCACAGCACCGCGCTTTGTTTCAGGCTGGATTTGCCATTACGGCGAACAAAAGACATCACGGGGACAGTTACTAGGATCAGGACTCTTCCCCGAAATCATGAATTCTGTATACGTAGATGTTAGTCTTTGCTGGCTGATGGAAAAGGCATTGACCCAGTTTAAGTCATTATTTTTAGAAATGCTTACTCCGTTCCCGCCTCGAGCTAGACAGTTGAGCAAAAAGACGGTTTGCGTCAGTCTATTCCGAAGTCGCGGGCGGAGTATCTGCTTCCTGAGTTCCATGTGAACGCTGAAGATTCGAGTAGTTTCACTAAAACAGGCCTCTTTTGACCCGTGTGTTGACAGAACAACTGCAGACGTTACTTTCCCCGTACTGAAGCGGTGTCATCATTGATTGAGTCATACCCTCTGAAGCGCTTGCAGCAACCTCTCCCCGCTCTTTTCGCTGCTGTTTTTCCTATTTGTAGAGACGCTCCTCTGTGAGATACCATCCTACCTTGTATCTTTTTTTCTTTTAGAGACATTTCCTACAACGGAAAACTCAACTTTGTTTTCCCCACGTCCGTGTCTGGAGTCGATAAATACAGTACATCCTCATTTCGGTTTCTATGGCAACTGGAGACTTCTCCTCAGTCTTTGACATTCAGAGATATAAAATTTTTACACTTTCCCCCAATGTGAGCCAGACACACTGCAGGAGGAGGATGAAAGCCGGCTTTAGAGTTTTTCACAGCTGATGAGCATGTTGCGCCTTTTCTCATCATTCCTTAGACGTGAACGACACCGTGCAGGAAACGGGCGACGGTGATTCTTGGGAGCAAATCCGGTTGTTATGGCACACAAAGTCGTTCGCCGCGTGTTTTATCCGTACTGTGTCTCGTGCCTGCAGTAATTCAGCAGTGCCCTTAATTCAGCCCCCTTCCTCAAGCCACTCATAGATTATCAGTGCTGGCTGCTCAGTGTGCCGTGTGATGATGGAACCCCAGCAATTCACTTCTCCCCTCCACACACACACACACACACACACACACACACACACACACACACACACACAGAGCCATCCAGCCATCTCTCTCTCTCTCTCTCTCGCTCTCCTGCAGATACTGTCTCTCCTTTGCTCTCACTCCTGTTCTGCAGGCATTTAATCATTTATCCTCCAGTGCGACATCAGGTGCTTCTCTCTTTCCTACGAGCCACACTGGTGATCAGCCTTCCCCGCCAGCCCCCCACCCGGAGCTGGAGGCTATAATGATGGCTGGGACTGAGGGATAGAGAGGGATGGCAGAACAGAGGAGAAGAGAAGCCATGGTTACACGCTCCAGCGGTGGAGGAGGGCAATGTGTCCTGTGAACGATACGGGCCCTTCCTCTTCTGTCCCTATCCCTCGTCTCCCTGCTTTCCACAGATTGCTCCTTTTGTCTGGCTCCCGAGTTGGTGCTTTGCGATAAGACTTTTTTTTTTTTTTTTTCTTTTTCTCCCCCTTCTTTTTTTTTCTTCTGGAGCACGGTGTGATATTTCTGTGTGAATTAATTTCCATTGAGCCGTCCTAAGGGAACGCCCATCGGCCCTGCGCTGGAAGCTGCGGCTTTTTGCGCGGTTGCCCAGGTCACGTGCAGACAAGGCAGCAATGCGTTGAAAACGAATTTCGCCCAATCGTGTGTGGGATGGCCCCCCATTCAGCAGGCACGAAGCAAGAGGGCGTCGCAATCCGTTCCTAATGAGACAAACAAGCAGAAGGAGTATACACGGCATTACTCCTTATTCACAGGATTGTTGCACGCAATTACAAAACGACTGTAAACACAAGAGCGGAATCCACCGGAGACGCGCAAGAGAGGAGCCGCATGCTCTTCAGGGAGACATCCTGATATCATCCTGCTCGTCGCTCGAACGAGAGCAATTTAACGAGATTGAGAAAGGGAATCGTGACGGTTTAAATTGTGTATAGTAACAGAAGGTCCTCAGGGATGTAAAAGGTGTACGCGTTTAAATTCTGCTCATACTCCTGGCCTGTCTGATTAACAAAACCCATGTCTTATTCGTCTAAGCTCAGTCAGTACCTGATGGTTACGGTACGGTGCCGACAGCTCGGGGAATACGCTCAGTTGTAGCATAAAAAATTAACCTCCAAAATACGAACACCCAGAAATGTCAGTTTTATAGCTCGGCTCTTTTTTACGTGCCCGTCTGATGTGGATGATGGAGTACCACGGGCCGCTGATGGATGAAGACGTGACTTCTCTTTGGTGTAGTGTTCCGTTTTATGCCCTCACAAGAATATAGGTCACATTTCCACTGAGTGGCCAACTCGCACTCCCAGGGGTCCTTCTCCGAGCGCAAGTGAAAGCTCTCTGTTTATGGAGTAACAAATCTGACGCCATCCACAGACACTTTATATCCAGAACACAGTAACGGAGGTCACCGAGCCATTTCCGAAGACGTATTTGTACTTTAATCGCTGGACCTGTTCTGGCTAAAGTAGGATAGACTAAGACAAGAATGTGATTTTAAACAGACACGCGTGAACAATTCAACACTTCCGTGATGCATTTAAAGCTGGATACCTAAGAAAACAAACCAAAAAACAGCTGCCTTATTATTATTTAATATGTAAAGATCTTTATTTATTAGTGAATTAAATGGGGCAATATGGTGGAGTAGTGGTTAACACTGTGGCCTCGCACCTCAAGGGTTTGTCTTCAGGTCTGTGTGCCCGGAGTTTTCCTGTCCCCCACCCAGCCCCAAACCACCAAGGCTAGGTGAGTTTTCCCAGTTATCTCCCACAGTCTAATGACTTGAAAGGTAGACTATTTGGTATTTATAAATCGTCTAGTGTGTAAGCATGTGAGTGTTTGTGACACACCATTCAGGTTGTAACCCCGGCTTGTGCCCCGAGTCTCCTGGGATAGGTTACAGGCTTCCTGGTTCCTGGGGTTGCTCAGAGTTTAAAGTGTTGGCGAACTTTTTGGAAGATCCCAGTTTCAATCCTCAGCACCGCAAAGTTCCCACTATACGGCCCTTGAGCATGGCCCTTAACCCTCAATTGCTCAGATATAAAAAAATGAGATACAATATAATTCTCTCTGGATAACCAAATGCTCAAATGTAAATGTAATTGCCGTTCCCAAATTGCCTGCAGCGTGAGCTTGTACAGAGTAAGCAGTATAGAAGATGAATGAATTAATAAATTAATGAATGAATAACACAGAACAGTGTGCAAGTTTTCTCATCAGCTACTCCCTGAAAATGTTTAAGAAGGCAACACACAGATGTTTCTTAAAAACTAAACCAGTACTCTGCTTTTGATTAGAATTTTTGCAATTATTTGTTCAAAAGCCCAAACTATTTTGGTGCATCTCGTTTAATATTGACTTTCAAAACCAGAAATGGATACCAGAAATATTTACTTCATCTTACCAATGACCATGTGATCAAGAGGGGCATTATTATGTTTATTTAACGATGTAATTTTGAAATCTGTTAAGGGCTGTGTGCAAGCGAGTTTATAAAGTTTTATAGAGCTATAAAATATTAAAGGGAAAAACAAATGTCACAGAGCTCCAGACAAACATAAATCATGGAGAGCCTTTGGTTTCCAAACCCGAAATATTTAGGAGCCAAATAAAATGGTTATGTAACCCTTTCCATAATGTAACCAGGTGAACTTGTGTAGCTAAGCTGACACAAACTGGAGCTATAAAAAAAAAAAAAAAACGTAGTTAGCTTTGCTTTGCTAGCATTATCTGGTAATCATGATGGGCGACTGTAGCTAAGAAGAAAGCATAAGAGCATGAGAGTGCAGGAACACGTGTTAATACGACAGGATTAAAGATCACTGCATGCATTTTACATTTTTTTGTGATGGATGGTCACAACTGGCGATTATCTGGATCAAAACTAGTCGCAAAATAAAAACCCATTCGGAACCGTTTTCCATTCGGAACCATTCGGAACCGTTTTCCTTGCCGTCTCGAATCCTGTGTCAAGTTCTGTTCTCAGGTGTTTTGGTCAGGACAAAATATTCCTCTACAGATAATCTGCTTTAGCTAATTTCTTAGAAATCTTGAGCAATTCCTTGACAGGGTGGACAAATCACAAATTCATAATAGAGCCCACTGGGAAAGAGAGCGCTTCAGTGTGCTGCCCAGACCCATTGTTTAGTTTAATAAAACAAATTAAAATGAGCATGTGATCATGCCTTCAATAAAAAAAAAGTCAGCAGGTATCTTTTTATTTCCTGTTTTTGCCTATTTTGTTCAAATGTATGTAAATATATTGTTGTTGTAAATTATTATCATTATTATTATTATTATTATTAGATTTGTTTTCTGTCTTATGTAACATCAAGTTGACAGCATTTAGTTAGCAGGAAATGTCCAGTATGCAATGTCCTTGACCTGAGTATAAAACCTTACAAAGACGATCACATTTAACCATGCAGTAGCTACCTACTAAATTTATAAATTAATTTTACGTCCTTATTATTCTGTGAAGTATCTGGACGCAAACTTCATGCACACTGACCGGAGACGAGATTTAAACCGCAAGCCTGGAGGTGTGAGGCTACAGTGCTATCTGCCGAGACACCGTGGCCTGTCCGTACTAAAAGAAAGCACTTGTTTATTTTTCTGCTTGGCGAACTTAGCTTGGAATACAAATTCCTGCAGCACAATGGGACAAATGTTTTTCATTTGCAAATGTGTGCAATGCTACTTAGTGCAGCCCGACTACGTGACTAAAGGGAAAGGATGCCGTATGCAGAGAATGAAAATGCCAGCTCACTGAGAGGGACAGTGATGTGCTGAGTGAACTGCCAGACTGGTTTATTTTTTTACAGTATGACAGATAGATAGAGAAGGGAAACATAAACGGGGGGGGGTGGGGGTAGCGGATACACCCTTGCTTGTTTGGATACATTAAGACGGGGATGTCCTGAAAGAACCGGATCCTCCGTGATCTCGGGTATTTTCATAACTTGTCATTTGTTACTGGAGGAAATGTCAAACTGGATCTAGTCCCTCACCAGACACGTTCACTTGCCAAAGGAAGACACGACAGAGATGTCAGAAAGCTCTTCCGTCCTGAAGCACAGAGACGCGTGCACTCTTCCTTTATCACAAGACGGGTAAAATACATTTGCAGTCAGTTTATCTGACTAAAGTAAAGAGGATAATCAGGACATGTGGAGTAATGTAAGAAGACGAGCCGTGCCTGGATGGCAGTTCCATTGCGAGGAGAAAAGGGGGAGTGTTTGCTACTCTAGTCACTGTTTGACACTTTCTCAGAGGGCTGATCTAATCAGGGCTGCGGTGTCGGATGTTACGAGGTCATTTGTAAGCAGTTGTCGTAGACTAAGCGTGTGCATGTGATGTGCTGGTGTTCACAGCAGCGTCGGAGACTGCAGTGCGGAGATGCGGGTCTTAAAGGGAAATATTGGGGCATCGTTAAGTGATAGCTTTATACAGTCGCTTGACTTGTTAGTCCGCCTGCTTAGCTAAGAGAAGAAGAAAAAAATTTTTTTTTTTTTTTGCACAGTTTAATCGTTTCTGTGCAAAATGTCTTTTTGCTGTAAAAGACACAATTTCAGAAGCTGTACAAGGCTGTGTTTCCTCTCTGTATTATGTAAGGCTGACACTAACTGCATGCTGATTAACGCCGCACCTCAGTGCCTCTGCCTGCACAGTGCAGGCGCATTCGTCTTATTTTTCAGTCAACGGCACTAAATCCGGACCTCAGAGAACCAGCCTGAACTTCCACAACTAATAAAGTTGTTAACGGTCCTGATTATGAGCAATTCACTTTAAAGCCATTTAATCTACCGTACACGCTTTTGTTTATTTGTTTTTTTTTTTCTTTAATTATTATTTTTTGTTTATTTTGGAATATCATGCAACAGTATCAGGAAGAGGGTTCTGAACTGCTTTGAAGTTTTCTCTCTTTTCTTTTAGATGTTTTACTATTTATTATGATAATCTCTTTGATAAGCCTGTTATAGAAGAGAAAGAAAATCAAAGCAAATAAGGTGTTTAATTTAGATTTTTCAGCACATAGTGCGTATTAAGCGGATTATTTTAATAACACACATGCAACATTAACTCATTTTTGATATGAAAGTCTAATGAAGGATTATGAATGTTTTTAAAAAAAATACATATCACTTTTTTTTTAGCCAACTATTAAATCACTATCCTGTTTCAGTCATGTTTACAAAGTCAAACAATTGAAAATAAGAAATTCTAAATAAATAAATAAATAAATAATGTGATTCAATTGAATTTGTATAACAATAGTTATTGTCGCAAAGCAGATTTACAGAATCAAAAGAAAATTAGGTCAATGAGTATAAAATGTGTGAGAAAACATGTATGAATCAAAATAAAAAATCTGTTTAAAAGTAAGTGCATTTGTAAGCAATAAGTCTTTATACTGTATATTTAAATATATCTTTATATTTAAATGATGTATGATTTCTTCATTTGTTTAAGAACTGTTTACATTGTTAGAGGTAATCTAATGTGATGTCATATTTTATGAGTCTGTTGAATGTATTGTTTGATACACTGAGCCTTGTATAGAAATGAATACGGTGTAATATGATACAACACGATATGCCATATAGACCATAGCAGTTGAACTTTTTCTTAAATTTCCACTATATATCATTTAACTAGCATTAAAAGTCCATGCCTCGTATCTCTTATCATCTGCCTCAGGGGTATAAAGGTTAATATCTTCCCTTTTTCATTTTGAACGATTCTTTCAGATCACAGTTTAATTATTAGGGAAGCATTTTTTAAAAAAAAATCTTTTTGCTTCCTTGTCTCATCATAACCATGAAGAATTTAAAATTGCATGAAAAAACAGGAAATAGGAGTCTTGAGGAGTATTGAGGAGCATCTAGGCTTTGCTCATGTTCGACACTGAGATGGTGCCAGGATCCTTGTGCTGAGTGTATTAGCAGATTTCCAGCTACATGTCATTGATTTAATGGAATTCAGATAGCAGATTTGCCGTTGCCAAGTATCAGGCTCGGCCCGCCCCGCTATTCAAACAGTGCGCCGAGGGAAAATAAATAATTCCTGCTCCAACAATGGCAAAGCACAAAGACCAACACTGGATGCTGCCAATCACCCGCTTGCACATTGCCACTTGTGTGCTTTTGTTTTTGGGTGAGTTTACATGAGGGAAACTAAACATAGAAAGAGGATGTTTGTCTTTTTATTGGTTGAAAAAAACAAACAAAAAACAAAACAGAATATTTTGTTGCCGTAGTTCATCTAACTGTCTGTGTCTATGTATTACCGGTAGTCCTAAAAAGACCAAATCTTCTGGCGCTTCCCTTGATTTGATTAATAATTTACATTTCTCATCATATGCAATAGGTTGCTTTTCTCTCCCGTGTTACAGATACGTCCATCCATTTCAAGGCATCTTTATAAAGAGCGCTTGCTGTTTGTTCTCCCAATTCAGTACAACCAGATTCCTCATCTAATTAGCACCCAATTGATTTGTCAGAGCATTTATGTGGCTGTTTCATTAGCAATGCTTTTTCTCACTGATTGGTTTCTTTAACTCGCTGCACTTCAGCTTCCCATTTGAGCCCCATGCTTTCAATTATCGGACATTTCTGCCACGTTTGAAGTTTTTTCCTAGTAAATTCGGTAAAGTCGTATCAGTCGATATATTTCAATCCAAACGGTCGTCCATTAGAGGGAGCGCATATGAAGCTTCTCGCCAGCTTGTTAATTGTCAGGCCCACCACTGTTCGCTGCATATTAATGAGGGATTAGCCTTTGTGCAGCACATTATGAGCTCCCCCTCCACCGTGACATTGAAGAGACATCATGCCACAGGTAGCAGCAGGAGGGGTCGGCTTCGCATCCTCAAGCAGCCGTCCCAGGCGAGCGTGACAAAAGCAGTTCACAAGGCTGAGATGAAAAGATATTTGATTTACAGCTCACTATGATGATAAGCATGATGGTGGGTAAGAGCTGAAGTGTTGGAGTTGTACAGTTGTTGTAGTGGATGCTATTTAAAGATTGTCTGTAGGTTGCGCGAAAGCCTTGGGTACACAGAACAAACAGATTTCATGTCCAGGGGATTACGTTTTTATTAGTAGTTACCTTAACCTTTAAAAGTTAAGCCTCTTATTGTCCTCTTTGCTAATCAAAAAGTTTCTGATAGTGTGTATGTATGTTTTTTTTTTGTTTTTTTTTACTGTTGTGTGATGCATTTTGATGTAGGCTATTTCTTACCAGTTTCATATTGAGGAAGAAAATTATGTTTGCCAGGCAGGAGTATCATCTTGAGATATGTGAGATGTGATAAAAGAACACCAGAACCAATAACTCAATATTTGGACAACGACATTTTGACTTTCCTGTCCAAGATGTAAACATGATTTACTATATTAGACTCTCTGTTGGAAAAAGACAGTCGTGTATTAATCCCCCTTAGTCGCTTTTAATGTCCATATGTTATTATATTATGCCAGTGACCACTTTATGCCTCATCAGCTTGGTTTCCAGGTGACTGCGCAGCAAATTGGAGCTTTTATTTGCCCTGTGAGTTAGGCCTAGATAATGTCCATGCATGTAAAGATTGTGTAAAACTTATTTAGCAGTTATGTAAAGGTTGTGAAGAAGATGTCCGCAAGTTGTAAAAAGGTTGCCTAGACTTTATGTCCAGGTTGAAATATGGTATGTATGTATGGTTAAAATAATGTAATGATAAACATCATCAGTCTGATATACTAGTGATTTACATTTAAAGGTCCCATATTTTACTGTTTTAAGTTAACATGGGTCTCTGAGGTCCTGGAAATCTATCTGTTATTTACTTTCTAAAGTTCCTGTTTCACTCCTTTTCCAAATCTGCCATTTCTGTGTCTATGTGAGCGAGCTACTGCTGGGACACGCCCCCTCTAAAGTACAACAAAGTGAATCTTGAACAATAGGTCACCTTTTAACGAAGTATGTCAAACAGAACTAGTTAAAAATGTATACAAATAATGGAAATGTCTATATAGACGAATTGAGTATCAATGAGACTTATGGGTTTAGTATTCATATCAGTATTGGAAAATAAAAGTGCTGTCTCTAAATATTATATTTTTTTAAAAAAAGAAGTTTTAAAAAGAATTTTAAATATTTAATTGCAAATTGTATTACAAAATGAATGAACTTCATCTGCCAGGTGTTAATGCGTGCAGTTCTCCAGGGAGAAACAGGACGACTCGAAGATACAGTACAGTGGGTGAGATTAAAAAAAAAAGATTGACTTTAGTCCAGGTATAGACTAAAGAACGAAACAGCCGCTACGTTTATGTTGATCCGTATTGTGCAGTCAGATATGCCGAAACATTAGTGTGTGTCTGGCTTCAGCGTATTGTGTATCAGGATGGTTTGAATACTCGTATGCTACCTTATATTGGTAGAGAAAAATTCACAACCAAACACTGACTTGTGTGAGAGCAGTGTAAAAGTAATGATGGAGAGTGAATATATTTTATTCCTGCACATTAATCCAACAGCTGAAGAGCTTGGCGTGAAATTAAAAGCAGCCGAAAGAATAGGAGACAGCAAACACAAACAAACTGACACTTGACACACCCACACAGAGATGAATATTAAATGTGCGTGGGTGGTTGTGTGTATGTGGATGCATTTGTTTGCTTAGTTGCCCACGTGTATATTTTAAAGAATTACTTAAAAAACTACCTACCTAGTCCATCAGATGAGTTTCTGTGTACGTTTGCCTCTCTTCATCCCGTTCTCCTTATAGGAATGCAGGTCTGCTAAACGTTTTTGCATAGGTTCCACATTTTACACTCAAATATGCTGCCACGTACGAGTTATAGCAAATACACAAGAAAGCAGTTTTCTTTTTCCCTAGTGGAAAAAATGGCAGATGAGCTGCTCCTCCTTCCCCAATATAACATTAGTCTGGATGGAGACAAACATTGAAATTCAATGTATTGCAATATGAAACATCATGATATGTATTGCTTGGTCTCGCGATGTGTATTATGTAGTCTCCTTACTCCAACCTCCAACAACTTTCCATTTTCTTCTTCGTTTTAAGTTAGCAATGTTCTGTTCTGACAAGTGAAAAAAAGGATCATTCAACGTTTTGAAATTCAATGTATTGCAATACGAAACATCATATGTATTGCTTGGTCTCGCAATATGTACTGTATTATGTAGTCTCTTTACTCCAACAACTTTTTCAAGTTAGCAGTGTTCTGACAAGAGAGAAAAAGAGATAATTCAACATTTTTTTTGCGAAAGAGAAAGATTGAATTGGCCTGTATGTGAATGGCAACTATACAATAGATGCTTGTGTGACCTATTTTTTTACTTATTTATTTTTTTGCTTGAAGAAATAGCACAGAGTTACAGGATGATGCGTTTTTATATGCGTCCACATTTTTGTGATGTTATTCCCATATTCCAGTAGCAGTAAAAATGACACATATTAAAAGTAAGGAGATATTAGAAAACCCAAATGCACAGTTTAATATCTGAAGCCTTAACCGTTGACGCGCGTCAACAGAACTTCCGTATAAACAGCTGGTTTGGTAAAAATCACTGGTCACTGGCCAATGCTGTGTTGTTGGCATGGATCAGTACCGCTTGAGTTTAAAGGGTTAATCTTCCTGGGGTTTTTAAAGAAGAGCTCATTCACCATGCAAAGCAAAACTGTCTTTCTCGGCGGACCATGTGCACCCTTCTTATTCTTTTTGTAGTAGCTGGCACCCGTTGCATTTCCTGCCTCTCAGTACACCGCTCTCGCAGTAGCAGAATAAACAGGTAGAGCAGCGAGAGGAAACTGTCTTCTACTCATTAATCGATCACGGACAGCATCGTTTTCCCAGGCAGGTTTTTTAAAAAGGGTGAGAATAGAAGAATATACTTGGGCGGCCGTTAATACACTTCAAGGACCGATTAAAGTATTCTCTTTATTTGGGGAAACACTGACTGTACACTGATCGGCATAATATTGCGTAGGGCCAGAGCAGCCCTGAACCTTTAAGGCACTGTCTCCACAAGACTGCTGAAGACATATTATCATTAGGTCCTTAAAGTTCTGTAAGTTGTGAAATTTGGGACTTTCACAGAATTTGTCCAGCACATCCCACAAATGCTCAGTTGGATTAAGATATGGGAAATTTGGAGGCCAGTGCAGCTCCGTAAGCAGCAAGCTGTGATACACTGTCTGTTCTGACACCTTTCTATCATAGCCAACATTTAGTGTTTCAGCAATTTGTGCTACAGTAGCTCTTCTGTGGGAGCGGACCAGACAGACGAGTCTTCGGCTTAGATCCTTAGATCCAAAACTTCGACAAAATGTCAAGACTTTGAGAACTGACTGTTTACATACTGTCTAACATATCCCACCAATGGACAGGCGCTACTGTAAAGAGGTAATCGAGGCTATTCACTTCACTCGTCAATGGGTTTATTGTTATGGCCGACTGGTGTAGATACAATACAGCACAAAAAGCCCCATCAAACGAAAGGGAAAAAAAATGATTTTAATGATTTTGACTGTTGCATGGTCTTTGGTGCCAGATAGGCTAGTTTAAGCACTTTACAAATCCTATGGGATTTTAACACAACTTTCCCTATAATTTAAACAGAATGCTGTGAAAAACAGGCTGAAAATGCCCAGTCTGATGCAGTTCTACAGGCAGAAATGCCTTATTGATGAGAGTGGTGCGAGAAGAATGGCCAGTCTTGTCCAGACTCGATTGGACAGTTGGAAATTGGAAAATGTTGTCTGGGCTTTATCTAATCTTCAGCTGTCCAAATTCAGTGAACCTTTGTCCATTGTAGCATCAGGTTCCTGTCCTTGGCTGACGGAGGTTGAACTCGATGTGGTCCTCTGCTGTTGTAGCCCATCCATCCAAAGATAGTGCATTCTGAGATGACTTTCAGCCCGCAACAGAAATGTAAAGTAAGGTTATTTGACAAGTGAAGAATTGAAAGTTCAGATTAAAGAAGTAGGTTTCCCTCTCGCACCAGTCAGTGCAGACGTGTAATAATAAGCGTGGAGTCATCGTAGAGACTGTAGCGCCTGAATACAGTATACAGTATACACACGTGGACAAAATTGTTGGTACCCTTCCCAATTTTTCATAGAATTCTTATTTATTATTACTTTTGTCAGATTAAAGTTATTTATGTGACCATTGTGAGTTTTTCTTTCATTGACCGAAGGGTACCAAAAATTTTGTCCACGTGTGTATGGGGTTTTATAGTACTCACCAGGCTCGTGTGGAAAAGGACAGTTTAGACTTTAGACCAACTCACACCCTAGACCTGCTCAGTGGGTAAAGTGGACAGTTTTATGTTCTTAATCTTATTTTTAATCATCAGTCGCTTTTGAATGATTTTGACTGTTTGTGTTTACTTGTGGCTCCTTTTTTTTTGTGTTGTCCTTATTATGCATGGAGAAAGCAGGTCAGCACACACGGATCATAATAACGTAGTGATGATATCTCCTGCTTAAAAATCAATCTTAAAATAGATTAGCTATTTAAGTGCTAAAAGTGCAGACAATGAAGCGGAAGGAAAAAAGAAATGTGAGAAATACAGTAGAAATCTTGGCTCTATGATTAGGCAAGACCTCAGGATGCACCAAAATTTCTGTCAAGGTCATTAAGGTCAATGCTGTTTTGAAAGACCCTGTATATGCAGTACCTTATGTGAGTGCTGAATGATAAAAAAAAACCATAGGTGTATTTATAAGAGCAGATGTACTATAGCCTTAACCTTATTTGGTGGATAATAATCGGCTCCTTTGTGTTTTGTGTGTGTGTGTTTAATAAAGAATTATATAGGAAGTCCTAATTTCACACCAGTCCCTGGTGTAATCCAATCACGGGCTTGTACAAGGAGCATTACCGCGGCCCATCTCGAGCCCTTTATTTAATCCGAGCTCATCTTGTTTCCATTAAGATTTGCTTTTATATCATAATGCTGCTCGTCCTGTGGGATTATCTCGGCTGGGGCCTGACTGAAGTGTGGGGAAATGGATTTAGCCATGCGGGGATCCATATTTGTAATCCTCAGTATTCTCTCCGAAAAATGTATCATGGTCAAGCGACAGATTGTTTAAATCAAGTGTGTTCTAAGAGCAGGCTAAACGCTCAGGCAGAACTGGACCAAGCTGAAAGAGAAGCACGGGTCTCCACCACGATCAGGGATGTCCAGTGATGTACATTGTACAGGAGAACTGTACTGTGTTCCACCGCTGAATTTCTAACATATGCAGAAGAAATGTCCAGAATAGCAAGACGATTGTTCTTCTTTCTTGGATTCGAAATTGCTTGAGGTGCACTTGCACACCCACTCAATTGCTCCTGGAGAAATTTCACTGCTATGCTGTGCCTGATATTTAAGAGCCATCCAGATAAACTACAGCCCCATTAGCATGAGACGGTTCAGAGCCTGACATTTAAATCAGCCTTTGTCATTTTCACAGAGGGAGGTCGTTTAACAGCAATCGCAAGGTCATTGCAAATACACTGTAAATTGAAGAAGAGAACAAGACGCCTCTGTTATGCAGCAGTGTTTTGGGGTTCATGTTGAACATTTGGCAGTTGAGCTAAAATATTTAAATATTTTTAATGTTTAATATTTTAACAGAAGATGCCATGCCACGAGTTAAAAATTGATTTAGTGTATTAATTGATCGATTTAATTAAACATTAAAAGATACTAGTGCTGGCTTTGTGCAGGTACGTTTTGACTATCTTTAGGAGAATGCTGCAAAAAACTAAGGCAGATGTGGAGGAATGTTGAGTCTGAAATCTGGCACTGATTGGGATTTAAAATTGTACATTGATAATAGCAAGCCTGTGGGTTAGGCATGATGTTAAGCTGACAGCGCGTTGTGCCATTCACATATCATCTTAATTCTTGCAAAAGCTCCTTTAAAAAGATTCATAGTTCTGCCAGAAATGTATCCAAAGTTGACAATAGCCCACTAGGTAAATGCTTAGTTTTTAAGTAGGCCAAAAGAGCAAAAAGCCTGCAAGTGTATCGCAGTGTCAATCAGAGACTTTTCCTCTACCGTTTCCTTTACCGTTGTGAAAGCTCAATAGATTTTCATTCTAAACAGTATGCACTCAGCCAAACCGAACAGTTTTAGGGAAAAAAACATTTTGAGCCTGCAGACTCTCTACTAACAGGATGTTTTGTTTTGTGTCCCATTCTGTTTAAACTCACACGCTTGTGTGTAAAAATCCCATGAGATCAGGAGTTCCAGCCAATTTGGCACCATCAGCCCACCGGTAAAGTCACAGAGATCACATTTTCTCCCATTTTTGATTCGAACATTAACTAAAGTTCTTGACCTGGACCTGCTTGATGTTGTACTCTGTGCTGCTGCAACATTATTTGCTGATTAGATGACTGCATAAATGGGAATGTGTGCAGGTGTTACAGTGGAGATCATATACAGTACAGTATGTATATTGGCTTCCAGAGTTCTCCTTCAAAACCTCATGCAAAACCTTCAGAATTTTAACGTTTTTTGCACTTTGCTTTATTTTATATTTAGCATGTTTAAAAAAAAAATTAAAAATATATCAATATTTGATTCTTTCCCCAAATGAAAAAAAAAAAACGAGTTATGAACGTTCTCGTACAGTTTCTTTGGGTTTGTTTACAGGAAAACATCTCCGGTAATCAGAGGTGATTTGCGGTGTGTGAGTTGATGCTTTGTTCATCATGTATGGCTGATTTGCACACCTCTCTCAAACCTCGCTCTGTGCATTGATTTATACTGTAGATTTAGCTGGTAAGCATGTATAGTCATAGCTGACAAGCTGCCTTTATTTCTTAAGGAGTTCTCGAGTAGTTCTTTCCGAGAACATAAATTTGATTCCTTAACTTGTGACTATTAACCGTGACTGACTAGAATCCATGTAAAAAAAAAAACATGTACAGTGAGCGTTTAAAGTCATTTCTTGTGAATGTCTTTACACAAGCACAGTATGGTGACGAGACTCTTAGCCGCAGGAAACATTTGTACTGTGCAAATGTTATTAAGAAGGACATGCATCTATGAATGCGCAGGCATTTCCCTGAACATTCTGCGTGTGGAATGCTTGATCTTTGAAAATCTATTTGAGAAAGAGACGCATCTGTCCGTTGGAAATGTACACACAATCATTCACCTGGGAGTTCTCACATCCCCAGTACACTCCTGACCTCGCTACAAGCCATGTGCACATGTGTAGGCCATTAAATGAGTTCCTGGGAGGCCGGTGTGACGTACTGAGACTACTTTCTACTGTACCTTGATGGTGTCCAAGCACTAGTAAATCTCTGGGATAAGTGCATTACTGTGCCAGGGGATTATATAGAGAAATAAAGCGTGTTTTTCTCTCATAACCGTGTTATAATAAAAATGTGCAGCAGGCAGCGAACAAACATTTTAAGGCGTTAAAGTATTTTTTTTATGATTGTGCCGAAGTTAATACACTGATTGCCCCATAAAGCTCATTTTATTTTCTATGTCAGCTTCAGTTGTGTTTGCTCTTATCGTCCTCGTCAAAAGAAGCCCTCATGTACCTGAGTCAGGCTGGCTCACCTCGCTGTCCCTCAACAGCACTGCATACAGTATGACGCTACCTCGGGGTGATGCTGCTACTTCAGACATGTATTATAATCAAATTGACCGCAACAGCAGTTTTTTATTCTCTGAAAGTGACCGAGGAAACGAACTTTACTAGAGTCACAGCGTCTCAAGTGTAAAGCACAATTTAAATGTCAACTAGACTTTAACAATTAATTATTAAATGTCAACTAGACTTTAACTGTTAACTATTAAATGTCACCTAGACTTAACTAGGTGTGCTCCGATTGATCGGTCGCCGATCATAATCGGCCGATATTGCTTTGGGACGATTGATCGGCAGTCTCTATAACGATCAGATGACGCAAAACTTGCGGGATATTTTTTTGCGCGCTGCTAAAATGGCTTCACCGGTCTGGCAATTCTACGTGTTGTGTGAAAAAAGACAATACATTAGCAATCAGCAACCTGTGTAACATGACAATTACACGAGGCGGAAGCATCCAAAGCATTTTAACACCACGAACCTCATCAGACATTTAAAGGCTAGTCATGTAAAGGAACATGAGCAGTTTTCAAAGTTGTTTAGCGCTAAGACAGTGGGAGAGCTCAGAAACTCACGCGAAGCCACTCACTCAGCTGTCGGTAATTCCTCTAGCTCACCTGCGCGGTTTTGCGCAGTGGCCATGATCCACCGCGAGTTTTGGCCTTGTGATCACGTTTCCATCTTTCCGAGCAAACATGTTATTAAACATGAAAAATTAAACGTTTATTTTTTTGGCGGTTCTCGCGAATGCTTGCAGAACTTGCAGAACTTCCGGCGACTCACGTCCTACTTCCCTGCTGAAAAAAACAGCATAGACCAGATAGCTGGTGACCAGCTTGACCAGCATATGTTGTGTTTTGGTGCTGGTATACTGGTGACCAGCATACATTTGTCAAGCTCTAAGCTGTTCCCAATTACTAACCAAGCACAGGCTGCTATGTTTTAAGTTGATGTGTTGCACATGTTGCTTGCCAATAAATACAGTTATAATTGTAATTTCAATACTTAAACTATATCTAACAACAATGTAAATTAATAAATAATGCTACATGATAAGGCTTTGAGTAGACCCTGTAATCGGTGATCGGTATCAGCCGATACAGCTTCTAGTGATCGGTGATCGGCCCCAAACATCCTGATCGGAGCACCCCTAGACTTAACTATTAAGGTAATTGCATATACAGTATGCGGTGTGCTGTGTCTGATCAAAGCTGAGAGTGCTACGCTACTCGTTTTCTTTTCTATTCCTGGTTTTCGTATGAAGATAAATTCCTTACAGCTGTTATTAAAACAAGCCGGCATTTTAGACCGAGTATAAATAAGAGCGTGTGATGCTGGCGAACCCCCCCGAAGCATGCAGAGCTCTATTTAGAGCTTCAGACAGAAGGCACGTGTAAAGTGGAGGTCAGAGCATGGCATGCTGTGAATGACAGATATCTAAGTGTCTTCATCATTCAGGAAAGAATGTGATAAGGCTGTTTTATAGCCAGCTCATTTTTCAGAAAGTCACAGACCCGAATACAAATCAATATCCAGCATTTTAAAGTACATTGGGAGAAACAGAGCTTTGTAAGTGCTTTTTTTTTCTTTTTCTTTTTTTTCTTTTTGGATACAATATACAGTTTTTATTACAGCTTGGTGTTGGATTGAATTTACAGAACTTCTTAATGCATGCCCAGGAAGCCTTAATTAACGTCTCTGTGTGCACTTTGCAGTGCGGAGGCCATTGATAATATGTCTCTCTTCAGCCACAGCAATCCATTACCTGAAAGTGTTCTGCAGTGTCAGTGTGTCTGCCGCGCAGAAGTATCGGTTCTAAGCTGAAAGTCATTTACACAGTCATAAGCACGAGACGCACAGAGTCTCCGTCTGTCTCCGCCGTCCAACGGACGTCTTTTACAGATTTCACGATTTCCGTGGACGTCGTAAGGCTCAGCGAGTTTCCCAAAGCCTTTCAGATAATCGATTCCGAGTGTATCGTTTATTCCTACACTCTTTGGTGTCTCTAATTGAGTTATAGTCATGGAAAACCACCTTGAGCCAAGGAAATGTCTTCACAAATATATTAATTACTCAGCGTCAGATGCATCTTAGAAAGGGAGTAAAATTATAAATGCATCAAAGGTTTCTTTTGCACTAGAAACGATGATGATGTGGGACACAGTGCGGTGTATTAATGAGCGCTCTGCATTTCAGCCATCAAAGCCCTATTGATATGAGCACCTGCTCTTTTTTAATGAAGCAGATGAATGTTTGACTTTAACAGCCAATGTTTCTCATCAAGTCTAAATAAGTGGCACAAAGGCATTGATCAGTTGCATTCATAATGTAATCATTTCTACTTTGTGCTGTGTGTGTGTGTGTGTGTGTGCGTGTGTGTTTTTTCTGCAGTGTGTAAGCCTGGGTTCTACAGATCTGCTTTGCAGACTAGGACATGCAGTAAGTGTCCTCCTCACAGCTTCACCAAAACAGAGGGCTGCACTTCCTGTCAGTGTGAGCACGGCTACTACAGGAAGGACACGGACCCGACCAACATGTCCTGCACAAGTAATTACTCAGCGCGCACTCTTCATATTTCTGATCTGAAATAAGAAATACAAGAAGACCACTTATTTGAAAACAGTATAAAATGTACGATTAGTAAATTATGACGTCATTAAGAGTGACAACTTATTATAGCCTTTTATCATATGATTGAATATTAAACACGATCTTTAATTTAAAGATTATATTTAATATATTTGTTCAATATCTTTAATAGAAAGTTAAATAGAAAATGAGTGTTTTGGAATAATAGTTAAAAATTACTTTTCTTATGTGATCATTTCTATAGAGACAACTTTTTCCCAGGGACTTTTATAAAGCATTCTACACGTAATAATAAATAATACCATTTAAGTGTAAAAATATAAAATAAAAGTACAGTTTCTCAGTAATATGTCAAGCTGGTATTTTTTGCCTTATTAACTTTTTAAGATTTTGATGCAGCTTTTACATATAGATATTACAGGTACATCAATTTTACACAAATAAATTAAGTTTGTAAATGTGCTTTAAAAAAGGTTTTATTTAATAAGCTATCGCAAACATACCAACTGTATCATTATATTATTTTTTAATATATTTTATACAATTCTGCTCTTAATTTAATCAGTAATATCGTATAGCTTACACTGTATGCTTGGATGATGTATACAGTATATCCATATATAACATAATAACATATTTATTATGTTATATATGGATATACCGCATATGTCATCGAGACATATAAGCTATACCACAGAAGAAATAATAGTATAATAATTTTTAAATATTTTCTCTATTTACAAATAATATTGTATCAGTCATAATTGTGTAATATAGAGTAACATGTGGGTTTTTTTTTCTGTACAATCTAGTGCAACACGATGAAATTAACTTCATTTCATTTTGACTAATTATACAAACATGACTGAGCAATAAATAGACAAATAAATGGGTGACATTATGGCAAAAAAAATAGCACAGATCATGTGATCATGTGTTTCTTTCTTTCTTTCTTTTTTCGGCTGTTTCTGTGACCAAAAACAAATGTGAGTTCTACAGTTTTTGCGACATCATTCATATATTCCTGCAGTATTACAATTACGACAAAAAAAAAAAAAAAATCACATTTCCACAAACCCCAATGCACAGTTTGATGTCTGAATATATGTATATTATATATTAGACTCTTTTTAAAAGACTCATTAAGATTTAAGGGTTATAAAACTATAATGTTGTTCTTCCATGTAGTAAAGAAAGGCTATATAATAAACATAACCAAATGTTGGTTGTACAATAAACAGCAGTATCACACCTAGGGGATGGAAAGTTTTTATATGCATCAGTAAAACCGTTTTAGAGCCTGAAAATTTTCTATTGAGTATATTCATATACCATCTCCAAGGATATGCAGCTTTCGCATTATTTCATGAGGGAAAAAATCTGATAATAATCTGTATGTTTGGAGGGTTAAACCGTAAGCCACATGTGGGCCATTGAAAAATTGAAATGAGCCAGATTCAGTGCAAAGGTTCAATAGCTCTGTCATACAGCACGAATGTGCTTATAATAGTTTCACTCTGCATTTTCCCCAGAGCCTCCTTCAGCCCCACGCAGCGCCATTTCAAATGTAAACGAGACAAGCGTGTTGCTGGAGTGGAGCGCCCCGGAGGAGACGGGTGGCAGGAAGGATGTGACCTACAGCGTGGTCTGTAGGAAGATGAGCGGCGAGTCGAGACAGCACGAGCCGTGTGGCAGCCACGTCCGCTACCTTCCCCAGCGCACTGGCCTGAGCAACACGTCCGTCATGGTGCTCGACCTGCTCGCTCACACAAACTACACCTTTGAGGTGGAGGCTGTGAACGGTGTCTCCGAGCTCACCAAACCACTGCGGCAATACGTTTCTCTTAATGTCACGACCAACCAGGCTGGTGAGTGGACTGGACCAGGCTTGTCCAATTCGTCTGCTTTTGTGTCTGTTTGTTTACAATACTGTAGGAAAGACTCCCACCTGTGAGTTATATTCAGCTTGCTGCATCCACATTGTATCTTTCCACTGGCTTGAACGATGAGACGCAGAATCATACAGCGAAGTCCACGAGGCAGTTTACATGCAGCTGATCCTCCATGCCGTATAGTAAGACCCTGTCACGTGTACAATCAGAGCCATGCAGTGTACAGTAATCAAATGGCATTTGTAGTCGTGATTAGTTGCTGTATTTATTTATTTAAAAATCATTACATGGAAGCTTAGCAAGATTGCAAGGGAAAAATGTTTAAAAATGGACAAAGTCTATAATTTCAGGACATCAGAGAGTCATTGTGGCTGTTTATAACTGTTATTACGGCAGGGTGTTTTTTTTTTTTTTTTTTTGCCGTCGCTCTTTAAATGGCCTAAGTATACACGAGGAGAGCAGAGCAGTACAACATGGTAATTAACCAGGCTTTTTTTCCCCAAGTTCTTGTAGACCACACAATTTATCCCCTGTTGTCTATGKTTTTTTTTTTTTTTTTTGTAGTTGTTTTTTGCCGTCCATCAGGAGTTGCATATTTATAGCAGACATTCTCAAAAATGCACATTGTTTTTAGTGATGTCCCAATCCGACTTACAATTTTTCTTTCTTTAAAAGTCTAGATACCAGAACACTTTTGATACCTGATACTGACTCAATATCAATGTCGCAGTGTTGAAAAACTTATAATTAAATCCTTACACTGAAAGTTATACACACTATTGCTATCGTGATAAACAAGTTGTGTTTCTCCATGTCGCAAAAAGTCTGTGCTGCACTGTGCACTTGAACCGAGGCTGTTAGTCCAAAAAATTTGGGGGGCGACGCAAACAAAAATTTAATTTTTAATAATCAACTGTAAATGGCCATTTATCAGGTGATTAAGCATCATTACTGCTATTATGAAATAAACCATGCAATAAATGTACTTTAAAACAGTGAATTGAAGTTTAAAGTGGGTTTATTGTCAGTAAAAAAAACACACAAATGCACAAAAACAAACAAAAGCTGCATAAACACAGGCCAGTGGCACTACTTGAAAAGAAATTTTGCTCTTCTTTCTTCGTTGAGAATGGTCCAATCACATGAGCCCAAATATTTTAAAACAATATTGATCGCTACAAACAAATGTAGGAGGGTTCGGGGCGCACAGTGCTGCGCCCCAAGGATGATTTGGAGAAATCCAATTAGAGCTCAGCTTCAGGTCACATGCTTTTCAAAAATTTACGTGCCAACATAGACGGCGCCCCGCGTACACGAACACAAACGAATGTAATACAGTTGTAATATTGTGACTAAATGACTTTATTTCATTATTAAAATAAATAATTATTATGTTAAATAATTACATGTTAAAGTAGCGTTCTTCTCTGCCTAATTTTAGGGGAGGGCGGCGCCCCTGCGCCCTGTATTGACCGGCCACCACCGCTGATAGTACGAATAGCTTTTAACTAGGCATGGTAACGGTGAAAACAGAAAAACTTCCAATACAATGCAACATTTACAGTAAATTGCTGTATCACTTTAATGCTTTAAGCACATCACTCACTGCTTTAAGTTCATCGGGATGCTAGCTAAACTCAAATGATGTCTTTATGTTTGAGTCACGCCTCTCTTCGATTTAAGTTCGCCAAAGTGTGTCTCAGTGTATGCATCATTACCTCATTGTACCTTTTTATTAGATTAGTTCAGTTGCTGCATTGTATCCTGGTTAACTGGGTTCCTGGGCAAAACATGGCAACACATTGGAGATTTTATTTACCCTGTGGACTAAAAATGTGATCCGATGTCTACCCCGTACCAGTTTCACTAATGCTACTCAGTATTTGATAAGTACATCCCTCATGTCAGAGTGTGTTCCACTGACTTTTCGTTTAGATAATGAAGGCTTACTGATGTGTGACCTGCTTTATCTGAACCAGGGTCTGTAATTAACATCATCACATGGTGGCGGAGACGTAGGAGCCTGTTGCACAGCTGCAGTGTGTGTGTTTGTGTATGAGGGTGTGTGCACACGCGCACGTGTGTGTGTGTGTGTGTGTGTGTGTGTGTGTGAAGCGGCTCAGCCACGATAAGACAGCCTTGAAATAAGGGATTTCACATAGTCTGTGAGGAGACTGATGTAGAATACTGAACACCTGCTTGCCTTGTGCGGCAGCGCTCAGGATAATCTGTTTGGGTCGATGCATCAAGTGGCAGTCATGTTTCATGTGAACTGCTGGCTCTAGGCTAAGCACCGTGTTTGGTAGGGTGTTGTTAGAACCTTTGTTGTGTGAAAAGTGGAAAACACTGTGATATTGGGATTCACTGTGCTGTGTTCTGTTCCAGGAAATATGAAAACCGTTTGCTTTAAACCTTCTCGTCTAGTATGATCCTTTTATTCTTCGTAAGAAAGTTTTTTTTTCTCTATTTTTTTATATTGTCAGTGTATATTACATGGTTATAACCTGAAAGAAAGCGAGGCAAGGCTTTGAGCTAAAAATAAATAGTTACAACAATCGCATGTACTCGTATTTAATAGCTGTCACTCATAATTTACTCTGGAACATGCTAGGCATGACTGCAGTGTAATGTGTTTATTGGCTTGTGCAATATGAAGATTTAATAATTTCTCTATATCTGCCAAGATGTACAGTAATTATATTCTATTTTATTACCTGGACATTCCAACCCTTATTAATTTTTCTTAAGAGCTGAACATCACGTATAATAATCATTAACGTTATTGTTTAAAAGTACCTTAAAGGAACATGTTAATGCTCCAATCAAATAGAATACGAGTTAAGTGGCATATGAGTCTGAAATTATGTTATTAAGGCTATTTTAACTGATAATAAATCTCATGCACCTTTTTTATGTGAAAAAATGTGAAAACATCTTTTTCATTAGTTAATATTAGACAAATAATAGAGTCTAAAAGGCAAAAAAAAAAGGCCAAAAGCCCTTGGGATTCTTATCTAAAACTATAAATAAAACGTTTTTGAAATTTATAAATATTATGTACAATGTCAATGTTCAATATGTTAAATATTTAATATTCAAGATGCTGCATTATTACTAGGTCGTAAGCTTCTTTTGTGATATTGACAGAGTTTACTGCTTTGAACAAAAAATCTGATTTTCCTTACGTCCAATCTCTTCTATTATGTGTTAAGACGATCATATGGATCACGGTGTTCACAAACTATTTTGTTGTGAAAATTAGTATGTTCAATTAGAAAGAAAATAAAAAATTAAGCATTTTCTGTTCTTTCTGTCTTTCTGTTCTTTCTGTTGCTTGCCATGCTATACATTCTAACTAATGTCAGTGAACTATTTATTTGGGATGGCGCTGAAATCTTTTGAGGGCTTAAATACAGGTACAACAGTAATGCCAAAATCATAGTAAAGTTAATGGTGATAATAATCAAGTTAAGACTCCGATGATGATCAAGAGTGAAATTTACAGCCATGTGGACATTAAATTCTTTTTATAAAATAATTAAAGTGGTACCATGGCATATGAATCTATCTTAAGGCGAAAATTTGCATTACAAATCACATTTAACTATAGTAAATAATGTAACTGCAGATAATCTATTTCAGCCACCCCAAAATATTACCAATTTCCATCACTATAATTTTTTCTGCCTGTAAATATACTGTATAGTTTATATATCTACTGTAAATGTTTTACTTAAAAGCATTTATAAAAGACACATCAACAATGTAAAATATGAAATAAATAGACATTAAACCTCTCTTAACCTTAATTTATAATTCCTCTTAGATCACAAAAACAATTTCCTGCTTTTTGTTTGTTTTCTTTTTACCAGTTTTTAAACAAGCTGCTAAGATTCACCCCCTAATGTGACCTCATATGAGTGAAATCCCAAACCTTTTTTCCCCTTGTTGCTTAGCTCTGCTCAGCTAGGCAGTTCTCTTAAACAGGGAACAAACAGATTTTAAGGGGACAAATTCATTATTTAGGGAGTATTTTGGCTGGAGCATTAACGGACGCGTACTTTGAAAGAACTCTGAGGCCTGCGTTATCTTTTAAAGACGTCGTGAAATATGGGACTTTTAAAATCCAGCTGTGTTTTTGTAATTGCCACTGCACAGATTATATTGTTATAACCGCTGCTTTTTACATTACTGAGAATTAGCATGATGGAGCTACTTATTTTCCTGGCATTTTTTGGCCAATTCAGCATGATTAAGTTGTTTATTTTGATTAAAAAAAAAAAAAAGAAAAGAAAATATTAAGGCTGAGTAGAGAAAAAGAAATGGTGCACAGCCCTATGAAAGTAAAGGTCTTTGTGTAACCGTGTCCCCTACGCCGGATGGTGCAGACATGTTAGGTGAAGCAAAAAGGAGCCGCGGAATTTTCTCGCGAGTCACCTCCGGACACAAAAGTAGCGGGAGGCAGTGAAGAAGAAAATGAAAGAACTGACGAAAATCCGTTTTGACCTGTAGTTTGAAAAAGTCAATGCTGACTAACCCTGAACCTGTGACACCGTGACAACCCTAACTCACATTTTTCTGATGAGTTTGTCAGATGATTATTGCCTCTTGCTGTGGATTCATATTGAAGTAAACACTGCTCTTTCTACAGCGACCGCGGCTCATCCAAGCTTATTAAAATGTTCCACTGTGTGTTGGTGACCGTGTCCTGCTCCATGCCTCCACTCTCTTTTCCACTCCAAGAGCAGGTGGCACAGGTGCTGCCGGAGCCAAACCATTTATTTCCTCTTGCTGTCTGTGTAATCCATTACTGTAAACTCCCAGGCCTTTTGCACAACCCCTGTGAGCCGCTGCTCCAGTCTAATTTAGGGTGAAATATTTACCATAATATTTGCACTTATTTTCCAGCTACTACGTCTCTGTCACGAAACGCACCACCTATGCACTTCAGCAGTACGCACACACACACACAAAAAAAACCAATATCACTGTGCTAATTTATTTTACAGGGATGGCACGGCAATGTACGATGCGCTTTACACTGAATAACTGGCTTCAACATCTGCCTCAGTCATTAAGGTGCTCTGAGATCAACAGAAGGTTTAAGGTCTTTAAAACACTATTAATAGAGACAAGAAGAATGATTCTGTAGCCCGAGACAGCCTGCCTCGACTCGGCTTCAGCTCGTGCAGCGCGTGCGGAATTAACGTCACAGTCACGAACGAAGCGCAGCCTCCTAGCATGCTCTGTAAAGAGGAGGAAGAAATCCGTTTCTCCTGCATTGAGGAAAGCGAGATGTTCACAACTAGGGCAGTTTGTGTGGATTGATCAAATGTTCACTGATTTCAAGTGAACTAGATTTCAAAACAAACTGAATAGCACGCAGGTGCAAGTGATTAGCGCTTTAGTCTTTCATGTGCCTCTGAAGTGTGCTCGTATTTCCCCAATGAACATTGACAGGCACATAAGTGGTGGCATTTGCCGAGCTATTCTGTGAGCTTTTAATATTTGCCCATTCACAGCGAGTAATTGACATATCTGTCTGCAAAGACTTGCCACACTCAATATTCCTAATTACTCCCAGTGAGTTGGTTTTGGGACGCGGTTGAGAGATTTCGCGTTTTCCCTCCATTCGTCTCCAGCGCGCGGCTATGTGTTATCAGCGGTTGCAGCTTAACAGATGGTGACCCAGTGAGTTATTTAAATAAGTCACTTATAAACATTTCCGCCACATGATAAATGCTCAGGCCATTGTGGCAAAGGCTTAGAGATAAAAAAAATTTAAAAAAACTTTTTGAATGAGAACTTTGCGTATTTGTTTAGACAGTTATTCCATAATAAAATGCGCTTTTTTTTCTCCCCCTTAATTTATGGAGGCATATTTTTGTGCGCTTGTTAATAGTGTAGGGCTTCCGGCACTGCATTTCCACATCGTGACTGATGTGTTTAGCGATTCTGGCACGGATTTGTTGGCTGCTGCTGTAGTTTCATTTCTCCAGCGTCATGTTAAAAAGAACTCCAACATAGATGTAACGGAAATAGCCGAGCACTGATTAGAAAAAAAGAAATGCGTTCATGCTCGGGAAGACGAGATGGCCCACACAACTCCAGGTTCAGCAGGTGATTCCAACTTTATGGCTGCTCAGAGCATGAGCAGTAAACAAATTAGCACTTGGTACTTGTTAGCTTGATTGTGTTAAATCTGGAACGCTGAATGAACAGTTTTGCGGAGAAAATATAAATTGTGTATAAATGAGGGCTGATTGATTTGAAAGAAAAATCACACTGAGATCATTCTGACACGAATGCGGTTATGATTAATTAGGATATGTAACTATCAGCGGCACAGTGGCTTTAGTGGTTAGCACTGTCGCCTTGCACCTCCAGGTTCCGGGTTCGATTTCCACCTCAGGTCTGTGCGCATGGAGTTTGCATGTCCTCCCCCTGCTTGGTGGGTTCCCACATTCCAAAGCCATTGCGATTAAGCTAATTAGTGTTTCCAAATTGCCTGTGTGTGAATGTTGAGGTCGTAGTACTGTTGTACAAATGGGAATAAATAAAATGGACACCACGGTCCCTAGTTGGACTACAGAGGTTCCTAGATAGATGGATGGTTGGATGTGACTATTAAATGTACCATTTTGTTAGATTAACACCAAATAATTGAACAAATGATGGCATTAAGAGGATGATTAAATATTTATCTCTTTTAAAGAGACTTCTGGCATGAGGTGGGGTACACCCAGGACAAGGCACCAGTTTTATTGATATAGCAATTTTAACAATGGTCATTGTTGCAAAGCAGCTTTACAGAATCAAAAAAAATATGGAAAGCGTATTGAAAAGTGTAAGAAATATATATAAATAATACAGATCAGATGGTATGATTTATACATTTAGATGGTAGCAAGGAAAAAAGATGACAATGGGAACAAACCTTGAGAGGAACCAGATACAACAGGGAACCCATCCTCATTTTGGTGATATCAGATAGCAGGGATCGATCTGCAGGCGTACTGTGTGTTAAGAGGCTGGAAGTTCAGTATAACAGGATAGTTGTTAATATGAAGCCCACTTTTTTTTTTTTTTTTTGAAGGCTCAGGTGAAAAAAAACTGTTTCAGGTGAGTCATCAGAGAACAGCTGTCTCCATTACCCGAGTCCAAAACCTTCTTCATGGAGGTGGAACCATCCCATTACCACACACATCCCATGAAGTCCACACGTGGTCTCCATGCTACGAGGTCTCCAACGAGAAGCTGGACACCAGCATGAGTCAGACAGGTCTGGAGGGCAGAGTGGGTCTCGATCACTGGCAGCTCAGGTGCACTGTGTTTAGATCGACAAGGAGAGAGAGAGAACAGTTAGGTATGGTGACAGTCACATAATGTATAAGGTGAATGTGTATAGGTGAGTGTAGAGTGCACGCAGGGATTCCAGCAGGACTAATTATGACAGCATAACTAAAAGAGAGAGCCAGAACACAGACATGAGGGCTCCCTGGGAAGTGAAGAACGTCTTTAGACTGGGGAAAAAACCCACCAAGCTCGGGGAGAGCATGCAAACTCCCACGCAAACACAAACACACATGGACCCAAGATGGGAATCGAACTCCCCCGTAAACTACTGAAATTACTGCTGGAAAACTATACACGTTAAAATTCTGGATTTCTATCCAATTAATTGAATAGGATGAAAATGTTTTTTTGTTTCCACTTTGTATGTCAAAAATTATGTTGTTTTTTTGTCAAGCTTCCTGAGGTGAGTCAAATGTTGCATTCCAGCACATAGTCAGTGTTGAAATGGGAAACAGAATGAAAATGGGCTAACTTGTCAAAAAAAGAAGTTTAACAAAAAAGTAAATTCAGTTTGATTACACATGGAGATATAAATGTCTGATATCCAAAGGTGCATTTTTTTTTCTTATTTACGCTCTATTTTAATATGTTCTCTGTCTGACAACTGATATGATATGTGGAGCGCATCAGAGGAACGGTGGGGATTTTGGCAGCAGCATAAATTCTGGTTCCTCATGAAGCGTTGCATGATTTTTAAGAAGACCCATGTTCGTGCTGCCGTGCCTGCGTTGGCATGGGAGCCTGTTGGCAGGAGTCATACCTCAGTGGTGGTTTTGGCCAGCGGGCCGCTCAGCCCTGCCAGAGGTTTTTCATCTTGCCTCTCAGCAGGACTCCCTCCAGCAATACTTGTTTACAAACACATAGCCTGCTGAGAGCTTCAGCCTGGCACTGAGACCAGGTCAGATTGGAAACAGTGACCTTTCCTGCTCGCACTAAAACCGCACACCCAGCATGCTAGTCTCAATTAAATTACATGCAAGTGCCTGCCTGAAAGAGCTTGGTTAAAAAAATAAAATAAAATTTAAAAAAACCAACAACAATATAGCCTCCTGTCAGTCTTGTGCCACCAAAAAGAAGCAGTCTTCTAATGGAGCTTAAACGCAGTGTGATGCATGCTGGATACGAGTGATTAATCGAAGTCACTGCTACCATGCGATCGTGTGATCTCTCTTACTGGAAATAGGAGCGTTAACACGTCTGGGTGTACATCTAAGTGTGGAATCAGTGACATGCCTCGCTGTTTGGCGTTAACAGCTCCTTGGCTGGCAACGGTGCAGCGTGAACAGATTCATGCACTGCAGAATGGCAACACTTCCCAATCGGAGCTATTAATCAGAGCACCATCACACTTCCTCCGCCACACTTCCTCTAGTACGGACGTGTTCCATCTGCTAATGAGAGAGGATAGGAGATGCTGCCATGCTGAGTGCACAAGGAGCTTGTTTGCACTTGGACTTATTTATTTATTTTTATACTCTTTGTACAACAAAATCTGCTGGCTCATTGCCTTAACTTTTAAATTATTAATGATGCTTGATTTTTTCTTTTTTGATGAAAAATGACTTTATCAAATTATTTTGTCTGACATCAGTTAACTAATCACTTAATCCGAAGCACATTTCCTGTCTAGGTAGCTCAGGTTCTCATTTCCTAAAATAGATTCTTAAACAGTATTGGCATTTTTAGGAAAGGTTTGCATAAGTATTAAAATTATATTCCAGTTGTATGCACACAGAGTCAGTTTTTTTGTTTTGACCCTCAACTCCGATGTAGCTGTTTTTGTTTCCTGTCGGTCCATCATCAGAAATATAGATCAAAATTCCCCTGGAAAGCCTTAAAGCTTATTGTGAATCAATAACTCAGAGGAGCTGCGTCTCCTGCCTGACTGAAAGTCAACCATTTAGCAGGCTGCCAGACTCTTTAAGTAGCCCAGCCACCCTCCACAAAGCAGCTCTTTGCCTGCCAGCCTGCAGATCGGGTTGCCAGGTATTCTGTTTCAGGCTTTTAAGATAGGAATGATTATAGTTTTGTCTGGGTGAAAGGAGGGATACGGTTACTCTTTGTTTGCAAGAGGCGAGAAGACTTTTCATGGCTTCCCCTATCACCGGACCCTATTGAGCTCTAAATGCTGCCCCGGTGCAGCCGGGCTACTATATCGGCACCTCTGGGATCATTTGAACGTGCTTAAATAATACTTATCTCACGGCTACAGTCTGACACTTCAGTTCCTGAATACACGGCCGGCTCACATTTCTGTTTTATGCATGTAGATGGGTGGCACTAGGTTTGGTTGCGGAGGATTTTGTTAAGGCAGTAAAAACTGAAAAATGAGAACACTGAGGAGATAGAATTGATTAATTGCAGTTGCAGACTGTAGCTCTGTGGGGGTTTTACATATGCTGTCTTTAGTCTGCTTGACTTGAATCCTGCTGCGATTTCTCCTCATGTGGTCTTTCGAGCCAAGTTCGGGATTGTCTGAGTAAGGTGGTGCGGGACTGACCCTGAATCGACCCAAGTACAGAAAGTGAATCCAGCAGACTTTGTGTTTTGGGTTGGCACTTTCATGGGACTGATGACTGGCTGATTAGTCTGAGGTACTATACTGTATATTTGATGCTGGCTCCCGAGTGGTGCGTCAGAAACACGTTCATCTGGAGATCACGAGTTCGAATCCCATTCGTAGCTGGGAGTGTGGCCATGCTCTAAGTGGGGGAGGAGCGGCATGCTTTCACTCTCACATCTATCATAGTGACACTAGAGCTCACCGGGATGGGACATTACTCCTGCCTGGGCAGCCGTTCGAAAAAAGTTGCGGTCAGTTAAGCATCGCATGTCTCAGAAGAAGCACGTGATGGGAGGCTCACGCTTTCGTCTGTAACAGTCACCTCAGTTTCACTTTGTACAAAATGGTCGGTTCAGAAGTTCACTTAGAGTTACCAATTAACAAACGGCACCTCGGATCAGAGCCGTTATGAAGGCGTTACAGAGCATACAAGTAGTAGACACATGTTTATATGAGATTATTGCATATTTTTGATGCCTTCAGCATCGTTTTACAATGTAGAAAAAAATAAAACTACAAACATGTATTTGATTTATAATAACCTCATAGTAAGAAATAAGAAATAAATGTACTATACCGGGCATATTTACACTTGAAACCACTATGAAATCGCCTCCACTGTAACCTGGATCTCTTTTTATTTTAAAAATTGTTTCCATGAGGGGAAAGTACTTTAACCTTTTGCAGTTCAATGTGGGAAAAGGTTGCAAAAAATGTTTGTGTATCCTGGCAATCAAAGTTCTTCAGGGAGTCAAAATTAGAAACAGCAGGTCAGACTCAAAAAAGGAAAAGGATTCAGCCAAGAAAATTGCATTGTGCAGCTCAACAGTCAATATAGACAAAGAAGTCTAATATTTAATATTATAAGATCAGCCTGAACCATCCATATACAGTAATTCCCTTTTTCTAGACTTTTTGACTTTTCTAATTCAAAACATTTTTTTTTTTTTTTCAGAAAGCGATCTAAATCATCTGCCAAAAATAAAAAATAAAAACAAGAAAACTGATGCTTGTACAGCAACAGTCAGTTGTTATTTGAACACACAAAAGGTCAGCTCTTCTGGAATAGTTCTTACATTTGCATTTTCATCTGCAAAAACCCATCAAGCATCATAATGAAACTGGTTCACATGAAGACCAAAACTTACAGTCCGGTACCTCTTCTGCAGAGGAGACGTTCATTTAGAGTTATCAGTCTCAGAAATCACAGAGTAACAAACGGCACCTCGGATCAGAGCCGTTATGAAGGCGTTACAGAGCATACAAGTAGTAGACACATGTTTATATGAGATTATTGCATATTTTTGATGATTGTTTTACAGTGTAGAAAAAAAATAAAAACATGTATTTGATTTATAATAATCTCATAGTAAGAAATAAGAAATAAATGTACTATATTGGGCATATTTACGCTTGAAACCACTATGAAATCGCCTCCACTGTATACTGACTCATGATGTACGAACAAAGGATGAGATGTGTTCTGTATTTTTGCCCCGGTAAACAGAAAGAGACGTGTATGACCCTGGTAAGCAGCCAGAGAGCTTCAGAGAGAGCAAATCTCCTTTGTGTTTTTTTTTTTTTTTTTCTACAAGTGCTTTTCACTGCTTTTGTTGGCAGAATTATTTACTGACGAAAACACAAAGGGACAAAAACTCACGTTTTTTTTTTTTTTCCCTCTATCTTTGATTTGGTTACAATCAAGCTCACTGTCAGATGTGAGACACAAAATCTTTTAAATGAGTTATGTCTTTATTATTGTCTAATCACTTACAAGCTGCAGACGGAGTCTACTCCATGCTCAGAAGATTTTTTTGTGTATTCTGCACACATTTACTGTATAAATGATTGTTGAGTTTTTTTTTTTTTGCTTGTTTCTGACTGTGATTGAGCGAATCCAAAGCAGACCAGATGAACTCCTCAGTGTGCAAGTATCTGCAGAGTGCAATAGGCACGCATGTGATCTGCAAACTGCACAGGAGGTTGTATAGTACTATATATACAAACACACAACGACAACAACAACAACAACAAAAAAGCACAAGTTTAAACAACAGCATAAACACAGTATAGGTAAGGTGACGGAGGGTGACTGAATTACTTTATGGACGATTGTACCTGTATTTGGCGTGCTCTATAAAACAATTTCATGCTTGTTAATGTTGAAACAGTGTGCAGACAGTAATGGGACGTTTGTGACTGAAGACAGATTGTAACCGGATGCTGGATTGTTTTAATACGCAGTAAATGGAGTGTGTAAACAGTGTCAGACCATGTCATCTCCCAAAGCCATTTTCAACACTGAATTCATTCCTCAGCAAGCAGCTGAAACCCCCCCAAAAAAAGAAGTCTGCTCATGCACCATATCTAATTGTCTTTACTGCTCATGTTCTGAATATTTCACATGCACTTTATTGTTCTTACGTGAAAGCATGAAAAAAAAAAGGCAGGCGAAAAGGCATCATGGCTATATTAGACCATCTTATCATTCAGAAGTGAACATTTCCTTCAATATGTATTCTTGTTTCTGTAAAAAAAAAATGAAATGCAACGTAGGTCTAAATCAGATACGAAAATGTAGTTTTGGATGATTTAGGTGTGATTTTAAGGACGCATCATTTTTTACAAGATATCTCTATAACAAAATCGAGTTTATATTTTGCAGATATTATGCAGATATGACTTGACATTCAGGCATTATGTAGACACTGATAGCTATAATAACGAACTGTTCAAAAGTACGAGGGCTGTACCAAAAATAATGCAAAAGTGGGCGCCACCTTTTTTTATTAACTGACCTATTCAGCTCCCACTGTGCTACAGAATGTTTAAGGAGATAACATCACTGACAAGAGCAATGTGCACAGATGGACGAAGGGGAAACCAGCACTGAAGACAAGACACGCAGCGGGAGACCATCAGTTGCGAAAAAGGGGATTTTCGAAAACGATTCAAGAGTTGTGATCAACGATGGCGCAATCGCATCGCTTGTGACGGAGACCGTGCTGAGTACTAGCTTTGTGTCGAGGAAGTGTTACTCTACTGCACCAACATCTACAATTTGAACGACCTATGTCGGTTAATAATAGAGCTATGCCCATATTCGCATTACTTTCGGTTCAGCCTCTGTATAAATCTCCCCTTGAAACTTGTAAATCTGTACCATTATATGACTTTTTATGCAGTTACTCAATATTGCATCACACCTTCGTATTGCATCCAGAATATTTTCCACCTGGACTGTGGAGTCAACACAAACAAAATCTTTCTTTCTTTATTTATTTATTTTTCCTGTTCAGCTCCATCTCCCATCACCGTGGTGAAGAGAGGCAAGACAGCGAAGAACAGCATCTCTGTTTCCTGGCAGGAACCAGACCGAACCAACGGCATCATCCTGGAGTACGAGATCAAGTACTTCGAGAAGGTGATTACAGGAGGGCAATTAACTCCATGCAAGGACGAGGCGTGAGAGAAATTAGCCAGATATAGATCATTTTTGTATGGAATATTGGCATTGACATGAAATGATGAGATGGATGTGGATGATGAATATCTTTTAGCCTGTAAGCTCTTAGGTTTAATGAACTGATGTCTAGATTCCAGATGTGCAAGTTACTAGATGTGGATTTGCAAGTGGATTTTGAATTGTAAAGTAAGGTTTAAATGTGTGAGGTAGAAAAGTCTAAATACGATTTGTGACAATTGGAGTTCGAATTTAAATTGGATTTAAAGGTGAAGACACATAGCGTTTCTTACAAACACCAGGAGAAACAAACGATATGGTTAAATGGTGAAATCAGGTCAGTGTTTACTGCTTAACCATTTTGGTTATGGCCCCAAATAAGACCTCATTTTAAAGTGTTTTTTTTTTTTTTTTTTGTACAGTAGTAGTTCACTACGACTTAAGACCAATAGGACTTCATTCTATAGTCTATTTTTATTGTCTTCTGTTATTTTACAATTACACAAGAGAGGTTAAATCTATTAAAGTCTGTAAAAGTTCCCTTTACTTTCGTTGAGCTGATCTGGGTCATGTTCAGAAAACTGAAGATGCTAGATCGCAGGCAGATTTTCCCCATATGATCAGTCCTGCTTCAGTATTTATTGCTTCACTGCTTATTGCTTAATTTATTGCTGATCCAGATCTGTATCACAGTCGATCAGTTGACGCAACCTCCTATGTATGATTGCTATGAAAATGAAAAGTCCAGTAATCATAATTTGGGCTTCTACAGTATATCACATATCCATACAAAATTTTGCGGTTAAATGAAAGTACTGTATGTTCAGTGCAGCGATGCGACAGGCAGCACAGCGAGAAGTGGAAACAGGTCTCCCTTTGACGACAAAGCTCACGAAAAGGCTGAAACCAGACCTGGCTCTGATGCGTGGCTCAGATAGCTGCTCACATCGTGACTCCAGTGTTCAGGCCATTTGAAGAGACAATCGGACATAAAGCGGCTCAGCCTCTTGGACGACCTCAGCACAGCTGTCTGGTCTGGCAAACACTGATATAAGGGCACTTTAAAAAGAAAAGTGGCCCTTCCTGTAATGGATAGAGCCGTCACCATACTGTATAACTCTACCTCCATGCATGTGAGCAGCGTGAAAGTGATCACTTACACATTCACATTCACTCATTCTGTGTCTTATAGGACACCAGAATGCTTCTTATACTTTTTTTTAATTATTATTATTTTTTTACATAATTCTCTCCATTGTGCATTACAACGGTCTCATTTTGCTTTGTGCCCTGAAGGATCAGGAGACCAGTTACACCATCGTTAAATCGAAAGAGACAGAGGTCGTGGTGGATGGGCTGAAGCCATCTTCAGCGTACATTTTTCAGATCAGAGCTCGCACCTCGGCGGGCTACGGAGGCTTCAGTCGACGCTTTGAGTTCGAAACCGGTCCTTACTGTAAGTCAAAGGATTGCACTATGCACTGTAATGCCACATTTATTCACAAAATATTACTCATGTGAATTAAACTAATGCTGACTGATGAAAAAACAAAGTCTGTCTTTATACCATTTGACCTGTTAATTAAAGTCATTAGTCATAACATGGACTAAAATGCATTTACAATGTATTGGCAGCAGATTGTTTTGCTCATATTACTGTATTTACTGTATTTCTCTTTAGATTAGAGGTAAGGTTTGAAGTGAGCTGTGTCATGCTGATAACAGTTGTGACTGAGTTTGTGCTCCCTCCTCATTTACATTTATATTTACTGCATGTAGTAGATGCTCTTATCCAGAGTGACTTACAGAAGTGCTTGCTTGTTTACTTGGAGAACATCTCCTTAAGCTAGTGCAGATAGTTTTGGGTTTAAAGATACCAGTGCCGGCAGACTATGTATCAGGAAGGATACATAAATAAATACATTAGAAAATACGCATGGCTCACAGCTCTCGCCTCTCTGTAGTGTCGGCCTCCAGAGATCAGGGCCGCGTGCCCGTCATCGCCGTGGCTGTCACGCTGGGCATCATCCTGCTGGCACTGATCACCGGCTTTTTGCTCAGTGGAAGGTGAGAACGTGATAGATTTTTACCGCTCAGCTTGATATAGAAATGTGAGGCGGTGTTAAGAAATCTGGGTAGTGTATAGAAAACTTGTCGATTTATATACACAATATTACACAATAAACACAAATTGATAAAAAAAGTTATCAAATAGAAAACTATAGAAAACTTAATAAACTGTGTATAAATAATATTAATATAATATTGTATTATTATCCCATGCACCACTCTTTAATGAAAAAAAAATATATACTGTATATGTTTTTTTTGTTACTTATATATATTTAATCAAGCAGTGCATCACAGTATTATGACAGTGCATGTACATAGGTACATTAATATGCAGGTAATTGATAAATTATGACAAATGCTATAATAGCTTCCTGGAAAATATCAGAATAGGAATGAAAATGAGAAACAGTTGGT
>QMIH01000181.1:393960-454195 GCA_003987875.1 Clarias batrachus
ATTTTATGATGATTACCTGCCACTTATAATTAGCCTAAATATCTTACATGATAAAAATATACACTCATCGGCCATAACATCATAACAGCACATAATACTGAGTCAATTAATATACCAGTAAAACTGCTATATCATGGCATCCCCTTGAGCTTACCCATGCCTGTGTGGAGCAAAGGCTAGCGTGTCTGGTCCGATCTCACAGAAAAGCCAACGTAGCACAAATCATAAAAAAAATCAAAGCTGGCCATGATAGAAAAACAACAGAACACCCAGTGTGCCACAGCCTGCCAGCACGGCACCCAGCAGACAAACAGCCCAAGGCCGTCAACCCGACTTCCAAATTCCCCACATCCCAATCCACTTGTGCACCCATGTGATGCACTGGACAAACAAGATCCACAAACGCTCCACCCCACAACCCACAGCACCCAAAGGATCTGCTGCCAACATTCTGGTGCCAGAGACCACAACACACCACCAGAAATCTTGTTGAGTCATGCCCAGAGGGGCCAGAGCCAGACGGGTGGGGCAAAAAGAACCTCTACACAGTATTGGACTTAATGTTTTGTGTTGTAAAGTTATGGCTGATCTGTGTACATATTCCACTTTTAAATATCTTGTTCTGTTCATTATATCCGACTTTGTGGTGTCTTCTTGTTGGCTTTGTAACAATAGCTGAGTAGGAGGTGGCAACGTGACAGTATCCTGTTTAACACATGCTTGTCCCTCGGTGTGTTCGGAGTCTGTGCTTACTGTATATGTGTCTGGGTGTCTTAAAACACATTGAAAAGTGATATGCAAATTAGAAATGGGATTCAGTATGGGAACGCGTACTCTCTTGGAAACCGCCTTAAGACAAATGTAGAGAAATTTGGTAGAATTTTTCACCTTTTCATTTCAAACTTGTTTTTTTTTCATAGGTTTTGTATTAAAATACATATTATGTTCGTGAAATAAGACAAAGGACTTTCCCCGTAGCGAACTTGTCTAGAAATGAGATGTGATTGGAGGGCTGCTTGTCTTTCTTTTGCAATCATTGTCCTTTGCCTTGGCCCTCCGCCCTTGAACAGCCCTTAATTCGATGCTGTCAAGTCCTTGGCGAGATTTACGCCAGGCGCTGGGGGCGGACCACGAAAACACACACTGGGAGCAGGCAGAATTTCTAACGAGCCTTCACACCACCACCACCACACGAGCGGCAGCCCCGATTGTTTAAGCAGGTGCCGCGTAACCCCTCAAGGACAGAGCACGTTTAGGCAATTACTCCTGAGGTGTATCATCGTATCATTTTTCGCCCCAGCCTTGAAACATCCGACTGACCTTTAATGTCCAAGGTATAGGTTGGAAGCCCGCACTGGTGCAGGAAGCTATCAGAGTAGTTAATAGCCTTTCTTGGCCTCATGAATGGACTACATTGCATTTGTAAGACGGTTACAGCAGGTAATGCTGAGCATGAGCAGTCAGACAGCCTGGGAGGAATCAGTGACACATTTTGCCTGTCAGTGGAATACTCATATCACACTTTGCTGTATAATAATTAATTGTGCCATGTCTTGTGGAAAAGTAAAACTTTCATTTTCTGGGGCTGTCGGCTCTGTTTACATTAGCATGTCTATCAAGTTACCTAGCACTCAAGCATGAGATATTGCTCAGAGAAGCAGCATCTTTAAACGTAATTAGTCGGATTAAACTGTGACGTTTCATCAGGATTCATATCATGTCTGTATTTACAATTGGGAAAGGTTTTTTTTTTTTTACAGTTTTCCACTAGCCAGCTCTCCACTAACACATGGCTATCAAGCATGTGCTTCCTCTGAGACCTGTCACCACATTCTTTAAAACTTCTACTCATTCAACAGCACAGCACAGAAGAATACACACAGAGGAAGGCATACAAAGAGCTTGCACGCTGCCCTGATTGGTTAGTGTCACGGCACCAAGCGCACAAACAATAGGACCGATGCTGTTTCTGTTTCTGACTGGTATTATGACTGGTCCAATCAGATGCGCCGGTTAGGTGCAGGGAGTTTGCAAAGTAGGCTAAAGGTCATGTGCACCACTCAGCTAGTCAGCAGCCACATGCAACTCAGTAGTCTGTGTGTTCTTACACGGGGTCAGAGCCGGATAAATCATAGAGGATTACAGGAATATTTTCCTCAGCAAAGCACCCATCAGGGGACAAACAACAATCCACTAATCTGTCCAGCTCAAAAAGAGGAAACAAAAGCTTCTTGTGCATTGACATAATAAAGGAGAGGCAGTAATGCAGGTTTTCGTGCTAGCCACAAATTAGTGGGTGTTTTTTTTTTTTTTTTTACACATCTTTAAGAGAAAAAAAAAACGTAGTAGTTCTGGGTTATTGTCGTTCATTTCCCACCAGTTTAATGTACTGTAGGTGAAACGGCATTATTCTTCAAAATGAAAGAAGTGCCTGGATTATCGTTGGCTTCTTGGCTGGAATTGGATGCTTTACTATTGGTTACTAGTGAGAAATATATGTGGATGTGTTTTTTTTCCACAGTAATAACAAGATAAATATAGAAGTAAGACAAAAAAAGTAGTATTAAGTGTTAAAATTAAGGTGGCATTATGTTGTTATAAGAAGTTATAGAAAATACTTCTTTTTAAAAAAAAATTAAACTTCCAAATGAAATGTAATCTTGCGAGTGTGTCATTATATTTCATTTGTGGAATTATATTATACTTCTTTGAGAAATAAAATGGCATATAATGCTGCTTTTCAGAGGCCACAAGGGAGCATCAGTTTCAAATCAAACATAATATGGTTTAAATTATCTTCTTTTTTGTCAGTTCCTTTGTGCAGTCGAAAAATACGTATGGAAGACTGGCTGAAAACAGAAGTTTCACTATTGCTTTACTACCAAAAAAAATCAGTGTAATAATGACATTTATTTAACTTTATTTAACATTCTTTCCACAAAGAATGTTGAGCGAAAGAGCAAAACCTAAGTACAGCGCAGTGGTCCTCTGTACTTCCACGGCTTGTCTCTAGTGTAACACTTGCGTGTGCACATGTGCTGAAACCCAGATAAAGACATTACCTGCTTATCTATTTCCTCTTTCTGTTACCTGTCGCTCTTTGTCCAATAATGCCTCTTATACCTGTTGGAGCAGATTCATTTAGCAGCGCTGCATCCAAAGAGGAAACAGAATGGGACAAATAAAAAGAAGAAAAAAAGAGAGCGATTATAAGATTTTTCCAGCAGGGCATGTCTCTGTGTGTATTTGCATTTGACCACAGTTGTGTGAATGGTGTTCTGTTCGCCAGGCGCTGTGGCTACAGTAAAGCGAAGCAGGATCCCGACGAGGAGAAAATGCACTTCCACAATGGCCACAGTAAGACATCGTAGAAAAGCGCATACACAGATTTCAGCTAAGAACCTGGTTGTAATATTACAAAGTGACTTTATGAGAGCGTTTCTAGAAAGAAAAGCAAATCCTTTTTGCTTGTTGTTTTGATGTTTTGCAAATCTCTATTAATAAATGGCATTTCCCTACATTTTAGAGGAAATTGTTATTTTAGTAATAACTCCTTCAAATGCATATGCACTAGGCATGAAATCAACATGCACTGTAAAGCTGTTATAACTGTGGAGACAGAATGTCTCTCAGAAGTCTGATTAACACTGTTAGTGCAAAGTAGATTTTATCACAATAGTTCCCTTAAATGTGCAAAAAAAGAATGCTTAAAGATACAGTTATGTCCAAAACCATCACTGTGCTACACTTTAACATTGATTCTGATTTGGGATCTTGTGTTATACCCAACTTCATGTAGCAGTGTTTCCATTCCCTCATGCCGTCTTGTAGAACTCTGTTAAAAATTTAAAAAAAAAAAACTATAAAGTGATGAGTGTACATGATATCCTTTCTTTCCTTTATTTGTTTTTCTCCTCTCGATTTCACTTCCCTCTTAGTCAAATTCCCTGGAGTGCGTACGTACATCGATCCTCACACCTACGAAGATCCCAACCAAGCTGTCCACGAGTTTGCTAAGGAGATTGATGTCTCTTGCATTACAATAGAGCGTGTGATAGGAGCTGGTAAGTGAGAAAACACAGCAAGGCTCTAAAAGCAAATTCGAATTAGGCCGCAGATTGAATGACTGGAAAGTGGAAGGCTGCTTTGAGATTTCACATCCGTTTCTGTATACACTCAACAGAACGACGCTTTTGGGTTACTGTACCATAAAGTCAAGGATATCCATAAACTTGATGTAGAGCTCAAGCCAAAACGCGCAATAAAAAATACTCGCCTCATAACTCAGTGGTGTAAAGTAGACACGCGAAAACGGAAACGGCTTGGCGCCGATAATGACTTGCCGTATATCTCGCATGGTCTCTTTCAAAGTGTTAACTTGATAAGGCATATTTACCTGTCCCTCTCAGTCTTCTTGTCTTCATTGTTGACTGTGTGCTGTTTGTCAGGTGAGTTTGGAGAGGTGTGTAGTGGGCCACTGAGACTGCCAGGGAAAAGAGAGATCGTGGTGGCTATTAAAACATTGAAAGCAGGGTACACTGAAAAGCAGAGGCGAGACTTCCTGGCCGAGGCCAGCATCATGGGCCAGTTTGATCACCCTAACATCATCCACCTGGAGGGCGTGGTCACGAAAAGTAAGTGATGGGTCTCGATCTTCCTTTTTTAATGTAGTTTTCTCTGCTGCTACATTGTATGAAAAGTATATGTTACATCAAGTATAAAGTATGTTACCATTATTGCGCTACAAATAAATTTGGGGCGTTCAAGTCAAACCAGGACTTTTGTATTGCTCAGAATAACAGAACAGTAAAAACTACCTTTATTCCTGCTACATTAATTCACTCATCCGTCATCCGTCATGTTGCAAGGATCCGGCATTCCACAAGTGCTGTGGGCTCAGAGACACCTCGGCCATTCGGTCACGTACAGCCTTCTTTAAAATGTTTGCAACATTATTAAAATTTTTAACTTCAACTAGGAGACCCATCGGCGTACTGTGCTTGAAGTCAAGTCCCGGTTGGATTTGAACGCCCATAATTTTGTTTTATTAAATGATGTCTTTCTTACAATAAATGAGTCCTTTATCCTTCATGCCAAAAGTAGTACATATGCTTTGTTGTCTTTATTTCCTTTAGGCAAGCCAGTGATGATCATTACAGAGTACATGGAGAACGGATCTCTTGACACTTTTTTAAAGGTGTGTGTGTGTGTGTGTTTTTTTTTAAATGAGATCACATTTAGTGTCTTTATTTTATCCAGTTTTTATGTCTATCCTCTATGACCATAGAGTTCAAGCTTGTTATAGGTGTTATAGTCTTACACTAGGCTCGTGCCCTATCCACTATTTGATAAATTAGATTTTGTTCCCAACACTTTTTTTTTTGTCTGTCTAATAGTTCACAGCAGGACAGATCCATCTCTTTCTAAAAACCAGTTTCTCATGGTGGCGTCTGTCATAATGTTTCTGTTGTGATGAAACTTTCACAGATCTATTAATGAACACGCCGCAAGCAAGTTTGTAGCACATGTTTATTAATACCAACGTAACATAAATTTGTAATGATCACTTTGTATCATGGATGTATTCATGGGAAACTATTATCATGATTGCGAATATAAATGATGTACAGCAGCTGTAGCTGTCACTCCAATGGCCAATTCAATGACCCTCTGAGAAGCTGGATAGAATAATAATAAAGGTTTTTTTTTTTTTAATCTTTTCGGTCAATATTGGAATGACTTATTTCAATGAGACAACGAATCAGAAAGCGAGTCAGAAATATTTTCAGTGCAACTTGGCCTTGTGTCTCTGATATGATTTTTTTTTTTTTATCACCTTCTTACATGTCAAATGTCCTCATGTCTCACCCTGCAGAAGAATGATGGGCAGTTTACAGTGATCCAGCTGGTTGGCATGCTGCGTGGCATTGCCTCGGGCATGCGCTACCTCTCCGACATGGGCTACGTGCACCGCGACCTGGCCGCCCGCAACATCTTGGTTAACAGCAACCTGGTGTGTAAGGTGTCCGACTTCGGCCTGTCTCGAGTGCTAGAAGACGACCCGGAGGCGGCCTACACCACCCGCGTACGTGCTGACTTGCATTATCCGGCTAACCGGCTGACCTCCCTGCCATAAACCAGCACTCCACATCCATTTATGTCAGAGCTGAACAGCCTTTAGCACACTCCTGCTCAATATCACTTGCTTTTCCTCTTTCTGTTTGTAGTGAGTATTGAACTAGAACTCACCGTTTCTCTGACAGCATTACATCAAACGGTGGGAGTCCATAATACTATTAGGTGAATGTTTGCTGTGATTGCGTTGAGTGCAGCTGAGGTCTACAGCAGAGCTTTAAATGCCAGTCTGAATTTGGCATTAATAAACAGAACCGAGTGATCCTGGCTTTGAAAGAGAGATAATTAGTAGCTCAGTGTCAGAGTCTGTAATTCAGCTGATTATTATTTCCCCTTTCTCCACCTTGGCATGTCACAGTAGTGTGCGTGCGTACGTGTGTTTGTTTGTGTGCACGCAGACTGAGGAGCAGCAAATTGAGATGTACTTCACTAATAGGTTCTGAGAGCTTCCGAATGGCAGACGTCCATGTGCCGCGTTCTCGCTATTACCATGTTTACCCACGTGACGCGCTGGTTTTCTCATCTGGGTATAGAAAGTTAGAAGTGTTCCTTAAGATGCGTAGACAGTGAATGTTTCTGACGATTATTGCTCCTTTTGCCGTTCAGGGAGGGAAGATTCCCATCAGATGGACAGCACCAGAGGCGATCTCTTACAGGAAGTTCACCTCCGCCAGCGACGTCTGGAGCTATGGGATCGTCATGTGGGAGGTGATGTCATACGGTGAAAGACCTTACTGGGAGATGAGCAATCAAGACGTAAGTTTATTATATTGTGTGAGATGTTGTGTAAATCTGTCACAAAATGATTTTTTTATTTATTTTTTAACTTGGTTAGACTTCTGAATGCATTTCTTTGAAATGGAATGTGTCAGTCAAGTAGGCATAAATAATGAAATGGCATAAGTGAATATTTTGTCGTTCTGCATTTCTCTCGAAAGCATGGATATTGAGCAGTATTGCATTTATTGAATCTTGCTGTATAAAGTGTTGTATAATCTTGCTGCAGTGTCCTAAATATGCATATGTTATATATATAATGATTTGCTCTAGAAAATAATCATATACTGTATATCACTATTCCGAGTCAATATGTTTATCGCCTCAGAATTCTTTTCGTGCACTGCGTGTATTCCTGCACAGAAAACTTGGTAGCATCTCATTAATCCAAATCATTTGCAGTGAACATAGACAAGCTAATTGATGCATTTCAGAAAAGAAAAAAAAAGACACACACACCAAACTTATTCATTTTTACAACCAGGTCATCTTAGTGTATGATGAATTCTGTGCCAAGTCTTTGGTGAGAACTGACTACCAATTATTCATCCACGGTGGAGATGGCGTAATTGTTTTCCCAAGCCATTTTAATTGTGTGTGTGTGTGTGTGTGTGTGTGTGTGTGTGTGTGTGTGTGTGTGTGTGTGTGTGTGTGTGTGTGTGTGTGTGAATAGCATTTGAGATGTGGTCTGCCACCGGGAGGCTGAAAAATGGGGTCCTGTGTGCAGTCAAATGGTGGGTTTAGCTGACATTATTGAGAATGGTTAATGGGGATGGGAGCTGCATCGACAACAATACAGAGCGGTTTAAAGGGGGATGCGATATTCAATAGTCGAACACCCAGTGGGCGAGTCAAAGGCTGATAGTCTATGAACAGTACATTCATGGATGCCGGGGATCGCTGGAAATGTAGTCAGAATTAGGCTGGGTTTCTGACTGCAGTGAACTCGGTGAACTTTGCCTGAGGTGTTAGAGTTTCACATCAGACCCATTTTTAAACACAAATCTGAAGCTGCGTAAAGCGTGGCTGCGTCACAGAGATGCTGGTAGGGGACAGTTTTTAATTAGTCTCCTAATTAATTCTATTTTTTTATTGGTCACGTAATTGAATGTTGCAGTATGCTACATTCTTTTGTTCTCTGTTATACAAATGTCCGTGTCATATTAGTAGTATGATGTCTCTCGTCTGTGCCTGTGTGAGAGCAGCATTAAAAAGGAGGACACAATGCAGAAGTTTTCCGAGAAGGTCCCTAAAGGAGGTGCAATTTCAAGTCATGTTGTTGTCAAGCAGAACTGACCTTTTTTCTCCCCTCCTCGCCAGCCAGTGACAACTTCATTCGCGCCTCAGATCCTCTTCTCCTCTCCATCATTAATCTGTTTCACACGCTTGGGAAGGAGAAAGTTATTTGATGTTTTATTTAAGGCCTTCATGAGAGCTGCCTCAGATCTCTCGCTCTGCTGTACTCAGCTCACTCTCCCCTGCTTCCACCCTGTCTCTTCTCCTCTGACTATGTCTCTCTCTCTCTCTCTGCCTTTCTCACACACTTGCACTTGCTCTCTCCTTTTTCTTTCTCTGCTAGACGTTGCTGCCGGGGATTGGTTTCTGAGCCGCTCTTGTTTTGGCTTTCTCCTTTTGCCAACATAGCGAGAGAATTTTGTTGGAGGCTAAGAGAGAGAGAGAGAGAGAGAGATGAGAGTTTGGCATTGAGCCCAGTGCAGCAGTCTGATCCTAGCTGCCTGCAAGCTTCTGAAACGTATAGACCGTCAGCATACCTCTCAATCTAACTGTGTGTAATCAATATAACGGATTTGTTGTGTACATTTGGGGAAAGTTTTTGAATATTGAAATTTAAAAAAAACTTGCTTTTCATCTAACTAGTTCACAACTGGCACTTTTTCTGTTGTAAATCGAATCTAGCTAGAATTACTTATAGGCAGAGTAGGAAAGTTTACATTGACGTTTTTTAATGTGTTTTAATTTTTTATGATTTTTTTAAACCGTGCACATAAAGTTTTGAGTTTTTTGTTAAGAATGAAAAAAAAACATGATAAATAAATCAGAAAGACATGTCAGAGCTTTTTTTTTTTCATCTTCATGACAATCCTGTGATGGTAATTCTCAATCAGTGTTGCATCAGAAGCGAGACAAAAGCATGCCTGAATTATACACCAACTCAGATGTCAAACATAATCACATCCCAACTCGATTCATGAAAGAAGCTAGAGTATATTTTAACAGTTAATGGAGACTTACCGTAGAGCATGATAAAATAAAAACAAGCAGATCTTTTCACGTCATGGAATTAATACCTATTCTACACTAAACAAACCATGAGAGCTGGCTGGTGGTAAACTAGTTGCGTTTGCTGTGTATTTGTGTAATTGAAAATCTATACCAGGTACTGTATGCGCATTACATCCACGGCTGATGACAAAAAAATTAAAAATGCTATTCTTATAACATTTTTGTAATATCCCAAAGGTATCAGATTATGATGTGGTGAACACTTGCATGCAAACACTATGCCTGACAAGAACAACAGGCAGTTTTGTTGGACAAAACTCAGAGCAGCACTAGAAACTTGTCGGTGGTCTGTGAATTTGATGGCCAGGTCGGTGACCTTGGGCTTGTTGCTTGCTGGGCCCCATACATGGTGGGCTGTAGTGCACTGGGTGTTCCGGTGCCTTTCTATTGTGGCCAGCATTGTGACTTTTTTGGAGATCTGCGCTTCATTAGCTTTTCTGTTCAATCGACAGCTGGTCTCTGTGTGTATAGGTAACCCTTGATTGCCCATGATCCTGTTACAAGTTTACTGATATATATATATATATATATAATTGACAATCAATGATAATGTGCTAATGTTGTGTGGTGTAAATATTGTGGCTGATCGATGTTTATGCACTTTGAACCTGTGAACCTTCTGTAATACCCTATGAGTTTTATTTGACATTATAACCATCATCTATAATTTGTATTTGTTTTGTATTAGCACTTGATCCAAATACAGTGTCTAGTTATTGGCCCTCAGTGTTCACGGCATATAAATACAAGGTGAAGGTAGAAAACCAGCTTGCCTGCCGACTCGAACAGTTTGACATAAGCCAGATTGAGTATAATATTATGAATAGATAAAAAAGAAAAAGTTGGATGGTGTTACTCTTGTATGGTGCATGCTGTGTAATGTATTTTTCTGTATCTATCAGGTGATAAAGGCTGTAGAGGAGAGCTACAGGCTGCCGGGCCCTATGGACTGCCCCACAGCTCTCTACCACCTCATGATGGACTGCTGGCAGAAGGACAGGAACAGCCGGCCCAAGTTTGATGAGATAGTGAGCCTCCTGGACAAGCTCATACGCAACCCGAGCAGTCTGAAAAGCCTCGTCAATCCCTCGAACAGGTACAAAAGCAACATCTTGCTTACGCTGCGTTTATTCACTTCACTAGTTTCTGGCATTTCGTGCGCTCGCTCTCATTCTCATTTGCTTCTTGCTTGCTCTCTGTCCCTATATGCTTTTCATCTCTGCTTTGTTTATTGTATAAGCAGAGATCCAGCTCTCGGTAAAGTAAATTCTGGTATTTGGCCATCTGTGTCGGTGAGCACAAAAACCATGTCATGTCTGCAAAATGCCGATAATGCGGCGTTAACAGCTTTTGTTACATGGATGACACAGGAAATCACGATTTAATGACACTTGAAACAAATAAGCGCCGGTACTTCATGATTTAATGCCGAGTTAAGTGGAAGTGACAGCGTACAAATGACTTCCAATTACGGTGATTACATGGTATCAGATATATTTTCTGCATTGCGAATCACTCTGTGCTTTTTTTAACATGCGGGAATCTATTTTCTGTAATTGTCTTACGGAATTATGTTACATTTAATCAATCATTTAGAGTGGGGGAATTTATTTTGTGTGTTTTAAATGTAATTTTTCAATTAAGCTATTTTGCCCTTATGCTAAAATATGGACCGAGAAAAAAATTATTTAATAATATATAGTCCATGTCACCAAAGATCAGTAGTAAACTGAGCATTAATATTGATCATAGTTACTGTATATACTTTGCATTTCTAAAATAATGCATAAATAAATATCTTAACAATGCTAACATAATGTCCAATTTTAATGTTTGCATAATTAAAATGGCTCTCCATGAAACATCCATTTATGCTTGTGTTCATCCTTTTTTTTTCCGTACAATCTTCATATAGCATGCTAATGTTAGATTTATGCATTTATTCCTTCAACAGTCCATTTGTCTTTCCCACAGGGTGTCCAATTTATTAGTGGAGCATGGCAGCGCAGAGCTTTGTGCATTCAGCTCTGTAGGGGAATGGTTAGATGCCATAAAAATGGGTCGATACACAGAGCTTTTCATGGAAAGTGGATACACTTCATTGGATGTAGTCACTCAGATGACCTTAGAGTAAGTCCCCCCCCCCCGTTGTCATTTCCTGACAAAGTGATCATGGGAATAATCTGATGCACATTAACACAGAGAACAAAAATGTCCATTAAAAATGCAAAACCATTTCATTGTGGAAGGATTTTCTTTTCTTTTGGGCTTTGAATTGAATTTTTTTATCTACAGTATATTATTAGGCAGATATTTTGTAAAACATGACAAAGTAACTTTTCTTCACTGACATTTATTTGCTCAGTTCTATTAAGATGATTGTAAAAAAAAAAAAAAGATCTGTATATACTGTACTGTAGGCTGAACTGATCCAATGACAGGTTTTGTTTAACCATGTCGTTATTCTCACAGAACAAACAAAACTAATGAAAATTACAGTTAAAATAAGGATTCGATTCTAATAATAATCTTGAATAGTGCTGGATTAAAGCCAGGCACACTTGTTGAAGAATGGTAAAACCATTAAGCCAGGAGGAAAAAAATCTCAGACAGATTTAGTATTAATAAAATATGTGGTGTGAAACAAGTCCTTAATTACAATGGATAAGGATCATTTTCACTTTCGCAGTCACTTACCATTTAATAATAAACAGTTCTTGATTCAATATTTGTGAATTAATTATACTTCATTTCCTGAATTTGTATTTGTATTAACCAGTTTTTTTTTTTTTTTTAAAGCATCTGTACTTTAGCAATTTGTTCTGATTGTTGAGATTGTTTTGACATGGAGAAGTTTTGACATAGTGGCATGGTGGTGTAGTAGTTAGTTAGCACTGTGGTCTCCGGGGTCGAGGGTCCATTTCCTGCCCGTGTGTGTGTGTGTTTGTGAAGGTTTCCATTGGATTTTCCGGTTTCCTCCCGCAGTCCAAAGACATGACAGAGTAGGCGTTCTGATTGGCGATCCCAAATTGCCTGTGGTCTGTGAATGAGTGTGTGTGCCCTACGATGGATTGGAACCTGTCCGATGTTTACCCCGCCTCGTGCCTAAAGTCTGTTGCTCCCCACAACACTTTACAGATATAGAAGTTGTATAGAAAATGAATGAATGAAAGCTGTGTTATGACCGTGCCAGCTGCACGATTAACAGCTTGTTTTAATACACTATTGTCCTGTATGATGGTAGAAAAAAGAAAGAAAAATATTTATTAATATGTTGCTTTTTAAATAATAATAATAAATAAATAAATACCTCCACCTTTCAAGCTGTTGATGGAGGAGGGATTTTGCGGTTTCTCTGTAATTTAACAAGCTGTGACTAATTTCAATAGAATGAAAAGGGCACAACAGGGGGAACAACAGTTTACAGCAGCTTTAAAGTTAAACAGTAACAGACATGTTTTGCGGACAACAGATATACTGTAACACATGATGAGGCAAATCACCTATAGCGGAATTTGTTTGTGGACCGTAGCATTCCAGGGCTTACTAGCTGCTGTCCATGGGGTTTCTCTTGGCAAGGATACTGGAGTGGGTTGCCATTTCCTTCTCCAGAGGGCCATCTACAGTACGGACAATTTGGAAACGCCAGCCTAACACTTAGCCTAATGTCTATATCTCTGGACTATGGGACGAAACCCGGAGGAAACCCACCTACTGCAGCACCGAGAGAACTTGCAAAGTCCATGCACACAATCGAACCCAGTAGCTGTAGTTGCAAGGCGACAGTGCCAACCACTAAGCCACCGTGCCGCCTATAGCAGCATACCCTGTTCCTTATTTAATAGCAGCTGATGTTTTCCAACAAGTATAGAAGTGTTTAATTATACTATTGACTGTTTTACAGAGATGTAAGGCGGGTTGGAGTCACTCTGGCCGGGCACCAGAAAAAGATCCTGAACAGCATCCAGGAGATGCGAGTCCAGATGACGAATGCCACTATTCCTGTCTGAGGCAGCTCTTAGAGCTGGAGATCTACAGTAGTAGCCTAGCACTTTTTCACCAGGGACACTTATTTATTGAATATGGAACAACTAAACTCTTAAAGGGAAACAACTCGATATTCCTGCAGAGCAAAATGAGGATCGATTCAATGACTGGACAGAGTTGCGTGTGTGTGTGTGTGTGTGTGTGTGTGTGTGTGTGTGTGTGTGTGTGTGTGTGTGTGTGTGTGTGTTTATGCACAGCTCGTCAGCCTCTGGACAGCTCTGACAGGACCGAGTCAGACGTGTCGGCAATGAAACATTTGGAAAAGTGTGGCACATTTCCAGGTAGGACCACCGAGCGGCTGGTGGGAGTCTCCGGGCTGAATGTATAGCACTTTTTCAAAACCTCATGCAACGATATTATTACCTCCAGAAACCCACAAAATCTCCAGTCTACCTACGCTGACAGATGTTATTCCACAAGTTCACTCGGAGGAAAGGTCATGCAGTAAGACTTGCACCATATCAATCGGCGACGGAAGAAGCGGCTGTGTATTACAAAGCAATATTAGATTTCATGCTCGATACTGATTTCATTTTCTTTTTGGACGTGGATGAAGAAATGGTCGCGTATGTACAGTTTGCATTTGCACAGTACGTGTCTTAATCCAGGGGGGAAATATGATTAAAAAAAAAAAAAGTATCAGGCTTCAAGAACAAATATTTGGCACCAGTTATGGTAAAGTTGTATGTGTAAATAGTGTACAGTTAGCTAAAGCAATTCGTTCATGTGGGGTTCATATACTTTTAGCTGGAAAACATTAGTAATGAGATGTTGACATAAAAATAAGAAATGTTTATAGTGCTTTTGAGTAACAGCAGGTCATTTTACACTCGATGTATGAATTCTACAAGTGGCTTTGTGCTATTGATTTCTATTTAATTTAATTCCACCCAAACTTCTCTAGCGTATGATTTTACTACTGTTTGTCTGCAGTTCATTACAAATAATATAATTATACAGGGGAAAAAATAAAAATAAACAGTAGCTCTGAGTATCATTATGAACTTGAGTTATGGAGGTCAGTATTCTCCCTGAATGTCAGTACAGATAAACAGCTCTTCTATGGCCGCTCACGATTATTTTCCACTTTTACGGTCTATTATTATTAAATCTTTGCTAGAGGAGACTGTAGTCAAACCAAAGCATCACATGAGCAGCATAGATTAATGAGGTAATGTTTACTGTAACAAGTGCTGTGTGCTTTGTGCCACGAGCACACCGGACAGTCGAGGAACGAGCACCACGCAGGTTCAAACCGCTTAGTGCGAAGTTTCGCTTGTATTATAAACAGCGCTGAGACTCAGCAAGCACACGGACATTATTCGTCTCATCTTCCATTTAGTTTCTAAGTGCTTCCACTTATTTAGCAGTTAGTATAAACTATTTTCTACGCTAACTGAATGTGCTGGGTTGAGTCCCATCAGTTAAGACAAAATAGTTTCGCAGTTTATGATTATGTAACACATATTTTCCCAAAAACTAATAATGCAGAACAAACCCTTTCAGTCGTGTGGTGCATTCGAGCACAGGAAGGAAGGCATTCGAATCACTGGTAAGGTGATTTTTCATAGCGTTATTTAGTATTACGCTACACATGGAGATTAACTGTTGATGTTTTTGCAAAGGTTGTTAAAAAAAAAAAAAAAGGGATGTGAAGGAGAACAAACCGAACATCAGCACACACTACAGATGATTTATACAAATACTGTACCTTAATGTCTGCGAACTATCATGGAACGTTTGCTTTTCTTTTCTTTTCTTTTTTTCCCTGTTGTCAGCACCTTAGACAACCTCTCCACTGATTTGCATTGAATATTCACTCTTTAACCAGCAGCATGTTCTGCTAAGTGTTTTTATTTACGTTGTATTTTTTAACCTCAAATTAAAATGAGTAATAAATAAAAAAAAAGGTGCCAAGGATAAATTAAGCAATCCTTTATTTCTAAAGTGACCTTTAATTTCTGTATTTTTGGACTGATATTGTTCTTAGATCTAAACCTAATTAGATGTTAAAGCACAGGTAAATCATTAAACATGAACTATATGCACCCTATACGCCTCTCTCACAGTGAAAGAGCGTTTCTGAATTTTAAATTGGCGTATACGGTTTTAAAACATGGTTTGCAAGATCTGAACATGGATGAGAATTACCTCATACCATCAACAAGACAAACCTTTTTTGTGAGCTTTATAATTGCTGAAAAGCCTGACAGATCCTACCATCTGATCACTGAAAATGTGACTCAAACCACATTGAGGGTTTTACAGAACGCCACGGGGCCTCTTGAGATCTTCCTTATTAACACCGGCACGTAGGAGAGAAACAGACGATTCAGATGGAACAGACATGAAACGCAAATGTGCATGATATTGAGGTGAGGTTTGCTCAAACATATTTTCTAAGCATAAATATGTTTTATCCCGTCATAAGCCACAAATATTTTAGGATCAGCATTGTTTCCAGGAAAAAGAAGAAAAAAAGTGACAAGCACAGAAAAAATGTTGTTTTGCTGTTGTGATTATTTGTCTACGCCCTTTTATTGTGCGTTTTGTTTGTGTAAATGTCTTTTGTAGTGTAATATATAAAATTTTCTATTTTTTTCTAATAAATTCAGAAGAAAATCTGATTGGTTTAAGTCTTCCTTTTCTATTCTGTAACAATAAAAATTATTAGAATTTTTTAGAAATAGTGTTGGAGACTAAACTAGATGCATATTTTTTGTTTTTTAGAATTTGCTCCCGAATGATGTTTGTTTGTTTGTTAGTTAATTAATTAATTAATTAATTAATAAAACAGCAGTCCACAATGCACTAACTCAAGAGTATACACTAGAATTGGAGCAGTTCAAGCCTGATAAATTGTGGACATTGTTGTCATGAAATATGCCCATGCCATCAGGGAAGAAAAGAAAAACATTTATGTGATAACCTGGTCATTAATTGTACGTTTAGGTCATCAGCTGACTTCATTTTATTGCCACATAACAAAGCTGAGCTTAGACCTGACCAACTGAAACAACCCCAGGCCATCACACTTCCTCCAGAGGCTTGTACAGTGGACACTATGCATGAGTGGTTCGTGGCTTTGTGCTCTTCCCTTCTTACACCGATGTGTCCATTGCTCTGGATTCAGACCACATGAATTTTTCCATTGCTTCAATCTTAATGCTCCTTAGCCATTAGAAGCTTTTATTCTAATTAGTCTTACCTACAAGTGGTTTTCATAAGGCCACACAGCTGTTTAGTCCCAATCCCGTGAATTTTCATCACATTGTGCATGTGGAAATGCTTTTATTTTAAAAATGAATCACAGTCTAGTCATTCTTTTTCCCCCAATGCAACTTCACCAAGTGTTTAAGTGATCTCTGATCTTTAATGATTTTTATAAAACCAGATTTCTTCTTCAAAGTCGACAGTTCCTCATTATCTTTCCAGGTTTTACTAATACAAGGAACATTTCTTAACTTAGTTCCTGTAGTATCAGCAGTCTCCTTAGTTGTTTTCTTTGTTTAAAGCAGGCCAATAATTTACCTCTTCTAAAAAAAAAAAAATTCCATAACTATGGGATATATCTTCAGGTTAAAAGAACTGTTGCCAGCTGAAATTTATGAATTATGGTAATAATAATCCATTAAAGAATCCAGAGAAATATTTGCTTATCTTAAATCGAATGTCAACTTGTTTGGCCGGGCAGTTAATTATAGTAAGAAAAAATTGCATTTTTGATATATTTCTCCAGAACTCAGTCAGGACTACGTTATTAGGATTTACCAGACCACCACACAAATGTGTTTATTTTTTCTGAGCAGTCTTATTTCTCTTTCACTTGTTTCTCTAACTTTCTTTCTCTTATTATATTATATACTATATTATTTCTTTAATTTTTTGATAGCAAACAACAATATATTGTTGAAATGATTAGCATGAGGTGGCGTGGTGCCTTAGCGGTTTAATTCCCAGGTCGAGTCTGTGTGCATGGAGTTTGCGAGTTCTCCCCATGCTTGGTGGTTTTCCTCTGGGTACTCCGGTTTCCTCCCCGAGTCCAAAGAGAAGTAGATTAGGCCAATTCTCCATAGTGTGTGAAGGAGTAGTGTGTGCATGTATGCCCTGCGATGGATTGGCACCCTGTCCAGGTTTCCTGTGACCCTGGATAGGATAAGAAGTATAAAAGATGAATGAATGTTTAGCTTGATGCATTTCATGCTAGTTGATGGACGTCTCTGTTTGTGATATTCTTCAGCACAGTTCTTAGTTTTTAGTTCCTGCATTTTAAGAGGATTTCCTCCTCGAGTCTGGTCTGGAGTCAGTGTGTAGCTCAATACAGATCAGGTCAGGTGATGGACTTGGCCAGTCAGGAACATTCCACTATTTGGTCCTACAAAATGTTTGACCTGCTTTATTAGTACATCTTAGGACAAGAGTTTAGATTTCTATCCACAAAGCACTCGGCTGGCTGCGGGTTTTCATTCCATCCAGGCCGGAGCCACACCTGATCCAGCTTCCGTTGTTTGAAGTCATTTAATACGAGACCAATTGATTAACTGAAGCCTCACAGCGTCATTGATGTGAAGCTGCACTCTCACATAGCAATCGGCTGCCTTTTGTGCCTGTTCTCATTTCCACAATTTGGCTGAAGTACGCAGGTGTGGGCTGAATATTGGGGTGGCTGACCTGAATATTTCGAGATGAGATACAGTCGAGTGCAAAAGTTTGCATACCTTTAGGGCAGAAGGAAGAAGACAAAGAAATGTAATTTAGAGCAACAAGATTTTTAGCGTGCACGGTTTTAGCAATGTCCCTTTATTTTGACAAGGAAGCAATAGTATAATAGTGAATTAGCGTCATATAAGTATGATGAGTTGTCATAAAAACAACAGCTCAAATACAGCCTATCACAGGAGACTTAGGGCACATGGCAGGGTACATCCTGGACAGGGTACAAATCCATTGCAGGGCACAGGCACACACACATACACTCACTCACACACTACGGGCAATTTGGGAACGCCAATGAGCCTAACCTACATGTTTTTGGACTGTGGGAGGAAACTGGATTAAACCCACCAAGCACCAAGCACGGGGAGAACATGCAAACTCCATGCACACAGAGACGAGAATCGAGCCTGGCCGGGGACGAACCTGGACCCTGGCGGTGCAAGGCGACAGTGCTAACCACTACACCACCGTGTCGCCTCACTTGTTCATCATTAGACTTTAAAAACAAACCTACTGTATCAGAGAGATCAAAACTTTAGGAACAACGTACACGTTCATACACTCATAAAAAAACAGCAAAAAGTCTCTGGTGGAGAAACGCATATCATTGAAAAGTCTACAATCAAGAGTTACTAATATGTATGTAAAAGACAGAGGGGCGACCTCAAATGCAGACCACTCAAGAAAAAACTAACTAGACCTGGCTAAAATTTATTGATTAGTTAATTAACTAATTAAAATGTAAAACAAAATAAAATAAAATAAAAACATTAACATAAACATTTTTTTAAATGCCTGCAAAATACAAATTCAGGAATAATTTGTATCAGAATAATTGTAAGAAAAGAACACGGAGAATGAAAGGCTCATGTACAGTATGCAGAAAACCCCAAAAATGAGCAACAAATGAAAGGTGGCTGAAGTAAAGGGATGGCAACGTACAGTAGCTAAAGGGAGGAAATATAGCAATTTGTTACTGTAGCTGTCAAATTGCATTAAAGTCTGTAAAATGCAGGGATTGTGTAAAAATGAATATTATTACTAAATATTTAATGCAATATTTGGGATTTGGTTAAACCCTTCAAACAATCTTATTTGCCTCATTTAAAATCAACTGTAGTAGTGTATAGAGGCAATAGTACAAAAATTTTATACTTTTTTTATATACACTTTCAAGCCACATCATGCAAAGAACTTACAAAAAATAAAATGTGGCCAGAGTGACGCTGTTCCATCAATGAGCATTTCAGGGGAAGTGATGCACCCATCATGCATAGTGCACACAGTACAAGCCTCTGGAAGCAGTGTTATCATCTGGGGTTTAGTCAGTTGGTCAGGTCTAGACTCAGCAACGTTATTGGGGCAATAATAGAAAGTCACCTGAAGACCTGAATATACTGAATTACCTACCGAGTTCTCACATCTATGGAGTTTTTCTTCCCTGAAGACACGGCTATGTTCAAGGACTCAAATTGTAAAGCATGGTTCTAGGTACACAAGGAAGCATTATCACACACAAACTGGACACCACATTGTGCAAAATACAGTATTAGAGCATATAAAAGTTTTTTTTTTTTTTGGCATATATACCTAGGAACAATGAAATTCTGTACTAAAAATGTACTGACTGGGTTGATGGATATCATTGCTGTGACTGTAACATTTTTTCCCCATTTTTTTTTTTTTTTTACATGGTTAAGAATGTTGCCCCATAGATGGTGGCTCTTCCACCTTCACCAATAGCAACATTGTTAATAATGACACCTTTTTCATTATATATAGCACTTTTCACATGCTTAGTTTCTAACAAGACTTATAAAGGCATTCTAAGGATTTCAATTTTACTGTACATTATGAAACAAGCTTCTTAGGAATACATGACTTAGCATGACAACTTTTTTGTGAAGCAGGTTTATTTAAGTAACATTTTTATGATAAAAGTGTTAATGTAGGGAAAACAGTGATATAAACAATTTCTGATCATTTATTGTTACTGAAGACATCACATGGACACAATTTAACCAAAAATCTGCGAAATGATTGACATGTCCAAAATGGTCTTTTCTATAGTGTCTAGTGTAAGGTCTTGCCTTAAAATATAACACAATTCCCACAGCTCCAGGAAGAACTGAAATGGAAGTCTGAGGATTTGGACACTTCCATTTCTTCAACAGTGTCACCTTAATCGAACTCTGACCCCCCTCTCACCACACACTTACACACATACACACACACTTTCATCCCCAACACATCTACTATATATGTTAATGTCATACACTCATATATTTCAAACCAGCACGGTTGTTTGTTATGGTACCAAATTTCATTTTAACCCTTTGCGCCCTCATGGGAAATCGCACCTCTAAACATTGCTCTAGGTGTTAATTATCAATCCATGTTTTTCTAACCTCTAGGGCGAAATATATATCGAAATAGTGTGGAATTCCATATCAGCAATAAAAAAAAATGTAGAAAAAGCTTCGTCTGTACCATTTATCAGCGACTGCTTTCGCTCAGGTCTTTTGGAGGAGTGTTGCTGGAGGCTGTGGAAATGCGGCTGGAGGTGCGAGTCCCACGACGTAGCCCTTCACTCCTAATGCAATTTCCTTGTCTGAAGGTGCCACTGGACTCTCGGTCCCGCGAGTCATTTACAAATCATTCCGATTTTAATCATTATGAATGACCTTCATCAGAGACGTTTGTTGCAGCCGGGGTGGGGGATTTCTACTCTATAGTTTAGGAATATAAAGGACTCCTGATATATTACATACGTCTTGGCTCATTCTCAAAGTTCATTTCTTGCACTCGTTTTCTAGGAATCTTTTAATTAGTTCACAGTTTCTTTTTTCTTTTTTTTTATTTCTGATGGCTGGCTAAGCTTGAAGTTCATATAATTGGTTTGAGGTTCAGTTGGAATAATTATTTCAAGGCAATATGAGTAACAGAAAGTACAAATCATATTTTGTTTGTTTGTTTGTTTTCTTAATAATAACATTCCAGTTTAATAGCCTCTTTGTTTTCGTTTTCGTTGTGTAAACATAACTGTAATTATTTTAAGTACATGTTCTGTGATACGATGTAAGGTTCCTTTTTTTTTTTTTATTCATCACTGGCACCATGATCAGTTATATTATGGTTATTTCCAGGTGCAGGACCCTTACATTCCAACTTTCCATTCCTTTTGACACCAAGACTTTTTCCCTAGTAACATCTCTACTGTAACCCAAAGTCATTTGATGTCAACAGTGTCCCGTGTCCCAGTGCATGCCTGGCATTATACATCTTCATCTCTTCCAACCAATTATCGCCGGGCCCCTTTGTCTGCTGCATGCTAATGTGTTTGAATAGATAGCAGCTCTCCAGAGCCACATGGCTGGTGCAATTATCTGCTCCTTTTGCTGCGGGGCGCCTGCTTTATTTTTCCATCCTTCACCAGCTTACATCACCGTATTGATCTCAGCTGCGCTATGTGATCCCAATAAAGCTGCCCCATGTCTCCGGTGTGCCCACTGTCACCTCCTTGGAGTGCTTTCCCAAGCACAACATGCCTTTGGGCTGAGGGTCATCCTGTTTGTCACTGGAGGAGGACTTTCCCAAGGTCTTGTGTGTTTTTGAGCAGTACTAGTCTCCTCTGTACACCCGAGTTCACTAAATCGCTATTGTCAGCACAGGAGTTGACAGGGTTATTAGGCACGTTCTCTTGGAGGTCGTCCAAGGTGAGATGGAATAGTAGTTAACCTGCGACCTCCCCAAGCAAAGGCATATTAATAACAGCCAGCGTGTGTAAGCCCAACCATTATTTCTTGATAATGAGCACTGCCAGTGCAGCTTTCTGGGCTTAAGCTAGCACTCCTTCTTAAAATGGACACTTGCTCATCTGATATACAGCAGGACTTTAAACTGTGTGCGGGTATGGAGGATGTGTGTGTATAACTCACCAGACAACTTAATGCATCTTTAAAATACGACCTGTTGTTCTGTCCCTTGAAATTGATTCCCTGTTCAAGGTCTGATCTCGACAGACAGAAACCTGCCATTGTCCGGTAACATGCTGTACATGTCTCGTCTTGCTAAGATGACTTCTCGCAGTCCTGTCACAAGTCGTTGTTACAAGTAACTTATTTTTTATCAGGAAGTAAACCACACCTTTCATTACACTTTGTTTTTTATTGAAATAAATAAATAACTTCACTGTATATTCCGATTCCATTTCTCGTGGCCATGATTTTTTTTTCTCTTAATTTGTTAGGAGTGGGCTCAGTGGGGTTCAAAGATTCTCTTTTTGGGCTCAAAAGTTCTGGAATTTTCCATTTTTTGCATATTTGTCATATTTAAATGATTCGGATCATCAAACAAATTTTAATTACACAATGATAACCAGAGTAAATACAATGGCCCAATGTGAAAATTTTATTTAATTTGCCACACCCAGGCTAGATTACTGCCAGACCTGTTGAATCAGGAAATCACTTACACTTACACTTAACTTGTCTGACAAAGCAAAGCATGCTCACATCATGACCTGATCTATCAAAACACAGGAAAACCAAAGTACTAGACATGTACCAGGGTGACAAAGGGTTTTGGACTTCAGTAAACCACAATGAGAGCCTTTATCCACAAATGGAGTAAACTTGGAATAGTTGTGAACATTCCCACAAAAATGAGCACAACAATGACTCGGTTACTAGGTCAGTACGGTCCACAGTACTGGAAAGAGGAAAACAGCTGCCTGCCAAAACCCACATTCAAAACCAGTCACAGAATCACTTTCAGCAACAAAACACATCTTACAAATTGCCTCTGAAGCGTCCATGTTGTTCTGTTCACAGCTAACACAAGCTACAAAGCTAATTAACTTCTATCACAAGACCCAAATCTCTCTCTAACTCCTGATTAAGGACACTCCTTCGTGTGTGGATCAAGGGATTGTACACCCTAGATATTGCACTAGCTTTCTATTTAGAGATTCAATGCTGGAAGTTAGCTAATATTGGAAAGTGGAAATATAAAGTAAATATCATAGTTAACTCTGGACTGTCATGCACCTCCATAGTTTATTCTCCTCACCTTTTGGCTACATAGTACAGGTATGATCTTAAAACTGTCACTAACTGTCAGGTGACAGTCACAGTTGGTTAGTTCAACCAGTTGCGGAAGTATATACACACGTGGACAAAATTGTTGGTACCCTTCGGTCAATGAAAGAAAAACTCACAATGGTCACAGAAATAACTTTAATCTGACAAAAGTAATAATTTTAAAAAAAATTCTATGAATGTTAACCAATGAAAGTCAGACATTGCTTTTCAACCATGCTTCAACAGAATTATTTTTAAAAAATAAACTCATGGAACAGGCCTGGACAAAAATGATGGTACCCCTAGAAAATACTGAAAATAATGTGACCAAAGGGACGTGTTAATTCAAGGTGTGTCCACTAATTAGCATCACAGGTGTCTACAATCTTGTAATCAGTCAGTGGGCCTATATATAGGGCTCCAGGTAGTCACTGTGTTGTTTGGTGACATGGTATGTACCACACTCAACATGGCCCAGAGGAAGCGAAGGAAAGAGTTGTCTCAGGAGATTTGAAAGAAAATTATAGACAAGCATGTTAAAGGTAAAGGCTATAAGACCATTTACAAGCAGCTAGATGTTCCTGTGACTACAGTTGCACATATTATTCAGAAATTTAAGATCCATGGGACTGTAGCCAACCTCCCTGGACGTGGACGCAGGAGGAAAATTCATGACAAATCAAAGAGACGGATAATCCCAATGGTAACAAAAGAGCCCAGAAAGACTTCTAAAGGGATCCAAGGTGAACTTCATGCTCAAGGAACATCAGTGTCAGATCGCACCATCCGTCGTTGTATGAGCCAAAGTGGACTACATGGGAGACGACCAAGAAGGACACCATTGTTGAAAACAAATCATAAAAAAGCCAGACTGGAATATGCCAAACTACATGTTGACTACTGTCCTATGGACAGATGAGACAAAAATGTTACTTTTTGCCAAGGCACATCAGCTCTATGTTCACAGACGGAAAAATGAAGCATATGAAGAAAAGAACGCTGTCCCTACTGTGAAACATGGAGGAGGCTCTGTTATGTTCTGGGGCTGCTTTGCTGCATCTGGCACAGGGTGTCTTGAATCTGTGCAGTATACAATGAAATCTCAAGACTATCAAGGGATTCTAGAGAGAAATGTGCTGGCCAGTGTCAGAAAGCTGGGTCTCAGTCGCAGGTCATGGGTCTTGCAACAGGACAATGACCCAAAACACACAGCTAAAAACACCCAAGAATGGCTAAGAGGAAAACATTGGACTATTCTAAAGTGGCCTTCTATGAGCCCTGACCTCAATCCTATTGAGCATCTTTGGAAGGAGCTGAAACATGCTGTCTGGAAAAGGCGCCCTTCAAACCGGAAACAACTGGAGCAGCTTGCTCATGAGGAGTGAGGAGGCTAAAATACCTGCAGAGAGGTGCAGAAGTCTCATTGACAGTTACAGGAATCGTTTGATTGCAGTGATTGCCTCAAAAGGTTGTGCAACAAACTATTAAGTTAGGGGTACCATCATTTTTGTCCAGGCCTGTTCCATGAGTTCATTTTTTAAAATAATTCCGTTAAAGCATGGTTGAAAAGCAATGTCTGACTTTCATTGGTTAACATTCATAGAATTCTTATTTATTATTACTTTTGTCAGATTAAAGTTAATTCTGTGACCATTGTGAGTTTTTCTTTCACTGACCGAAGGGTACCAACAATTTTGTCCACGTGTGTTGGCAAATGTTGTCTAATGTGATATTATTGAAATGTAAAAGTTGAGTTGAGGCTGTTATAGCAGGAAACGAGGGACTGACTCCATATGAATGCCCATGGTTTAGGAAAGGGCTGTTCAACAGATGGCTGTGACAGTGATATATCCACAAACCTTTTTAGCCTAATGAACTAAAGAATAAAAGAAACTTCATTCCAAGAAGTAAAACCATTTATTTTACTATTTCACATACACAATCTGGACAAAAGTATTTGGCTAAACCTGTTAATTATTGAATTCAGGTGTTTCAATCAGCCTCCTTATCCCCAGTGAACGGCAATCTTAATACTTCAGCATACCAAGACATCTAGGACATATGCTTCCAACTTTTTAGCAAGAGATTGGGGAAGACCCTTTTCCATTCCAACATGACCATGCCCCAGTGCACAAAGAAAAGACTATAAACACATGGTTTGATGAGTTTGGTGTGGAAAAAATTGACTGGCCCAAACACAGAGCCCTGACCTCAACCTCATCGAGCACCTTTGGGATGAACTGGAACGGAGATTGCGAGCCAGGCCTTCTCATCCAACATCAGTGCTAGACCTCATAAATGCTCTACAGATTCCCACAGAAACACTTCAAAATCTTGTGCACAGCCTTCCAAGAAGAGAGGATGCTGTTATAGCTGCAAAATGGCGACCAACTCCATATTGAAGTATATGAGTTTGGATAAAATGTCACTGCAGGTTTGGCCAAATACTTTTGTCCACAGAGTGTATCATACAATATTTGGCTGATTCTTATAGCCTTTTTCTTAAAAATAAATAAATAAAAAGAAATGTTACCTCTAAGATGCGTTGGTCTTGGTTTCTTTGTCAACCCTTTTTTTCCCCCGCGTTTCATAGTTTTGACCTTTGCCCATGTTTGACCATGAAGTTTGATCTTATTTTGTTTTCCCCATGTTGTCCATACCTGACAATGATTTGTCCATATCTTGCACCCGAATAAGATATGACGATGAAGAAAAGAAAAAAGACAGCACTTAAATCTGACTGCCTTTGGCGTCCCCGTGTTACACTCGCTTCATCTTGTCTCATCAGCAGTGTTCCTGGGAGTCACGGGAATGCTGTAGTGATGGTGTGAGTTCACAAATGATCCCCCTCATTATGCTGATGAGCAGGGGGACTGCTCAAAGCCCGGCTGCTCACGGCCACTTTGTCATCCGTCCGCTCCCTCCAGATGGGCACGTTTTCCACAGCAATCAGGGACGCACAAGATGTGATTTTCAGCCATGATGAATAATGGTTATGTTTTAATATGGGATTAAAATGTCTGTTTCTGCTGTAACATTCCTTTTCAAAGTGGGCTGATTTTTATTCAGTTGGGTTTCGCCAGCCTGTCATTAATTAAAGATAAGCCTGGTATATAAATCAAACTTGAATAAGAGATATATGACTTTTTTAGACAGAGATTAGTTATTATTATTCACGTCAGGTAATGCAAAGCATAGATTGTAAAAGGAATTTATGTACATTCACACGAATATATTTCAATGTAAAAGTAGTAAATGCTAATCTAATTTAGTTGTACTTTGTTACAGAGCCTGTGCAGTCAATGACTATCTGTATCCCATGACATTCAAATATCGTTAGACCTGCCAGGCCTGTAATGCACTCATTGGAAGATCCTTCTAGTTTGTCATCGGTAAGTGAAATACATGATTATTGATGTCTAGGTTGGATGATTAACTTGGCTAGTGGCCTGAAAAACATCAGTGTTGCTTTATTGCTATGTTCCTGAATGTTGTCATGAGGCAAGATGAAGCACCTTAATTGCTCACCAGGGTAATTATTTGAAATGACTAGACTATCCCTTAGCTCTTTATTGAAAAATATAATGATAAGATGATGAACAGCTGTCCTATTCTCCTGGAACTCCATCTCCCATAATTCCTTGCCGACTATGACGCCTATTTCTCAGGCAAATGACTCAGTAATTCCATTCACCTGCACATCATTGACTAATCACCTCTGCAGCCTTAAATACCTCTCATCGTATTGGTGGTGGTTTTCAGGAAAAGTAGCACTACCCTAAGGAAAATTACTTTTATTCTAGTAAAAGTACAAGTCTAACATTTAAATTTACACTTGAGTACAAGTACTATACACAAGTACTTACCTTCAATTGTGCTGTGCTGTAATTTATTATGGCTCTGTTAGATTATTATTTGATCTAATGATGTGTTTATATTTAAATTAACATCTCTGCACATGGCTACCATGCTTTCACTACAAAAGATTAAAAAAAAACATCTTTAAACAGCTATCCCATATATCAGTTTCCCACTCTTCAATGTATCTAAATGTGTGGTGTGTAATGATGTAATACTGGAGTGTTTGATACAGTAGGTTTGCATAGGTTATAATCACAGCTGGAGGAAGGTGAATTTATGGGATTAGAAGTTTGCTAAAGTAGAACTCCACTCTACCTGACAACTGTTTCAACAACATCAACATTAGCATGTAAAGCTAGTTCAAGCGGCTTTTATTTACCTCAGTCCAAGTGTCAACACTGAATGTTTACCAATTTATAATATGAGAGCATTTAGCTGATAAGTTTTGAACACTACAAACTAAAGTACAACAGCTAGCCAGCTAATGAACAACTTAAAGTGAGTTGGTAGCTCCAGTTTGTATAGCGTAAGTGTTTGTAACACTTACTGTAGTTAACTATCTGGGGAGGCACACAGCATAATCATAGTAACTAAGTAAAATATTAATTTAAAACACCATACACACTGACAGATTTCTCTGCTGAAAGCGAACACTGAGTTACCCATTAAAGAAAATAACCACAAGCACAAAAATTAGCTTACCTAGCTTATTAGCATACATGTTTGATCAGATCTTTACAGAGGTGGGCCGGGGGGGAAAAAGTGTTTGAAAGTTCTGTTCCAGTGGCGAGTCATTTTTGCAGGTGCTCAAAAGGTTTAAAGAAAATCAGTCAGAATCTGTAATCTGATTGAATTTTTTTTCTCTCATGACAAAGAAGGAATGACGAAAGTCGCATAATGTAGTGGAGGAGAAATGACAACATTTTGCCTTGAAATGTTGTTGAATAAAAGTTAAAGGCTCCCCGAAAATTTTAATAAATTACAAATACTTAAAATGTAATGAAGTACCGTAATGAGTTATATTTACTTTGTTACTGTTCACCACTACTGTTCATCTTCTGTGTATGCTTTCTTATTATATAAACTGAAATATATGCTAAGCTGGAATAAATGAATACCTTATTAGTCCACGATGAGGAAAGTGGCAGTGTTGCAGCAGTAAAGGGAATCGCAGAATAATGAGAGGTATAATTAAATAATTCAATATGCGCACTTAACGAGTACATTTACACAAATTCTCATCATTGCACACATGATTGCACATATATACACACACACAGTGTATATAAATAAAGTATGCTATATAAGTTAAATGTGAGGCTACCCTAGTCTGATGAATTGGACTACATGTGATCATCTTTTATTCACACACCCTTCAGTGAGCCTTGACCCAGTTGCTGGTTCATTGGTTGTCCTTCTTGGACCACTTTTTGTAAGTAACCAGTGAGTAACAAACACATCCCACAAGACCCAGTCATTTAGCCATCACAATTTGGTCTGGTCAAAGTCACTTAGCTCCCTATGCTTGCCCTCATTTCTAACACATCAACTCTGAGAACTGACTGTTCATTTCTGCTTAAACTATGCCAATGTAATGCCATAACCAGTGTTATTCGCCTCACCTGTCAGTGGCTATAATATTACGGCTTATCAATAAGTGACAGTGTGGTATCTATCTCTGTATATCAGTGCATGTACAAGGTAGATGTACAGTACGTATGGATATGTGTTCATGAATATAGGATAAAATTATCATTGTTGCAAAAATATATTTGCTATCGTTAGAAACTTCAACTTTCATGCAAAGGTGTTCTAGTATCTTGTATATCAGTCTCTTTACCTCTTATCATTATTCCTATATATTGCTAATATAAACCCTGTAACCTACTGTAGTTTGTAGAATCCTACATTTATGAACTATGATATGTACTGAGTATAATATTTCAACTATACTAATGAAATTACGCTTCATGCAAATGTATCCTATGTAGATGTTTCCAAATGCTTGATGATGAATTACCTTCTAACCCTGGCACAGACGCCGCTCATTTGATCTGAACACCACTTCTCGGAAGATGGATTTGGCTTTTAAGCGGTTAATGATGTGGAATCCACCAAATGGCTTGAGAGATGTAAATCACAGCAAAACTCATCTAGTCTATAAAGGATGAACCAGGGTTACATCATGTCAAGTTTTGAAAGGCCAGCAAATTTGAAGAACAACATTTTTTATGGTTTAATTCTCAAACAGCCAGATGCCATAGAATGCCTCAAAGCTTTTTATTTATTTATTTATTTATTTATTTATTTATTTATTTTATGAAATGAAGAATTTGCAACTTGTAAAGCATTTGGAGTGCAGGATGAGTGACTGAGTAAGGTAAGATTTTTAATCCCCCCCTAAAAATAATATAAAAAAAAATAGCCTTGTTTGTTCATCAGCACTTTTTTTCCCCTGTGAACTTTCACCTGATTCACCTTGAAGTGACAGTGAGAAATGTACTTAGAGAATACTACTGGGTCGAACAGGAAGGTTGGCCTTTCATCACTCTTTGTATTTGCTCTGTTCTACAGCAGTGCCGCTAATGACCATAATCGATCATCAGAAAACTGTGGCACTTCTATAAAGTCCTGCAGTGATTTTTTTTTCTTCTTTTACACATCACTTGCTGCGCTTCTTTTAGTGTTAAAATGCCTTCAAATGTGAACAGTTATAAACTGCAACAGATTTTTTTTTTAATTAAACCACTTATTTTTTATTTATTTAATCACATTTGTACCATTTGTATAATATTTCTTGAGACTATTCATTTTAATGATAATTCATCTGCAAAAGTTTAAAATCCAACTTCATATTAAAATATGGACACACTTATCAGTTCCCTTTCTCTTGTCTTTATTGCCAGTGGCGGTTTTACAGACTTGTAATTATCAGATTTGGGATTAGCACACAATTAACTCACTCATTCATCATTATCTATACCATTTTATCCCATATTCAAAGTCACGGGGGGCCTGAAGCCTATCCTGGGAAGACTTAGGGCACCAGGTAGTGATGGGAAGTTTGGATAATTTTAGTGACTCGTTCACCAGAATGAGTGAATCTTTTTTTGAGTCATTTAGTTCATTTAGTTCTTTTGATCAGAAATATAAAATAAAATGTTACATTTTCAATAAACAGACCCCCAACACATCTACATTCACAAATTTTGGCTAGAGTTCCAGTAATGAAAATATTACAATGCATCATATCTTCTAGTCCGAGTTGTTTGTTCTTTTGAATCTATGCACTGCATACTGTAGCGTCTATGGGAGTCACGGGACATAATAACTCGGACTGGAAGACACATTGAGAAGAAACCGCTCGATTCTGTTTCCTGTGTACTGCACTGCAGAGTCTATGGGAGTCACGTGACAAAAGAATGAACAATTTGGACCAAAAGATTTGACAGATAACGACTCATTTCTGTTTCCTGTATGTAACCTACAGAGATTTTGCGATGCTTTACGCATACGCGCAAAGAAGTAGATATGCGTAGAAAACCCACCAAGCATGGGGAGAACATGCAAGCTCCATGCACACAGACCCAAGGATGCAGGATTTTTTTTTAATACAATGAAAAACTAAACCATGAAATTATATTATTGACGTTTCTTTGATTCACCATATTATCCTGCAATAGTAATTCACAATTGCGTATCATGATTTAAAATGATCTCTTAATATTTTCAAAAAGACATTAATTGATGGGGAAACTCATGTCATATACTGTGATGTATGACTTTGAAATGTATATAGTTGATATAAAATATGTGGGATGCTGTACAGTGTGTAAGTACTTATTCGGGCAGGTAAGGGAGTGAACAGGACTCATTATTTTCAGGGTCACTCCGCATATGTGTTCTATCATTGTATCCTGTGCAATAACAATAAAGAGTCCAAGTCAAATCCAACGTTGTATATTCTCTGTAACTTCAGTGCTGATGATGTCATTCTGAATTATGTCATTGATAACCAATCATCCGATGAGTCCTTTGTTTCCTGTGGTTAATGCATGCACATATCCCTATATAATGGGTAAAATTAACATCCTGTGAGAGAAGTGGCAGTGGTGGCTCAGAAGGCTAAGGCACCAAGTGCCACTACTAATCGGAAGGCCGGTGGTTTAAACCCCAGCTCCATAGGTTGCCATTGTTGGGCCCTTGAGCAGGGCCCTTAACCCGATCTGCTCCAGGGATGCTGTATCATAGCTGACTCTGTGCTCTAACTCCCATTATGCTGAAATATGCGAATAAGTTAACGCTACTGTGTGAAAATGAGTCAGCTGAGGCACCAGCACACCCTGGGTGTGTATATTTTTGCCATGGTAATTGTGTGAAAATATTATGTACAGTATTTAGTGTCCAATGCTTTTGATGAGCTGAAAAACAAATTACACAAACTGTAAAATAAAATGCACTGAAGACCTACATTAGGTTTTAAAGTACACATAGGAAGGGACCAGACATGACCATATTGTTCCATTGTCCCACTTTCACCATTTTGCTATGAATCACTAAAACTCACAAACTGTAGTGAGTCATGAGTGGTTATACCATAAGACCTTGTGTGTGTCCCAGGAGTGTTCCATAGTAATCTATAGCTTGTTGACATGGACTACAAATATTTTGGACAAGCGCACAATTTGTGTGAGTCTTTTTATGACTCATAGGTCTGCTATATGGTTCCGTAGGCCTGTCCATGACCTTCCGTTGTCAATCCTAGGCAGCCGTAGCCAGCCATGGGGCTTTGCAATCCCCTGAAGACCCGTAACCGGTCTACAGTAACAGTTATGGTACAGTTATTAACTTTGACTGGGAGTGTACAGTACCTACAGTATGCTCACAGTACACAAAACATCAAAAGACCACAAGACCTATTAAGCAAACAGAGAGTTGGGAAACATCTTTTTCATTGGTTTCCATTATGTGCTACAGTATATAGATCAAAGGAACATGGAACCCTGGAAACCTAGAACCTTTTCTAACATGGGATCCTGCAGGCACAGAACCCCAGAACTCGGAAATATACGTCAAGATCCCATCGTATGCCATGTAAATCTGGGGACCATAGGGCCCTGAGAACATTGAGATAGACTAGGGATGGTATCACTGGGTATTGGAATTTTCCATCCATAGACCCTCTCGGCACAGCATAGAACGTTTCTTATGTCAAATTGTTGTTTATTTCTTGCACGACGCTTTATGTCTTAGCTCTGCCTTAGTACATCATTGCTACAGTATGCAATTGCTAATGACATCCGAGTGTGTCGAAGCCACAGCAAAGAACATTTTTCCTGAGGTCTTATGGTATAACCACTCATGACTCACTACAGTTTGTGACTTTTAGTGATTCATAGCAAAACAATTTTGAAATTGAAACACTTTATTGCCAAAATCAAGAAAGTGAGAACCAGGCTTAAGCACATTTAGGCTTAAACACCTAGCATTGCTCCTGATAGCATATTTACGCCATGGAGGACTTTTTCAGGAGCTTCACACATTGAAAGTAAAGAATTTATGCAATTCATAGAGCATTAATCAAACAATGTGTGGAAGTTCCCTAAAAGCTGAAATAGGATTCAATGAAGAAGTCGGAACTAGTTTGAGTGCTTTATACCCAGAAATCCTAAAACATTGTTCTTTTAACTAGGTTGAACTTTGAGCCATTTAGTTCAAAGGTATTATTTAGTAGTTCCTCAGAGACACAGACATGACCCCTCTGTGTGATGTTCCTGTTAAAGTGTGTGATGTAATGAAATCAGAGCAGTGAAAGACAAGGCACCTGTGCTAGCGCTTCTATTATCCACGTCTCGCTCCTGGCTCCTCATAAAACATGAATGAGTTTTCAACCATAAAAGACTCGATTTTTCTTTGATTTACACAAGAAATAGAAAAGGTGAAAAGTCCAGAGGGTAAATCTTTTATGGTCCTTGCACAGGATAATGCATTTAAAATAAGCATCTATAAACTGGAAAAAAAATAAATTCTATGCGCTTGTAAATGTGCAAAAATGCCCGAGCATCGCATCGAGGTCGGGTTTTAGACTCTATGATCTGTGTGGAATTTCTGCGGCGTTTAAACGGAACGATCGGAAATAAAGAAAGAAAGAGAACGAATACACAAATAAACAGTTAAGCGAATCTCCTGACAGATGCACAGAGTCATCATTGTTCTATAATTGGTGTTTTAGAAAAACGCACCAAACTGGAGTGCGAACAGATTTTTAACACCTCGCTGACACAACAGCTTCCTTCTGTTGCTTCTTTAACAGCTTTTTTTTCTCACTGCCAGTGTGATCACTCACAGTCTCAGTTTGTACTCAATGTGCCGTGCCATTTTATTCCAGCGCTTATGTTCTGTGCTCTTAAAATGAACATTTTAGTGTATATGTTTTAGATATTTTTTGACCTGAAAGTAACACGATCGGGAAATGTTGATAATAACTGTTTCTTGTGAAACATGGCTAGTTTGAGCTATTTGTTGCATTTTTTTATTTATTTTTTACTCTCACTTTGCGAGCGCCCAATCAAGATCAGTAGTGTGGGTAATGAGTTCCTGGGTTTGGCCACTGATGTTTTAAAAAATGCACCAACACAAAACATAGACCAGTGTTCTGGAAGTGATTGTCAGGGTTTAGATATTTCGGCAGCTCTACAGCTTTAGCCTTATATGGAACATTTACTTATTCTCTCCACCGGTTAACCTGTGAACAGGGTCATAGGAGCTTAAGCCAGGAAAGCTTAAGCCAGGGCACAAGGTGGTGTCAGTACACAGGGCACACACACACACACACACACACACACACACACACACACACACACTCACTATGGGCAATTATTTTGGAAAAAACCCACCAAGCACAGGGAGAACATGCAACAAGGCGGGAATCGAACCCATCACCCTGTATTGTAGCACAAGGTGCAAATCTGGTTCTGTTTGATCTTCCCTTGTTAGAGTCGAAGCCATCTTGGGTCTGAAATAAAAGTGAAAGTAGTACATTTCATATCAGGAAGATGTCTATGGATTTAGACTTTGTGTGTATATAATTATACAGAGGGGCCGAAAAAATGTACTGTACTGTATACACACTATAACATGAAAATTATATGCATCTCTTTTGATGGTCACATGATAGCATTAATGATGGTGCAACTACTGACATCGTTAGAGGAAACATAATACTATACATTGCTGCCATATTTCAATTAGTATTTGGCACCCTCTGTATATACCATTTATATCTACATATTCAAGTTCCCTTATTTCTTCATATTTTCTAATGTAGCCTTGAGGAATATTTCTCCAGGCTTCCTGAACGACTCTTTTTGTCTCTCATTTTCAGTCCACTTCTTGTACCTGAGCAGATTCAAAGTGATTTTTTTCTGTTTGTTACGCCACACAGTGATCTATGACTCATTAAAGAAAAAAAAACATCTTTATTGACCCATGACCAAGTGGAGATGGGAACAGGTGCAGATGCATTTGATCAGGCTGGTGATTAGTATACTGGTGATGCTGAATGCTGATGGGTTGGAATAGACGAGAGGGGAAATGAGGTTGCTGATGAGGTTATTACATAAACCACTAATTTTTAAACTGTTTCTTTAGGCACTTTTCAGCCTGTCACAGTAAAACATCTGTTCCCATTTCTTTAATTGAATCTTCATTTAATTGTATTTAATATGAAGAAAGGAGTGAAAAACTCTTGGGGATTGTAAATGTCACACATTATTTATTTCAGATTTTGATTATGATGTTGCATTTCCTAACCACCGTTTCCGTCGGTAGTTCAGCTGTTTCCACACTTTGTTCTATATCATGCTCAAATATGACGGCCCCTGCCACTTCCTCTGTGACCAGCACTCATGTTAATAATTTTGTTCTCGTACACTTGTGCTCTGAGACAGTACTGTAGGTGGTAGGTGATCTGTACCTGAGTACGCCATGCTGTGCTTGAGACTTGGTACCTTTTTCCAAAGGAACCCAAGCATGGTGCACCCGAGCATGATGCAGAGTGTTCATGCTAACCAAGTGTTCTCAGATCCACGCCTGAGAGCCTTGTGTGCAAGCAGCCTTTGGATGATAATAATGAGGTCTGGATTGATTGATTATTGGCTCATTTAGCATTCCATCAATATGGATTTGCATTGCTAATGCATTTAACTAAGCTTAATTACATTTAATGGCTATTCTGATATAAACATTCCAATTATTTTGCGTAAAAAAAAAGAATAAAAAAGTCTCAGGTCATAAGACATTGTTAAGTAGTGAGAGGAAGAGTGTAACATTTTTCTTTTGTGTCTTTCTATGTGTTTTGCAGACTCTGAGGAGGTGGGAAGGTCAGCACTTTACAAAAGAAACAGCCAATGTCATGTGAAGATGAGCAGGGGCTTGACTCTTCATGGGGGGTCGACAGCGCAGTCACAATTCTGCCCTGATAAGGGTGAGAGAGGGAGAAAGAGCAAAAGAGAGAGAGAGAAGAGCTGACAAAAGCACAGATTCCTGAAGTGAAATCAGCATTTGCTGTCAGGCTCATGACAGCTCTATTATCGATTCCTCTCCTCCTCCCTACTGCCTGAGTGCACACACACACACACACACACACACACACACACACACACACACACACACACACACACATGCAGGTTCACGCACGCGCGCACACACACACACACACACACACACACACACACACACCCATACACACACACAATTTCCTGAGAGACATGGCCACACAGATGCCAGACGGCTGACAAAATAAAAATTCACAAAGCTTATTTCGCTCCATCTTTTCCAGCTCAAATCATTCATCCCTGATGAGACGGCTGTAGATTTGCAAGTTCCCAATCATGCATAATTAGTGAGGGATCTTTTTTGGATCGTACATTTTGGCAAGTACAACTCAAGCCTATAATGAGGTACAATGAATATTTAGCGTGAACTTACCATGCACTCTTCCTAACTTCAACTTCTGGTCAGAACTGCTATTTTAGTATGTTGAAAAAGTGGAACGTTTAGCATTAGTTCATGATTTTACACATATAATTATTTAATATGTACAGTATTGTATCTAATTGGAAACTATTACTATTACCTTAGGCGGCATGCTGGTGAAGTAGTCGGGGTTTGAATTCCATATGATTCTGACTTTCCTCTTGCTCAGGTGTGTAGCTATATTAAGACCAGTGCTGCTCTTGGATTTAGCTGCAGTGTGATATTTAAGCACAATTTTGCAAGCTCTAATTTGTTTCATTTTTATGCTGTTAATAGAAGTAAAATAATTTCTAAAGCAATAATAAACACCAAACATGACTGTGCATGAAAAATTTGCGGCGATTACATCTCATCAAATTATATTTCATTTTTAAAAACCTAAATAAACTGTAAGTGCAGCTGGTAAACTGGACATTTTCTTTACAGAAGAGCACATTTGAATTAATAAACTTTTTTTTTTAGCATTTATTTTATTAAGTTGACAACTTTAAAAAAGCAAATGAAGTATATGATAAAAAAAAAAAAATGCTTGTATCCACAAAACAATTTTAAAGGAGCAGTTTGGAAAATCTAGAGCCCCCTCCTGGCTACAAGGTGTTCTACAGTTACAGTTAACAATCCCCCACCTTCCACCTTTTTCCAATTCCTCCTACACTCTCTCCTCTCATGAAACCATGCATGCCTCATGAGTTGCTCATAAGAGAAAAGGATTCAGAGCTAAGGAGTTTCTGTTTCAGATGAGAGCCCGTTTTTATCCCACAAGGCTCAATGCTTAGTCCTCTTGTGTTCACTCAATCTCTTTTTGAGATCATATCCTTACATGGATTTTTATAGCTCTGCTCTCCAAAGACTCTCAACTCAACTCCTTTCCTCCCTCAGACACTCATGTCTTTGCTCAGATCACTACATGTGATCTAAGCTACGATGGCTGGCAAATCGTCAACAGAAACTTTCAGCGAAACTGAACGGCTGTTTATCCCAGGTGATGGATTCCCATGTCAGGATCTTGAGTTCTCCCTGGACAACGCTCAGATCTCACCTAATGTCACTGCTAGCAACCTTGGAATAACCTTGGACAATCAACTGTCCTCTTTCTCTTGTGTTGCTAATCCGACATGCTTAAACTAATTTCTCCTTTACAACATCTTAAGGACTTATTCATTTCTATCAACTCAGATGCTTTTCATTTCCAAATATGGACTACTGCAACTCGATCCTCGATCCTGCATCTGTGTGCAATTTAAACTCAGCAACCGATCCAGAATGCAGCTGAACAACATGTGTTCAACCTTCCTAAATCCCCCCATTCCACAACTCTTTCCATTGGCTTCCTGTAGCTGCCTGCATCAAATTTAAAACACTCATGATTATGGCCTACAAAAGACAGACTGGACAAGAATCCACATACCTTAAAGTACCTACCATATGATCTGCACTACTCTCCCACTGGTCCTCTAGCACTGTTTGATTGATCCCACCATCACTCAGGGCACAAGAAGACATGCATTAAGGCTCTCTTGTGTTCTGAACTCTCCCTAGATCTCTGAACAGCTGTGCCACTGGTTGTGTGTAAACAATGATTAAAGACCTACCATCTTTTACACTGCATATCCTGTGTAGGGGAGCCTGGAGCCTAATCCCTGTGGCACAAAGCAGGGGTACACCCTGGATGGGGTGCCAATCTGTGGGGCCACTTGAAGGCACATACATAATCATACACTATGGGCGATATGCAACTGCCTATCAACCTACACATAAGGTCACTGGACTGTGGTGAGGAAACAGGAGTACCCAGAGGAAACAAACCTCCACACGTACAGGACCAGAGACATGTTTGAAACCCCCAAAACTAGACATGAGAGATGACAGTGCCAACCTCAAAGCCATAATGTTACACCTACCTCCTTGTGGAGCACTTAAATTATCACTTTGTTAAAAAATTCACATGTTATCTGCAATTTTTTTCATACTACAGTGTGTCCCCAAAGTCTCCATACACAGGGCAATTTAAGACTTTTTAGCAAATGGTAATTTTATTTACAAAAAATTCTCTATAAATGCCATCTTGCCTGTGTAAACACCCATTTGTTTCTCCCGCTAGAACATATGAACTCGTGTTAACACATCTGGTGTTACTGTATGGATGTGATTGCACTTCAAATGTGTTTCTTTAAATTATACTTGTTCTGTAACTGTTCCTGCCTTCAAGTGGCCCCACAGATAAAAATCGACTAGGCTCAGATCTCACAATCTTGCAGGCCATTTACCTAATAAATTGGTGTCAGTGGGTATTTATTGATCAAGATTGTAAAGCAGGCGGCATGGTGGCATAGTGGTTAGCACTGTTGCCTTGCACCTCCAAGGTCCAGGTTCGATTTCCAGCCATGTTTTGATTCACGCCTCTGTGTGCATGTAGTTTGCATGTTCTCCCCGTGCTTGGTGGGTTGCCTTCAGTTTCCCCAGTTTCCTCCCACAGCTAATTGGTTTTTCCAAATTGCCTGTAGTGTGTGTGTGCAAGTGTGTGTGTGTGCCCTGCAATGAATTGGCACACAGTCCAGGGTGTACCCTGCATTGTGCCCTGGGATAAGCTCTAGGCCTCCCATGACCGTCTATATAGGATTAAGCAGTATAGACGATGAGTGAGTGAGATTGTAAAGTACTTTTGTAATCCACTCTGGATATGGACATGTCCTCCCAAATGGCATAAACGTACATGTAACTATTTTATTTCTGCGCCATAAACAGTAAAAAACGAAAAGAAAAAGACTAATCTCAAAATACTAGGCAGATATACGACATGGTATTGTTGCTTATTATAGTTTTTCTAAGGTCTAAAACTGCATTATTAGTACTAAGTCTAGAAAACACTTTTACAAACTTGCATCTTTAAATGGGAGAGTCATGAGACATTAACATAGATTACTGTCCACCTCTTATTTCTTCATACAGTGGTATCTCGGCATACAATCCGTTCAGGAGCCGAGTCCTTAAGAGGAAATTTCATATAGTGAAACACATTTTCCCATAGCAAATAATGTAAATGCAGATAATCCGTTCCAGCCACTGAAATGTATTACCAATATTACCAATTTCCAACACTATAATCATATTTTTGCATATAAAAACAATCAACACATTTAGAAAAGGCCTGGAAAATGAAGTAAAATCTTAAATAAATAGACAGTAAACCTCACTTAACCTTATTTTATGATTCCTTTTGGAGCTGGCTGCTTTTAAAACGAAAATGAAAGTGGCTTCGTTTTCTTTTTGCTACCGTCCTTGATAACATTTTTGGGACCCATGGTGCTCTGTCTTCTTGCACAAAATCTTGTAAACTCACTTTTTTTGACTTTCCACTGACTTAAACAAGTTTTGCTGGACGTATGCAGAACTTAGCCAGTGTCTGATTCGGCAGGGTTCAATCGCTCGTATACCAAAAATACTTTGTATACCAAGGCAAATTTCTGGCAAAATTTCAGTTCTTAACGCAATACAATTTTGAAGGTGGGGCATTTTTTATGCATTTACATTATGACATTTGGAAGAGGCCCTTATCCAGAGCGACTTACATTTTCATCTCATTATACATCTGAGCAGTTGAGTTTTAAGGGCCTTGCTTAAGGGCCCAACATGGCAACTTGGGGGTTGTGGGGTTTGAAGAGTCTTTGGCCCAAGACTTTTGCACAGTAAAGTACAGTATATAATGAAAAACACTGAAGTTGGCAGCATCAGTATGTCACAATGTCTGTGCAGACTCTGAAGCTGAATACTTATCCACCTCTACCTAACTCAGGGACATTACCACATGTGCCCTTTCAGCACGCAATCATGGACCCACAATGGAACTATTTCTACAAAAGCTCTGTGCTTGAAATTCTTCTGTGATGAAATCCAATAGAGCTGTCAAATCTGGCTGCTGAAGTCTATTCCAGGAGACTTTACTGCGGATAGAGTCATATCTGTTTAAAAAATTCATCTCCCTGGCCACCTGCCCTTTCATTCAAGCATATGGATGAAAGTCACAGCTAATAACAGCCACCGCTGCACAAAGACATCACCATCTGCCCCACACGAGGATCAAACACAGTCCTGCAGGCCCAAGACAAGGAAGATCCTACAGCTGCTCAACATGTGGGGTCTGGCTACAGCATCCTCCGCTGGTCAGACACACACACACACACACTAGCCAGGACCCAGGCACACACACACCTTGCTGGATGATAGATTGTAAAGCAATAAGTGTGTACTTGTTTTGTTAATGCTTAACGTTAGATGTCCTGTTGACCGAGGTCAGTTCTTTTAAGTTTGTTGCAACACAGAATTAACTGCATGTCAATGATTTTCAGTGTTTATAGAAATAAACACATAATAGGCCTTCTTACGCTTGGAGAAACTTCTAACAATATTTTTTTGTCTATATGACATCATGCAAAGACCTTCATTTTCTTCCTTTTTTTTTTTAGACACAAGTAAGTTTAACATCTCTGGGCTTATCAATGAAAATGACTTGATAATTGATCCAAGAAATATAGAGGATGTGATGTTTTGAATTCTGGATTCTGATCGGTCAGAAGATGTTGATTTTAATATTGGTTGATTTTATCATAGTGTGATGCTTTTTTCCAGCATCTGGTGCTTTTGGGAGATCTAAACATAAAAGTCTCTCCGTTCTAAAATTATGTCATAATGCTATTTGCATGTCCCCTTTAAACGCATGTGCCCACTATGCCCTTTGTTTTTCTGGTGTGCCCAGATGGTGATGGCGCAGAGTGCTTGGCCCCGCTCATCGTTTCTTGCAACTATATTTATTATTATTATTATCCCTGTTAATTGGTCACTAGCTCCGTCAGTCATGGTTAGTTAGTTAGTTAGTTAGTGAGTTCTGCCAGGTGTGCTAAGATATGTGCTGGTGATGCATAATAACTATAATAATTAAACAAATCATCATCTGTTGATATTAAATGCCGTTTGTAGAACTCTTTTGTATAAAAGCAATGTTGCCCCGTATGATGCCTCACAGCCGTGCTGATATTCAGTACAACCACACGCCTTCTTTTGCGATATTGCTGAAATTGAACTATAAACTGCTACAAAATATGAGACATTTCTTGAACATATAAAACACACCTTGATCAGGACCTGCTCTTATTAGAAAGTCATCATCGTCAGAGTGTTAACAGCATCACAACACTCACTCACTCATCATCTATACCGCTTAATCCTGTATTCAGGGTCACCGATGGCCTGGAGCCTATCCCAGGAGACTTGGGGCACATGGCAGGGTACACCCTGGACAGGGTGCCAATCCATTCCAAGGCACAGACCCACACACATACACTCACTCATTCACACACTACGGACAATTTGGGAACGCCAATTAGCCTAACCTACATGACTTTAGACTGTGGAGCCTGGCCGGGGATCGGACCCAGACCCTGGCGGTGCAAGGCGACAGTGCTAACCACTACACCACCGTGCTGCCGCAGCCCAACACATAATTTATTATTTTAAAGATACCATCATCTACTACATAGAAATAGAATAGACCATTGTAATGAAGTTGGTCACATTTCTGCATTTTGCAAATCAGTCGAACATGAGAAGCATCGAGTTAAAGAAACGCATTTTACTCTCAAGGTGTTGCATGAGGTTACATCAGTGAAATCCATCCTAAACTGTTAATACGACAGAAAAACGGCAAGTAATCTGGGGTGCTTAAACTGGGAAGGTATAAAGGAAAGAAATTCTTGCTGTGGAAAAATCATCCCTCACTCTGCGCCGTTATCGTTTAGCCTATATCCGCACTAATGCACACTGTAACTGACTTTCTACTTCCTGCTGCTCGATGACCTGCTAAGACATCTGACAGATGGATTTCACCAGTGTGTTCTAACGCTCTCACACTTCTGCCCCTGCTTGACTGGTGCTTTCCATATTGGACTGTTCGCTCCTGACTGCTGTCATTACCGAACAGAGAATAATCCCGAGACAAGCTTTTCTCTCTCATTTGCTCTACAGCTTTAAGTCTATTTTAATGCTATTGATTTGCACTGAGATGCTTGTCTGCTCCAAATGCAAAAGCTCGTCAAGTCCTTGTCTGAGGTATTTACGTCCTGGACATAATTTGTGTGTGTGTGTGTGTGTGTGTGTGTGTGTGTGCATGTGTATGCGAGCATGTGTGTGTGTGTGTGTGTCACTGGCATGCATGGCAGCACGGGGCCTCAGCTGTTGCTGGATCTCCGAGCAGGTGGGGGAATGACCGTCTGTAAATGAGCCGTCTCTCTAGCAACAATGAAAAGATTGATGCGATTAGTTTTTCATTATGTGCCGCCTCCCTGAATCCTAATCATTTCAGATGGTATGTCTGAAAAGCGGATTTTTTTCCGTGTCATTGGACAGAAGAAATGTACTTTTAGTCTCACTTACTCACTGATCAGGACTTCCTGAAAATCTCCACACCCCATGATGAGATTTAATATATGCCATGATGTGACCTTTCACCATTTTGTTTAACTTGAATGTTTAAGAGAAAACATTTTTCATGGCTTTAAGTATGTAGCTGGAGGGGGAAAAAAATAACTTAAAGAGTTAGTGTGACATCAGTTCCAGAGACATAGTCCATTCCTATGTCCAGTTGTGCCTCGCATGGCACTTGGGCGAGACTGTGCCCGAATTTTGCACGGGTAATTAGGTACAACACATGGAGGTGGACATTGAGACAATATGAAGGATTATGGGTAACTTGTGGAACCAAGCCATGCTCAGGGTTAACCATGTGTTCCAGGGTTTAAAGTCTTAGAGAGAGGGTGGATTATTTGTTCATTTCCTCTCCAATATGGTGTTGCCAATTCCCACCCACTAGCCAGCTCTCCCTGTTGTCTGAAAATTGTGCATTCTCTGAGACAAATAAAGCCATCCTCCAAATCTTTTCAAGCTGCTGCTTTTGCAGCTTAACATGGCAGTGAGACAGTAGAAGACACACACTTTGCATGTATCAGCTCACAGACCATGGGCTAGATTGGCAATATGAGGTCCGGGTAAGAAAGAGGGTTTTGTTAAAATTTTACATTCATTGTTTTAAGATGAGATCGGGTTGGGTTCATCAATTAAATTCACTTTTGTGGAATGGGGAAAAGGAAAAAAGTCTTTCGGCTGCTCCCGTTCAGGGTTCGCCACATCCCACCATCTGGACCATATGATCTGTACACAACTTGGCACAGGTTTTATGCTGGATGCCCTTCCTGACGTAACCCTTTCACTTTATCTGTGCTTGGGCCCGGCACTGCGTCCAGTGGCTGGGGTTTGGGCATTGAGTAAGAACTGAACCTGGACCTTCCACATGGCAGGTGAGAAACCTACATCATAGCCACCAGTGCCCACAGCCACACCAAACTTTTTTTTCTAGTCAGGGTCAAAATGCTTATGAGCACTGGACCTGAAAGGTATGCCTGTCCACAGGGCATAATGCATACACACACATTTAGATTAAAATATATATATATATATTTTAGCATGTTTTTTGAAAGGAAACCAGAGAACCCAGAGGAAACCCACATAGAGAACATGCAGTAACTTTAGCTGTGGATTGAACTACCTATGGACCTATTACTAAGACCTATTATTAATGCATTATAAGATGTTTAACAAGTCTATGAGTTAAAATACCTGTTACATTTATTTTCATGAAAATCGATTTATGAAATCCAGAGAACGCTGAACGACATTTTTAATGCTTGACAAGACAGTGAGACGTCTAAAGCTTGTAGGAAATGACTTCATAATCTAACCCTAAAAACCATAATAGTCAAAGATGCCTGTAGATTCTCTCATCTTAATTCCACCAGGCGTGGTAATGGGGGGAAAAATGCACTAGGAAAAAAAAGAGTCAAATTAAAATAATTCAAGCATGTAAGCATATATTATATGTCTGATATGGCATATGACTTGGTCTTCCTGGCAAAAAAAAGGATAAAATGAGACAAGAAATATGAATAATCCCAATTTGCATAGATTAAAAAAAAAACTGTTGGGTCTGGTCTAAAATGATGGTAATAAGATAGTGCCGAGCTGAGCATGTCTCACAGCGAGAGATGGAACTGCATGATGTCTAAATCCAACACACACACTGGCTAAGTCATTTGCATCTTGAGTGCTGCCAATAGTCATCACGACGTGGTGTAATCTCACGCATACAGAAAAAGTGTTTTAAAAAAAAAAGAAGAAGAAGAGGAAGAATCTTGAGCTAGGCAATTAGGATGCTGACTTTCTATGTTCGGAAGAAGACTGTAATAATTATCTATTATATAACAATTGAGGAGGTGAGAAGCCTCCAAAAGGAAATAAACTGAGCTTAAGCTAATGCTGCTGGATTTCCAACACTTCATTTCATTTCCAGCACTTAAAAGATAGCTTGCTCTTTGGAAAGCTTTATAGTCATTCAAAGCAACTTGGCTTCACGGTGAAAGGCGAAATAGTCTCCACTACAAATCACATCTTCCTACCTTCTTTACCACTTTCATAATTGTATTATGCAGTCATATATCTCAGCATATAATGGCCATGGAATTGGATGGTATTCTTATAATTTCAGCACAGTAGGTGCTAATTAGCAGAAACGAAACCCAAATGGATTAGTCTTGTCAAAGGCAGAGAGGAAAGGACTCAAAATAGATACAATAATTGAGCTTAACTACAGTACATGACATGCACAATCACAAATGCTTTTTTTTCTCTTTTTTTTTCAGATCAGAAGTCACATTTGTGCAATGTGGCGTAATCGAATAGCACTCACTATGCGATAAAGCGCTTCTGCCAAATGATAATATCACCTTCCCGTTGAGGAAGATTTTCTCACTCAGCTTGGAAAAACAAGAGGATTAAGTGTGTTAGCTGAAAGGCATAGAGTTATGCTGAGAACCAGTAGTGACCAGATACCAGCACAAACAACTGACAGTCAAAACAAGAAAAAAAGAAAAAAAAATTGGGGCAAAGAAGAATAACCAACAATATGGTCGTGTAATACCTATCTAATGTTGTTGTTGTTTTTTCCCCCTGTAATAGCACAGATGCTGCAGCGACATGAACAAGTTTGAAAATTTACCCTTGCCTAGTATTCTGTTATGCACAAATTAGCTCTAAAAAAGAAAAAAACACACTCACACACACACACACACAATGGTGCATGCTGTTATAGGAAAATAATGAACAGTGGGGTGGAACAGTACGGTTGATGCCATCACAACCAATGACATCAAATGTTTTTGTTCCTCTTAGAACACAACTGAATTCTTTCTTTTTCTTTTTTTTTTTTTTAATTAATCAAAGAATACAAACAGTAGTTCATAGTTACATTTGCATTTAGGCATTCGGCAGACACTCTTCTCCCAGGCGACTTATAAAATGCTTTGAAACTTTGGTCATTGGATAGATCCTTACTTTACACTTGGTTAGCCAAATATCTAAGTAACATGTAGGTCTTTAATCATCGCTTGAAGATCGCCAGTGACTCAGTAGGTCTTTTTTTATGATGTACTGTAAGTTATAGCAGATTGACTGACTGTTTGGCCATGTTGATGCTGTAGTCATCATCCACCTTGAAGTGGACAACCTGACCTACAATACAAACATGGCCACTACAGACCTCGATTGGAGAATATTCTAAAACTGGGATTTGTAGATGCACAAACAGAACTGGTTCCAAGAGCTTTTGTGCAAACTGAATAACCATTGCAAATAAACATTGCAAAATCCACAAATGAATCAGAGGTTAAAATGGAGCGGATAATAGGCCTGAGATAATACAAACACTGAAGTCATCATCTTAGCAACCACTTATACTTAAAAAGATCCAAGTGAAAGCTCACCAGTGTTGACTTATCTTTCAATCATTTACCCAGATGTTTCTTATTGTGACAAATTCTGTGAACCAAAGTACTAAATACAGGACATTTTTACAATACAAAACAATATACCACTCCCCTGCTATTGTACATTACACACCATTGCTTCATTTTGCTGTTTGTGGAGCAGTCGATGTGCCGTCCAACATTTGGCCATAACATTAGACCAGGTCCGAGCTGTACTGTAGGTCTTACCTTGATGTTGACTCAACAATTCTCAGAACTTCTTCATTCCATCCAATCAAAGTAGCAAAAAATCTCAATTGCAGTTTTAGAACTGCAGAACTGGTTCACACACCCTCTCACATTTATACATTCACTTTACTTTATGTCCACTGATCACATGCATCTGAACACAATCAACACTACGCACTATTTAAGGGCTCCGTGTACATTCTCTCACTGTGAAGCATACGCACCATGTGTGTCCATAGCACTTGTTACCAATTCTTGTTTCTTGGTTGTCTCAGTATGCGCTTGCCCGGCCGCCCGCCCTCTCTCATATTGTTCACAGATTGCTTGACCCTTGCCTGTGTCTTGACCTTAACCTCGATTCCTGTGTTTAAATGTTTTGCTACAATTAATAAAGCTCTGTGTACTTGCCTTCCCTAATCATGCAGCTGGTGTTTGAAATCAGAAATGGAGGCGATTTGCAAAAAGCGAAGAAACAGCATATTCACAGTTGGGAAGCTGCAACAGAGAGAGAGAGAGAGAGAGAGAGACTCTTTAATTTAGGACTTTAATTCAGGCTCAGTAAGTTTGATATGTAAGTATTTTTTTTATTTTTTGTACTTTTAAGTGCAAAATAACCTTTAAATAATATTTAACTTAGGTTATTTCTGCTTTTATGGTGGCTTAGTGGTTAGTATTGTCACCTCGCGCCTCCACGGTCAGGGTTTGATTCCCGCCTCGGGGCTGTTTGCATGTTCTCCCCATTTTTGGTGGTTTCCTCCCACGGTTCAAAGATATGCAGGTTAGGCTAATTGTCGTTCCCAAATTGCCTGTAGTATGTGAATGACAATCAGGCATCAAGCTTGCAACCCAATCCCTTAAGAACTGCCATAGAAACGACAGATATATCTCCAGGCTGGGGAGCCCCCGTCGCCCAATGTGCTGGATTGATGTACTTTTACTCAGTATATGATGTATACTGTATGTCCAAAGGTGTGCACACTAATATGTCCTTGTAGACTAAATTCTAGGTCTATGTAGCTCCCACTTTACTGTCATAACCTTCACTCTTTTGGGAGGTTTTTCCATAAGATTTATTTCAGCATGGCTATGGGGATTTGAGTGAGGAGCCCTGGGCATGTAGTGTTGTGTTTTGGTGTTCCATTGCATCCAAAAGGTGATCAGTGAGGTTGAGGTCCTGGCTCCATGTAGGACATGGAGTTCTTTCACTGCAACCTTGGAAAAGCATGTGTTCATGGACCGTGCATAGTTCACAGACGCACTGTCATACTGGAACAGGTTTGGACCAAATAATAAAATAAAATAAAATAAATATATACGTACATATTTGTCATATGAACAACCATACACAGTATTATGTGCAGTAAAATGTTTATTATGAGGCTGAGATCATGTGTAATGTCTGTAATACAAGTCCATATGAACGGGTTATCGCCGTAGAAACAATAACATATATTAGAATGAGATAAAGTGATTAAAATTATAGCCGGGATTTTTGTTAGAGCTGTTGTTATTGAAAATGAAATATCACCTTCTGACCAATCAGATTTAATTAGATGTCTTAGGCGAGAACTCCCTTGACTGGAATTGTTCTTGACTGCGATCAGGTACCCCTCTGCTACACTGATACCTACGTATAATTATATCCTAATTTTACATATCTGTTCTAGGTGTTAATCCATAATTACACAGCAGGAGCTTTTTTGTTGTAGTTCAACATCTGGCTCTTCTCATCATTAGGTCTCATATGGGACCGAACAATAATGCAAAGAGAAATCCCAACTGGTCTACCTGCATGTATTTATTTTCTTTGTCCTCTATCCTGCCACCATCCCATTCAGGTCTATCAGACAGATAATAAATGATAGTACGCACTTAATGAGAGTGGGCCCTTCTCAAAATGAGCGCTCGTGCCCGTTCCAATCGGCAGGCTGCTGTCATTAATCAAATCTGTCCGATAATGGCCGGGCCATCCCGCGCTGAAGGATAGGAGATAGCAGAATATTTTGGATGACGTTTCGACGTTTTATACTTTGCCAAAGAGCTTTTCGCTGTAGTTCATAACACCCTAGTGGTCCCTCTGCTGTGATCATATGCCCTGGCTGTAGATGCGTCCATTAAACACTGAAACCTGCGCTCCTGTTGGAAGGAACCTAAAACCTTCAGGCGTTCTGGCAGAGCTGGATCAATAGTGTTGAGAGCACGGTTTAACTTACTTCGTTTAATTAAGCTTCCATTCGTCTGGCATAAACAAACATGATAGCACCCCACTAAAACTGCTTAGGCTCCTGTACAGACATTCACAGACATGCACACACACTCTTTGAGGATCCAATTATGGGTCTCGGCTAATGCCTCCCCCTACTGGATGAGCCCTTGATACTGTGTATGGTGAACCTTTTCTCTCTGTGTTGGTCTTCGCATCATTTTTTCTTTTTTAATGGCACCCAAAACCATTAATATGAGTGGGAGGGGAAGAAAAAAAGCATGCTTCCTGGATCATAATTCAACAAAAACAAACAAATGACTAAAGTCATATTCTTTCCTGATTTAAAATCTTATGCCATCCTGTCTCATCAAATCATGATTTTTGGAATTTATGTAGAAATTGCCAAAACAACAACAACAAACTATTTAAAAACTGATGATGATGATGATGATGATGATGATGATGATATAAGGGGTTTGTTATGTTATGTTGAGATTTTACAATTTTCTTCAAAGGTTATTAGCGTAGAAAGCCACAATATAGAACTTTTTTATCTTTTTTTTTTAGTCCTGTCCAAATAAGTGTTCATTAATAATACCCATAGGTTTTACTGAATGAAATATGCTGGGATGGGAATCCATAAGACTGCAACTGCAAGTAACTGAGTCAGTATCCTATGATGAGACAAGAACAATTAGCCTGAATGAACGTACTGCCATTAGAATGAAATCTTCCCAGCAGTTGTTTGAATAATGAAGCAAATGGAGTGTTAAAAAAAGATCTTTAAATATATCTCAATTACACAAACAGTGAGTATTATTTCCATTTTTTCAAATCCTGCTTGGATATTCGGTCCTCAATGCTAAAATTATTCCTCCAGTGAGTACTTTGGTTTCCCCCCACTTTGTAAAGATGTATTATAAGCTGATTTGTGTTTTCAAATTGCCCATGATTGGGTGTGTGAGAGTATGTGGCTGTGCCTTGTGATGGGTCGGCACACCATCCAGGGTGAGTTCCCAGGGTTCCACGCCCCCATGATGGAATACAGACTAAGGGGTCTGTTAAATGTGTGGATGAAGGGATGGATAGATGGAAACAGAACAGAATAAACGTTCTAGGATCTTCCAATTGCAATGCCTTTGAGATAACATTTGTGTTTTTTTTTTTTTTTTTAAGTCTGGCCACAAAATAATATGAAGCTGCAAGATCATAAACTTGGTAGCTTATGACACAGAATTAGTTTTATGATCATTGCCATGGATTATGTAATATATAAAATAAAAAAAGGTTGATCTACTTACAGAATTGACATAATGCCAGTAATGCATAATGGCAGTTTACTTCCAAGACTGTAATAAAGTGTAATATCATCCGTCATCTCCATACTTGTCTTTCTGTGGTCACAGCAGTCGAATACAATTGTTTTGTCTGTCTCACTGCCTCGGCTGTAAATACAATACAGTAGTTTCCATGAGTTAAGTAGTATAATGGACACTGAATAGATCTCTTAAAATTGAGCTTGATGCCTTAAACACGTTCTTTCACAATGACAAAAGCCGCTTCGCATAGTTATTAGATCAGTACATACTACAAATCATTATTTCTTTGCTTTAAAATAGGGTTGCTTTTTATCCTTGAAACAATATTGTTTTCCAAAAGTACCGTTTTTATCCATCGTACCAGTTTTATAGATGCTGTGTGTGAAAATAAGCATCTCCAGAGATTTGTCTACAGTCTAATGGAGCAGGAAGAAAAAGGACTAGAACGCATGCATGAGGTTTTAGGTGCGTAAAGCCATTGTCTTACAAGGCACACCGGCTCTCTTACAAATAATAGCGTGCTTATCAGGTGTCAGAGAGATAAATGTATCGAGACAATACAGCTCTGTGTACTAGCAGCTGTTGTCTTAGGGACATCTGGATGAGGAAGCTTTCAGGAGATTCACACATGCAGAACAGAGCTGTAAATAAATATAACTTGAATAGACAGTGAGAGAGAGAGAGAAAGAGAGAGAGAGAGAGAGAGAGAGAGAGAGAGAGAGAGAGAGAGAGATGCTACAGTATGTTTACTAGAACCTTTTAAGTGGAAGAGGTATTGAGTACGTAATCCGCTGAGTGACTGTGACCTCTCTTACATTATAGCAGTACCAGATGATAGTTCCACATACTGGATGATGATGATGATGATGATGTAGTGGATTTTTTTGACATTGTAATGATTATATGGGGGCCTTACTCACTCACTCACTCACTCACTCACTCATCGTCATCTATACCGATTACTCGTGTATTCAGAGTCGCAGGGGGCCTGGAGCCTATCCCAGGGCACAAGGCAAAGTACACCCTGGACAGGGTGTCTATCCATCACAGGGCACACACACTCACGCACTCATTCACACACTATGGGCAATCTGGGAACACCAGTTAGCCTAATTTGCATGTCTTTGGACTGTGGGAGGAAACCCACCAAGCACAGGGACAGCATGCAAACTCCATGCACACAGAGGCTGGAATTGAACCGATCCAGGGATCGAACCAGGACCATGGGGTTGCGAGGCGACAGAGCTAACTGCTCCATCCCACTGTACAGACTTATTAACAACATTCAATCATTTTGCTAAAAAATAAACAGAAATGCATAATTCCAACTTTGTTAATAGTGAAGTTATTTATTTTGTGTATTTTTCTTTCTTTCATCACTGTAGCTCCTTGTCCTGTCCCTAGAGCTGTGCACACTTCAGAGTCCGCCTTCTTCCAGACAGATTCAAATTTCCAGAATGTCTGTTGCACATCAAATACTACTGAATGTTCAGACTTCAGAATTGCTGAATGCACCGTTTAATGTGCATGCATTTGGATATATTAGGTCTATTAAACAAAGCTTCATATCCAGTGTTAAAAATACAGTCCTATTAGTACCATAGCGCTGTTGAGTTCTTGAATCTGATGTGTGATATTCATTACTATCATTTCTATAGTAACAACTGGGATCTGTTCAGCAGACACTTCATATTAAGTAAGGTTAATAATAGTTATATAAAAGTTTTATTACGGGAAAAAAAGATCATTTCTTTTTTTCCCTTCAGTCGCTTTGCTTTGAACTAGTCAGAAAGTTCAGGAGAGGTAGGTTTGGGCTTTTCTGTTTCCAAATAACATGCAAAGTTGATTTTCTTCATTTATTTTCCTTCAACTATCGACTTTAAGAAAGAAAGAAAAAAGGTGACCTTGGTGATTGAATAAGTAGTTAAAGCTGTTGTGTGATAAATACTGTGTTCAAGTCAAACCGGGACTATTGATTGTGCAGAATAACAGAACACAGTTATGCAAGATAGAAAGGTTTCTCAGGACATGATCAGACTGCGTTCCTCACATATGAAACACTGGCCTCCCAGGAACTCCCTGAATGGCCCAAACATGTGGAAATGGCTTGAAGCAAGGTTAGGACAGTACAGGGATGTGATTTTATTTATTTATTTATTTTTAATGGAATGAAATTCCTCAACACTAAACTAGAACAGATCTAGCCAGACGGATACAAATGCCTTAGTATGTGAAATGTGTATAATTTAATGTTAATGCTGTAAGAGATGTAGGTGTCAAATGAACAATAAGGATTTTAAAGGGAGAAAAAGAAAGAAAGGCTTGTACATCATTCATCAAGTTTGATCGGACAACAAAAAAATCTCTTTAAAAATTTAAAGTGTTCAAAATGTATGACATGCAAACCTGAAACGTGTAAAACGACCACATAACAGAAATCTTTAGTCTTTTCGTTTGACACAGAAATAAAAAAAAACAAAATGTGGATAATGTGTTCAGCTTGGTGGTCCCAGCTGACTTAATTAAGAAGTGTGAGAGCTGTGGGCTGCATGGCATAACCTTGCAATCATCATTCTCTTTTTCTCCCAGCTCTCATCCTCACCCCCTACTGCTGCCTCTCTCTGTTCACACTCACCATCGCTTCTCATCTTTCTCTCCTGCTTGAAATTTCCTGATGTGTCTCACGGCACTAAAATGGAGCAACAGCTTAATCGAATCGGCTTTAACTGTGAGAGGAAAATGGCGGATGAGTTTAGAGGAGACATGCCACCAATTAACAGACACCGGGCCAGTGCCACAGGGAGCGACGGCACATGGCGTAGATGGGTTTATATTCCAAGCTTTACATCTATTTTTTTTTTCTTTTAAGTCACATGACAATGCTAAGCATTATGTGCGAGAAAGAGAAAAGATGACTTCGTTAAAGTTTTCTGCTTTGATCTGTGAGTTGTATTTAAAAAAAAAACGTATATCTGAATATACTGTTTGTATACAGATGATATCTTCTCTGGAGCTTCCTCCAATACCACATGGATCGTTCACTGTTAAAACTGTTGAAATGCACAGAAAGAAAGCAGAGAAACTTGTTGAGAACGCTCTCGGTTATGAAACACATGGCAGATGGCGGATGATTTTAATGAGTCTGGGTGACATTAAAACAAATCTGATGAGTTACCGTATGTAAAGAAACACCTCAATAGTCAGATCCATTTTCAGTGATTATTCCTCAAAGGAGTGAAAATAGTATTTAGCAAGTCTTCTAGTCAAAACAGCCATTGATGAGTGTGTTCCTGTGTTTGGAAATACGCACTGTTGAGACCGAGCGTCTTGGACGGGAATATGGTGCACTTATGGCACACGTGGGGTTTACGTTCGCCGAGTGTTGAAGCAGCTGTGGAACATCAGGATCCAGAGGCGTACGTAGGGCGTTTCTGTTCATGACTGATGTGTTTTCTTAACATAACCCTGAACACTATTAACAGCCTTTCTAATCTCTATTATATATACTTTTATGACATTATCCATCACTGGATACAAATAAAAGACTTTAAACATGTCGTAGTAAATCAGCTTTCTCGATTTAACCCGTATGGAGTTTCTTCATTCCGAATACACAGGTTTAATCTATTGCTTACCCTTTTCAAACTACACATGATCTATTGGTTCTGAAGTCAGACTGACTCAAATGTGCTACTTCTTCTGTATGTATATATTCAGCATCCCATTGGTGTCACATCATGTTATTATGAGTAACCATTTTAACCAAATGTTAAAAAATGTTAAAAGGGAAACAATAATAATTTTAAAAAAAATAATATAATGGTTGAGAGACTTATATAGGATCCTGTACACGTTATGAAGAAAAAAATCCCAGAATACAAAGTTTTGTGCACATAGATTTTTGTATATTAATGTATTTTATTTGCCATTCATTACATTCAGGTAGTCAGCTGACTTCATGCTCTCGCCACATAACTGTGCTGAACCCAGATCTGAACAACTGAGTCAACCAAGTAAAATAACTATATTTACATTAAATATTAAACATATCATTTAGACTAAAATGCGATATCGATTTTGTGTTGTTTGATTAGATCTGTGTGTGATATGATTTTAATTATTTTCCTTTTTAATATTATTTTATCATTTTTTAAATTTATTTTATTTTTATTATATTTTATAAAATTTTATTTTTTTATTCATTTATTTATTTTATTTTTATTATATTACAATATTATTTTATCATTTTTTAAATTACATTATTTATTTATTTTATTTTATTTTTATTATATTATATTACAATATTATTTTATTATAGTGTTCGCATTTGGGCCATTCTTGTTGTTAAAGTGCTATACAAATAAAGATGAGCTGAGTTGAGTATCATGCTTTCTATTGTCCATTTTTTATAATGCAACTCCACCAAGCCTAATGATATTTCCTTCTTTCTTGGATTGTTTTTCCAGCATTTCTTTTAATGCTAAAAGCGTCCAAAATACGCATTAATCTCCTTTGAACAGCTGATAATGCTCTGTGAAGCCTTTATTATGGCTCTAATCAGAGGTGGTGTAAATTGGTGATTTCTCAGGCTGGTAAATCTAAATGAACGTCTTGTCTGCAGCAGAGGTACGTCTTGGTCTTGCTTTCTTGGGATGGTCTTTGACAGTCAGTTTCATCGTGGTGTACCCAAACTTAAGGTACATTGCTCACCCTAACTGTTTTCTGAATGAAAGTTAGGGTAACTTAACATATAAAAGTTTCACAACAAGTTTAGTCCTGCTTTTTCCTGCAGTCCATTAACAAATGAGGTAAACATTCCAGTTCCCCAGGGTCATGCGCTTTCTCCGCTGGCAGAATGAGAAGAAAAAGTCTATAAGTTGATCCTCTGCATTATGATCCACTAGATGGAGCAGCAGAGCCAAGGCAGGTCTCGAGTCATGTGATCCATGACCCTGGGTTGCTCGTTCCCATTATTCAGCAGATGATGATTGAGAGCATGCACACACCGTAAATCTGGACTCACTTACACTTCTCACATTGGTGTTATGATATTCATCACAAAGGCTGTACTGCCTATGACAAAACCTTCTTGTTATCTAGAATTCCACAAGGACACGGCCTAAAGCTAATCCTTTGCAGCTCTTTATTTAGGTTTTAAGTAAAGAATTGGCCTTGTGTGAATATGATTTATTATTCTTTTAAATCTTTGTTTTGTTTTGGTTTTCAGGCAGACAGACAAGCTTTTTAGTTTTACAGGTCTCTGATAGGCGGCCGTCTGCGGTGTCTTTTTTTTTTTAAGTGCAACCACAAGTCATGTGATTATGTAGTCACTTTGAATGGGGGGGGCAAAAAGAAAAAAAAGGAGAAAAACAAGAACCCACAGTCTCGACCCATTATTGGGAGGCCGTGTCTTTGTTAGTAGTGCTGGCGACAGAAACTGCCAAATCGCTCATTCACTGGCCCTGCGAATATGAAAAGGTCATGTCCTTTATAACACAATGAGCAAATGGATATCGCGTCGGCACACTACGAGACTGTGAACAGTAAACAAACGGGAATTATTTAAAGTAATGGCATGCACAAATGTAATTGGTTGTTGGTACAAAACTAATGAACCTTAATGCTTGTTTCGTTTCAGCAGTGATTTTCCTGACCAAAGTCTCAGGCTTCCAACATACATAAAGTGAATACATTTAATCTACCTTTAATTGTACTGTGGAGCAGTTTTCATAGGGAACGGCTGAGAAACAGACTGCCTTATTAGGTATAGCTTAACCCGATTATTGCCTGGGAACTGCCTGATAGTGCCGTGTCTGCTGGGTAGAATTGTTTCTACAGGGCATGACGTGCTCGCAAAGCTTGAAGGAAGACAGTTTAACAGTACACTTTCTTAGTGGGTGGCAAGACTAACATGATTTACAAAATTCAGCTACTTTTGGCCAGCTCCGAGGGAACTCCATTAACAATTAGTACAAGACTGAAAACAAGGCCAACATACAAATCTGCCAGGTCCGCACAAGGTAGTCTGCTTTTGATCATCGGCCAAGTGAGTGTCCCTATTGTGCCGGGGAAGGAAAAGTACCCCTAACGAATGCAGGGCTCGCGTGCAAAGCGAGCGCCGCTTCATGCCGGTGGTGCTGCGGAACAGTCGGCTCCCCTGAAGCGAAGCCAGCTGGGAGCCATCAGGCCCTGCAGTCTTTCCACATCCTCAGAGTTCGCATTTGGACTCCTCCTGCCCTTGTAGATGTGTCAGGCGGCAGGACCGACACCTCACGCCTTAACTCTGCGGTGAATTCTGGGGTTTTCTTGGGACGCTGATAGGCTCTAGAAACCGAGACTTATTTTTGACAGATTTAAGTTATGGATTTGGTTAAGTTGTGGGTATCTTAAGGGAATTTTGGCAGGAATAGTAATGCACTGTTATACTGTAATTCCCTAGACGTTTCTTAGTCATCGTAATCTGCATGACTGCAATGACTGCTTTGGGTGCGACAGGGGGGGAAGGAATCATTTACATAACTAGATTGACTTGTATACTCTATAAATACGTGTACACTATATAAGGGTTAGTACAAACCTTCATATTAACAAACTGGATTATAAAATCTAACCGCATTACTTTTGTTTGTCTGACAAATGTATTTCACCTTGTCATGGTGTGCAATATGGCCCTGAGCGTGTTTTTTTTTTCAGTCAGCTGTTTCTGATTTGGCCTGGATTTAGTTGGATATTGAAGCTTAAATGATTGCAATGCCTTATTTAAGTACAGTATTCACCTCCTTTCATCACACAGTCTGTAAACATCTGATGGCAAATACAGTAGTTATGCAAACTGTACTTTTCACTATTATGTCTTTTCCTTGGAGATGCATGACATACAGTATAAAGCCAATTAATTCCATTTCCGTTCCATGTTGTAACCCTAGAAAATGTGAAAAACAAATATTTTACTGTGTATACCTTAAGGTACTTGGTGGGGACAAGTTGAAAACCCGTCTCTAAACATTTAACCACAAACTTATTTCATTTAAACAGAATGAAAGCCCAGTTGTTCAGCGACTAGACGGACTGGCGCGTATGATTTTGCTGACTTCTTTGGAGCCCATTTGTGGAAGCAGAATTTCTTTTACTTTTTACTTTCTATGACTAAACCTTTGCCATCTTTTCATCACCAGCCATTTGTCATCAACCATTTGTCATTAACCCTTTACCATCTTGGCACCTTTCACACACATTGCACGGCTAAACAATGCGCCCTTGTAGTCGGAAACACTACAGTGCATTCTCTGGCTCTGACTAACTGATTGTGGTGTAAGAGGAAGTCATGGTCCACTTTTTGGATTCCATGAGAGCAGGTGGAGAGTAATGGTGAATTATTTTACACAGTTAATTGTTTGACACATCTCGTACATTTTATCTAGGCTTGGCACAGAGCACTGAGGGAATAATGAAAATCTTTTCCATCAGTGTGGGGGAAAAAAAAAACGCTATTCCTATAAAACTGTAAAATGCATTGATGAAACCTGGAGGGAGAGTGCTGAACTGTCAACTTCATGGCAGAAATGAGGCTGGAGACAAGCAATAAATGACCGTGATCAGGGATCTTAAATGCTTGATGCATTTTGAAAAATTAACAGTATAAATCACAGCTATGTGTATTAGTGAAAGTACACACACACAATAACTCACAGGACTGGCACTAAATAGCTGAGTGGCCATCAGAAAACCACTTGTTAGTGCACTTTTTTGTCTCCCTGGGCAGTTGCAGGAGTAGTCTTAAGGGTACACAAGCTATTTTTTTGTGGGCGCGGTTAAATGGTGCTTGCAGGGTGGCAGGGTGGCACGGTGGTGTAATGGTTAGTACTGTCGCCATGCACCTCCAGGGTCCGGGTTCGATTCCCGGCCAGACTCGATTCTTGTCTCTGTGTGCATGGAGTTTGCATGTTCTCCCCGTGCTTGGAGGGTTTCCTCCGGGTACTCCGGTTTCCTCCCAGATTAGGCTAATTGGTGTTCCAAAATTGCCCATAGTGAGTGAATGAGTTTATGTGTATGTGTGCCCTGCGATGGAGGGTGTACTCCGCCTTGTGCCTCCTGGAATACGCTCCAGCCATGCCCCCCCTCCCCCCCCCCGCACACACACACACATTTCTCAGGCTAACCCTAGGGGGGGCTCTGTTTTTTCACCATATGCTGTCCTCCTTCAGATGCCTTAAAAACAGTACAATTTCCAGAATTTTACAATAAAATTCAGTAGATTTTGTTATTGCCAGTCTGGCCCCTGAGGACGAATTCCTGATGCATAATGCTGTGAATGTCAAAAAAGACGATGAGCATGTACTTGGTCGAGCTGCAGACCTGCCTCGTCTTTTTTGTTTATGGAGATGATGAGCTTTTCCACTGTGAAGATGAACTTGGCAGTAACACAGAGCATGTTCAAATCACATGTGAGGATTGCCTGGACTGTTCTGTATGACACACCGACAATGGCAGCACTGTTGGGGACTGTTCTCTGACGATCATCATCCACAAGTTGCCAAATGATTTCGACATTTTCGGGGCTTGAGCTTGTTGAAGGTCTTCCTGATCTCTCGTCTCCCAGTGATGTTCTTCCGCTCTTGCCGAATCATGTCACACATCTCTGCGGCAAATTTGCCAGGTTTAATGCATAATTTCTAGTTCACTCTTTGTTCTACCTTGCTGACGTGGTAACACACATGGTCAGAATAGCAGCAGTTGCACATCTCCTGATGTACACAGGACGATGTCTTTTGGCACACTGACTTATGAAGATCGGTGCTCCCTATGAGTAGTATTAGACAGCTTTGGGTAATATGTAGGTTTAAAAAATGTTTTTTTCACTAACACTATTGTCATCTTACAATATCAGTTTCACTTGAGGATCATGAGTATTATTCTTAACAGATTATAAGATTATGACTATTTATGCTCTAATAAATTAAGGTATAACAAACTAATCGGTTTAAAGCTAACCTGTGCTTGATGACTAAGTTGGCTTCCCAGCATGCACTGGGTCTCTGTGCATGTATCCCAGCTGTCTGGGTAAACAGAGAGCTCAGCTCTGTGGGTGAGGAACTCACCTCCTCGGGACAACAGGCCCATGCTGAGAGCATCTGTTTCTGCATCACAAGAGAAGAGGCAGCTGCTCGATCAAAGCATGCCACATCTTTTTCTGCAGAATTTTACTAGTTGTTTTTCAGCACATTGAGATTTTCGCCCGCCATTGGGCACATTGTCACCAAAGAAAAATAAAAATCTGCATTTGTTTTGGATCTTGATCCATGCATCGAGCGTGGATTTATTCGGGAAGAAATGTTTTCGAATGCACAGCTTCAAAACCTGAAACTACAATTTTTGAATGGTGTTATTGAGATGGTTATTAAAGTTATATTAATGTTTGCACTTTTGATCCACCTAATGTAATTTTCTGAAATTAGTTTGCTTTGGCCGTGGGGAATTTGTGTCGAACCCAGAACGAAAACAACCATCTGTTTCTCCAGCATAACTCCAAGCTATTAGATATTTCACAGCAGTTGTTTTATGACCCTCTGCACTGACCGAAAGAAGCTGAACAGTGATGTCCATTGCCTCTTCAATATTATCCTTCTTCTTTCCTAAAAAGCACCTATCAGGCCAGTGTACACAGCTCGCTTTGTGATTTTTTTTTTTCTTTTCTTCTGACTTCCAGTCAAACTCAGAGGTCTTTCTTATTTGAACAGATGTGGGTAGGCTTGTAGCCCATCGTTCCCAAGTGACCCCAGTGTGCACTTCCTGCTCTGTAGACTAACGCACATGACCAGAACAGTCTCACATTGTGCTTGTATGTTATTTATTTGAATAAATTGTTGTCATTTAGAAGTCACATCGATGTCATTCCGTGGACCTGGAATGTGTTGGAAAGCTTGTATTCCAGCACGGATTTTTGTGATCCTACCATGTGTTGGCGCTGCAGTCAGGCTAGGAAATTCTTATAGATTAATTCATGGGAACACATTTCGAGGAATATGAACACAAGCATTTTTCTTGGATGCATTGCAGAGCAAATGGTGTAGATGCTTTGAATTCAACAGAAACACTTGTGTGTACTCTCAGTTAAAGGATTAACATGCTTTGAGTGCTTTCACCCTGGGAGTCCGGTATGCGATCCAACGCTACATGTGGTTCTACACTCTTGTCGAGTCTCTGCAACTTATTGGAAGTATATTAAATGCCCATTTCACCCAATTTCTCTTAACATAACCAACAAGTTCCACATACCCATGCGTTATTGAGATTTCCTTGGTATTCCCAGTGCAATGCCTGATATGAATGGTTTACAAAACATCTTTATTACATGAGCAGCTGGGGTGTGTTTTGAATTTTACTTTATTTTATTTTATTTTTTTATGTTCGTCTGCATTGCATTTACACCCTTGGTTTTTGTAAGACCCTGCCCTGTTTGTAGATTTAAAAAATGCAGTTTAGTGGGCAAGTCACAAGTGTGTATGAGGGCAGGGCACAGTATGCAATGTGGTAATGCAATGAGGGAGGGAGGCGTTTTCGATGTTGGTGTGAATCACAGATGAAGACTTGTGACAACAGGGATTGTAATGCGTAAGAGTTTCAGGATGGAGAGATTATTTAAAAATCTAAATAATAATA
>QMIH01000181.1:456117-531826 GCA_003987875.1 Clarias batrachus
ATATATATATAGTCAAATAAAAAGAAGGAGAAAAATCTGAACTTGATATACTTTGTGCGGTAGGAGGCTTTAAACTTGGTTAGTTTGCACAGATATGTTGATATACGTCTATTGTAACATGGTCTCACTTTTGTAATCCATTTTCACACATGATGTCATGCATGTCCAGTTGATCTTGTTCTCTCTGAAATCAATGGCCCTCACTATTAGAGACTTTTTTATGCCCTATACTTTTATTTCTGGTTTAAATGTCAAGGTTTTAATCTCCATAATAACCCAGCATCTTCTGATCTTTTAAAACTGATTCAGTAGTAATGCTTCAGGACTCATTGTCTTTCTCCCCACAACAAATGGTGCTGTCTTTTGGGAAAAGCCAAGGAGGATGAGTCTGTTTTTTCTTGCCAAACGGAGAAGCTTCATGGAAAGTCAGTCACAGCTGTGGGGAACTCCTATTGTCAAGAGAGAATGAAGTGACGCTTGACCTCATTTTGCCTTTACTTATAATATCATTACGTTTAAAATCGTCGGGTATTTGCTGGAATCGATGGCTTTCTACCATTCTTAGATCTCAGCACGCACATTGTGATTGATTGTAGGCCATGTGTAGGCTACTCCCAGCAAACGTCATCCGACACACCAAATTTCTGGTCAACTACACCTGGATTCAATCGCACCAATACACTATAGTAATAAAGGACACACTGTTAATGCAAACTATATGCTCTGTGTAATATCTTGTCAGTTCATTCCCAAGCCTTGCGTTTCTGTGGTCATCGTTTTTCTGGTTTCCTGCCCTCTGATCCTGTTATGTCCTCATATAAACCAATCAGACATAACATTGAAACCACTGCCAGGTTAATTGAATTCCATTCAATATCGGTTATATACCAGTAAACTGGCAAGAACCTCATGGGCACCTAAGGTCTTTGCACTATCTGGTCCAATCCCAAAGAATAGCCAATGCAGCACAACCTGCCAAAAAGTCAATGCTGGCCATGACAGAAAGATATCTGGACTCCTGTGCATGGGGCCCAGAAGAAAAATAGTTTAAATTTATTGACCCAGCTTCTAAATTCCCAAAAGCCAAATCTGATTGAGCGTGCACAGGATGTGTCAGACTAACAAGACCAGTCCACAGAAGCCCATCTCACAACCAACAGCACCTAAAGATGTCCTGGTGCCAGACACAACAACAATGCCCCCCCAGAGGTCACATGGAGGCACAGCTGAGGGGTCCAGAACTACATCTGCAGCACAAGGGGAACATTTTAAATCTAGGTGGTTTTGATTCAGTTCTGACTGATTGGTGTACGATGTTTGCTGATCATCTGAACTCTACCTGTTTACAATTGTTCACTGCTTTTGATACCATTATTTGCTTTTATTTCCTGGATTATTAAAGTTTGGACATCAATCAACAATGTTTGCATCCTTGCATCTGTTTCTGACAAAAGCGTATGTATTCATTATCATATTAATGTATTCAATCGCATATCTTGTGAACAAATAATCGAAGAAAATCCACATATTTTCTTCTGTCTAACACTGTTAGTTCCAAACATCCTTTAACCTTTCAAGGAATTTGGAAATGATTCAGAAAAATGTGTTTCAATGGAGAAAATGAAGGAAAATCTGTTTCTGAGCCATCTGTTGATAATTTAAGATGTAGTCAAAACAAACTAGCTGAAACACTAGAGTCATTCTTATAGCATGAAAGAAATGGTAAGGAGCCCAACCCATCTAGCCACACGTGACGTACATGGCATCAAAGTGCCATTCAATGAAGGGTGAAGAGGTTGTTCAAGTCTAAATGTTCTCTACAGGTCCACAGATATATTTATAGCCTTACGACTTCCAATGCACCTGCATATTTTTGGCTTTTTGAGGCCTGGGGTGTGGTTCTGAAGTCCGGCCCTTCCTCAGCAACACTGTAGTGCCTTTTTTCTTTCCAGCTAAAAGAGAAATCCAAGGTGAAGCCGTTAGAGATGAAAGAAGCTCAGCCAAGCCCCATCCCACTGCTATGCTGGATTAACAGCAGGCTTTTTCCTTCACAAGCATTCTTTTATGAATTCAGGAAACGTGCTCTTTGAGATTTGCTCCGAAAAAAAAAAAAAAAGACTAAAGTTTGCTAGACAACAATGTAAGAATACGAGTTCGTCTGTCTCCTGGGCCCAGACATTTGATGCTTAATTACAGTTAGAGACAGCAGTAAAGTGTGTGAGTTGGAGACTGATTCATACTTATGGCTGTCTGGGAAAAGGCATCCTGGTGTGTCTCTTTAAGGGAAAACCAGCATGTGTTCTAATTTAGTGTGGTACTTTTAAACGCTAAACTGATGTGATTTCTGGTACTAATTAAAAATATGACACAATATACATTGGTCATTTCTACGATAAACAGTGCTGTTCTAGTAAAAAATGATTCAACCCTGAAGGATAGGAGGTTTTTTTTTTCTTTCTTTTTTTTCCAGAAATTAAATTCAGTGTACAAATTTTACCATTGTCATCGTCTTTTATTTACAATTTATGATTTATAGACACACTATTAAAAGGTAACCTTATACACAAAAGTCTATTATAAACAAAGGTATATCTTATAACATTGACCTGTCTTAGTAGCTATTACGTTTTTACATGGAAATATTTGTAAATGAACTTTATATGTCTAAACATCATTAATCACTTTTCACAATCAATAAAATTTGAACATATTTTACCTTCAGTAAAATGTTTCATCTTATTAATATACAACAGTGTTCCAGCGTACTGTAAACCTTGTCTGAATTGTTTAAGTTTGTATTTGCCAAAGTGTGTATTTCTCGTGGCTGAGTTTTACATAGACGAAATGTTGTTATTTGAGACATGGTTCTATAAACCAGCTGTCCGGTGGAAGCGTCTCCATATCTACACATCCATATCGTCATGCCAGAATAACACAATCCTTTCACTCAAGCGATTCTTCTAATGGCATTAAGCCACATTAACTCACCCTGAATGGGGTCTTTTGTGTTTATCTTGTTTTGGGAGGGCAAAAGGGAGCTGAATGGCCTGAGGCGTCTAGACCAAGTACTCTTTCACCAGTCCAAATCTGTGGTCCACTTGATGAAATGATGCATTAAGGAGCGTGTGAAAGGCTGAAGTTACAGTACGTTACCTCACTCTTTCCACAGGAAGCCTGGAAGAAAAAAGTCCTTCATATCAGATGGACATAACCAACATCTCTCTATAGACATTCTGACGTCTTCCTTCGTTTTAAGTATATACCAATAAATACGTAACTTTAAAAGCACATTGCCTGCAGAGTAATAGGTTGTGCAGTCAAACTTTAATGATTTTCCTTAATATCATATCCAAAAACAACTGTCTGTATGTATTGGCCACTTGTTCTCTTTTTCCCTCCCTTTTTTTTTCTTCCTGAGGTCTGCTTTCCTCGTCTTTACCTGGTTGCCCATCCCCCGCTCCCTTCAGCCTGAGGACGGAAGAGAATTTTGTCTGCTAGTTGTTTCCAGATGTAGCCTACACTCTGAGCTTGCTGTGACTGCCTTCATAGATGACTTTCTTTCTTCTGAGAAGAAGTTTTAAGCTCCAGAAGACAATCTCATCTTTCCCAATTAGGCATCGCTAGGACAGAGGTTGAAAACGCAATAAATTTTTTTTAAAATTACGAAAAAAAAAAAAAAAAAACACTGAGGAGGGAAATGATTCAGTCAGCCACTCAGTCTTTGAAGCAGCATATGGTTTTATGCTGACAATTCCTTTCTTCCACAGTAAAAAATATCACATTGCCAGCCAAAAAAGGCACATCATCAACAGTGACGTACAGTTCTTTAGCATCTTTATTTGTTACATACCTGGATATTAATGTTGTACAGTACACATGCAAAAGTTTCAAACTGAAGGGTTTATATGCAACTAATTCAAACGAATGAAAAAGAAAGAAAAAAAAAAAGTCTGTCGGTATTTACTCAGTGACTAACGCTGATCTGTGTAATGTGTTTCTTACATAAGCTCTTGGTTTATTTGAGTAAAAATGAAACATCGCCTTGTTTTGATTTCATGCTGAGGAGCCGACTATCACGGGCCACAAGCTCTCCAGAGAATGATAGTAAAGTCCACAAAACAGTTCTTGTTCCCTCAGAACGCTTGTTGGGATTTGTTACACAACGTCCCACACCATAGAGGGGCTGTGATACATTTGATAACAATGGTATGATGTCCTGAGCTTGGATTTGTATTCATCATGTAGCTACAGTATGTCTTTTTACTGCTTTGCATCTGTTGTCCTTGGCGCCGTACCGGGCTGGGTTGGGTTAGCAGTTTGCTTCTAGGGTCACTTACATTTTGGCTTAAAGGTGGTGTAGCGACAGACACGAAAAAGCACTGATTTTACATGAGATTAATGAATAAGTCTAGAAACGAAAACAAGACGTGCAGGTTTTACATCAGTGATATCAACATCAAATGAGGGAAAGGGGAGCGAGGTGCTTGTTTTGTAATTTTATGCATGGCCTCTTGTGTGTTGCACTTCGACCCGAACTGTCTGCCATGTCTCCGAGAGAAACTCCAGATGACTGCGGCTCTCAGAGGAGGAGAGTAAAGTCAAAAGGATTTAGCAAGGGCTTGGTGGAGGATCTGTCTGCTTGACGGGAAAAGGGCGCAAACACAAGGGGCTTTGGAAATGAAATCTATGTCTAGGATCTGGGCAGGATGAGAGGCAAAGAGGCAGAAAACAGTGACGCACACACACACACACACACACACACATGCACTATTCTATGATGTGGCGTAGACATCAACCAAGCTCTTTCGAGGCCATTAAGCTACAGAAGCTGTAAAAGCCCACATGTCGCGTTTCCTCCAGCACCCACTCCACCACAAAGCAGCATCATCACTACTCCTAAGTTGATCAAGAACTGTTAATACCCTTACATTTCCAAAATGCACTGTGTTTTAGAATTGACAAACTGCTTTTATAATCAATCGTAGATGACGCGCATTCATTTCGCACCCTGCATATGAATGCATTAAATAACATTCGATTTCATTTTCATCCTGTTCTCCTCTAGACCGTGTGAGTTAGTGTGAAAGTAAAGGAATTATAAGATTAATATTAAAATAGGGATTCCTGTCTCATGAATGAAGCAAATATCAGTAGACAGATCAGAAATGATTCACAGTGTGCAATTAGGACTAAATAAACAAGAGAGCAGATGGAAACATGTCAAACAGGTCATAAACGAAACCAAACACACGCTGCAAGACCAAAGAGCAAGATGACTCAAGCTGAACAACAGAATGGAGCGAGTTCTAGTGGTGATAATAATAGACGAGAGGTCTATAAACATAATAATATCCAAGCAAATGATGCTTGATTTGTTAATAGCAGATAATGATGCCAAAAAAAGAAAAATTAATGTGATCATGTTTTCTTTATCGCTGAAAAACAGAGGATGCTTAGCATTGCTAGCCCATTTATTTCAACCACCCAAATACTCAATTACTCACTCACTCATCATCTATACCGCTTAATCCTGTATTCAGGGTCTCGGAGGCCTGGAGCCTATCCCAGGTGACTTAGGGCACAAGGCGGGGTACACCCTGGACAGGGTGCCAATCCATCGCAGGGCACACACACTCACACACTCATTCACACACTACGGCCAATTTTGGGAATGGCAATTAACCTAACCTACATGTCTTTGGACTGTGGGAGGAAACCGGAGTGCCTGGAGGAAACCCACCAAGCACGGGGAGAACATGCAAACTCCATGCACACAGAGACGGGAATCGAACCCAGACCCTGGAGGTGCAAGGCGACTGATTGAATTCGTTATTCAATGTGAATAATATTATCATATATCATTATAGATTGAATTCATTTTCTCTTGTCATAAGTGAGAGCTTAAAAAGCCTTTCTAAGATCAATTTGACCAGATTAGTAGTTTTCTCCATGGGGTATAAAAAAGAAAAGGACCTAGCTAGCTGTGTACTAGTAAAACTGTTATGGACTTAGTGACTTTTGGTCCAGGGTCCCTAAATGACACCTTTTACACAATACACACACACGCACGCACACACTACAAGCCAAAAGGTTTCAACGCACCTTTGGGAGGCACATTTTCAACATCGTGCAGTAATACTGAAGACATACAACCTATGAAAGTAAATACATATTGAATTATGTAGTAAATGAAAAAGTGTTCAATAACTCTGAAGATGATTTATGATTTAGATTGTCCAAAGTACTTGTATTTAGCTGTGATGACAGCTTAGCAACCTCATGGAATTTTCTCAGCAGATTCACAAGGTAGTCACCTGGAATGGTTTTCAGTTTGCAGGTGTGCCTTGTCAAGAGTTCATTTGTGACATTTCTTGCCTTCTTAATGTGCCGTAAAAAAATCCATTGTGTTGTGCAGAGGGAGGGTGGCTACCGAATCATTAGTGCTACTACAATCACAGTACAAAAAACATATTATTGCATGAAACACTCAATTAAGTATGGAGAAGAGAAGAAAAGAAAGTCCATCATTACTTTAAGAAATAAAGGTCAATCGATGCAAAAAGAAAAAAAAACTCCCCAAGTGCAATTGCCAAAACCATCAAACACTATGAGAAAACTGGCTCCAGTCTGTATTGTCCCGAGGAAGGAACACCCAGAGATACCTCTGCTGCAGAGGATAAGTTTATTAGAATTACCAGACTCAGAAACTGTCAATTTATAGCACCTTAGATTAGAGCCCACATACAATAAATGCTTCTCAGAGTTCAAGTGGCAGACATACCTCAGCATCATCTGTTCAGAGGAGACTCAATGAGTCAGGCCTTCATGGTCAAATTGCCACAAAGAAACCATTGAGTTGAGAGTTTGATGAGTCCAAATTATAAATATTTGGTTTTAACTGCCATGTCTTCGTTAGAGGGTGAACGAATGTTCCTAAAAGTCTTGTTCCCACTGTGAAGCATGAATGTATGATGATGCAGAGGTGCTTTGCTGGTAACATCCCATCTGGTTTGCACCAAGTCAGACTATCATTGTTTTTCCAACAGGATAATGACCCCAAACACACTTCTATGCTATGTAAGAGATATTTGTCCAAGAAGAAGTGTGATGGAGTGCTGCGTCAGGTGACCGCGCCTCCACAATTACGCGATCTAAATCCAGTTGAGATGGTTTGGGATGCGTTGGACTAGAAAGTGAATGGAAAAGGAGCAGCAAACAAGTACTCAACACCTCTGGGAACTCCTTCAACTTTGCTGGAAAACTATTCCAGGTGACTCCCCCTTGAGGCTGATTGAGAGAATGCAACCAAAGGCCGGCCTGTCCAGTCACATTCCACATAATTGGCAATGCAGCACAATTTACCAAAAAAGTCAACACTGTGTGACCTTGACAGGTATCAGAACATCAAATGCATCACAAACTTTCTAAGGCCACTGACCCGGCATCCAAACTCCACACAACCCACAGCACCCAAAGGATGTGAAAATGTCCGGGTTACAGACACCACACCACAACCTTAAAGTCCTGCCCCAGATATGAATACATGCAACAAATATATATATATACATTGGAGGATGGCAAACAGTGGAGAAAATAATTTTGCACGTTTGCCCACTTACAAAAAATATAAATGACTATCATATTTTTATCACAGGTTTATATTTTTGGAGGCAGAATATCAATCAAAATATCGAGAGGAAAAAAAACACTTATTATTGTTACCAGTTATAAATTGAATTTATATATTTGTGTTGGCTCTGTTATGCTTTCTAGCCATCTCATAGTTAGTTGGAACCTTCCACATAAACAAAGAAATGTGGAGGCCACAACACTCTGTGCTCTCGTCTCCAAGCTCAGTCACTGGTGTAATTACCAAGCTATCATGCTGTTTTCAGTGTCTGTGGGTTTCCTTCTATAGCACATTCAGAAATTCAGTGTTGGTCAGAGGTGCTTAAGGATTACAGTAGCACTGTGCCTTGCTTTGCCATCTGAAGTGATGGCGCACTTTCCCTCAAGGAAAATCTTGAACCTTCCATGCAGTTCATCCTTATTTTGGCTCCCAGAGACTCCCAGGGCTTAAATTTTGTATGTGATGAAGCTACAAAGGAATAAAATATTCTGAAAAGTTGTTTGCAAAAACATATTACCTCAAAATCCGTGTGGACATTGGAGCACAATGTTGCTTCTGGCAAATAATCGGCGTAGGAAACGCATTTCTTACATTTATTAGCCTAGAGATGACAGACGTGTGGTTTGACTGCAACCATCATTTTTATCAGCGTTTTTGTCTTCAACAGAGAAGGAGACCTTCTTAAAAAGTTATTTCCTTTCCTCCTTATTTTCGAACATACTTTCTTATTTTCAATGCCGAACATATTTTTGATATTTCTTTTTAGCTGTAGTGATCCAAAACACACAAGACACTGAATGAATTCAGAAAGATCGCTTAATACCTGTGTATTGCTTTTGGAGGAAGTAGACGTGCTGGTGTGCATATTAAATTAGTTTTAAGGGACGTTTTTTTCCAACAGTAAAATGATGCATTGTGCGCGGGATCAGCGTAGTGAGAGGTCAGATAATTGCAATGTTTGCTTGTTTTCATCACATGTAAAACTTTTAAAGGGAGATGAGTCTTTCAGTGCTCTACATTACTCACCAGTATCTTTTTAGACCCGTGGTGTGAAGTGGAAGGCTTTGATGTCACCCCCTGGTGTCAAAATAGACATTATAAAAAGGCTTCCTGACACTTAGCATTATCATGAGACATGACAGGGCTGTGAATCCCCCACTAATTTACCTAAATGGTTAGACTCGGCCGCAAGTATAACGGGATGAAATGTAAACATGCACGTGAACGAGCGAATCTGGAGGATGAATCTGTTCTATCGCAAACTTCATATTCTCATGTCATTTTCAGCAAAGGCTGATGATGTAAGCATGACTGATAGCTAGCATGTGCAGCAGATTGCGCACACTTGGACGCGATTTTGCAACATAAAATATCAGACGTGCACAAATGATTCTTGGAACTTTAGCCGATCCAAGGAGGCTTTTCTTCACCTAAACATGCTCGCCTTAAATCCCCGTTCATCTGCAGCCAAAGTGAAGGTTCCAAATGTAACTTTTTCACCCTGGCATTTGATCCAACCCCTGCAAAGTGCACACGACGGGAACGGACCGTGTTTTACAAAACCCCAGCCTGCCAAGTTCTCCGTTTATGAAACGAGTGAAAAACCTGAGCGCAAACTCTAAGTCTTAGCAGGATAACAAGGCTGTTCTTCTTTCTCTGCCCTGGCTTACGTCGGTGGTGCGGGTGTAAGCCAAGGGTCCCACAGTCAGCCGTGACTTCAAAGCTGTAACCCGAGTCTCTTTGCGACTCCACAATAAATCAAATAAACTGGTTTTGGAGGGGGGGTGACTAAAGTAGGGCAAAGCAGGGGCAGAGAAAACAAGCAAGTACAGGACTGAGATCGAGAGACAGAAAGACTCTCAAAAGGACAGATAGTAATACAAAGATTACTTGTATCCTTCAATGATGAGGTTAAAGAAGGACGTTCTCTGGCTAAATCATATAGTTGACATGTCACTACCAGGGTGAGGGAGAGGGCCACCAACGAGAAGGTCTTAGATTTACGCCACAGCGGGGCGTCCGGGATAGGAGGGTAACAGAGGTTAACAGAGGATACCTTAGATGCATTTAAGCTTTCCTCTAAGCAAGCCAGAGAATGCCAGCTATTTGTCTGAGAACACACAGGAATGTGGAGGAGATGACGTTCCGCTGATAATGACCCCAAATTTTGAGTCCAGTGTGACTTATATGTTATAACCCTGCAGCCACACTGACCTCCAAATACACATCTCTACTTGTAGATATGAGATGAAAAATTTCCCCTTTACTTAGAAATTGCTTTATATACATATATCAGACTCTATGAATTCATATGATATTCAACTCCAAGCAAAGCAGCGGTGAAGAGAAACCGGTGTAAATGTCTTGGAGATTCGCATACGGATTGCAAAAGCCGCTGGAAGCAAGCCCCAGTGAACCTCATTGGTCCCCTCGCTCCAAGCCCTCCGCCCTTCATGCGTGCGTCCCACAGCTCTTTTCACACATGCGTCCAACAGTTTTATAGCTGAGGGGAGACTGCCGCCAACTTAGTCAGCATCGAATCTCAATGGGTGGTTGGTTGTATCCTTCCATCTCCCTTTCTCCAAAGAGTCACTAAACAAACAACTCTTTCTCCAGCTGAGATATATGAACCCCTATTGTTCTCTTCAGCTTGGCCAGAGTGGCGGCTCACTACATGTGTTGTTTTTGTGGTGACTAATGCTTTCACATGCAACTATTGAATTAGGTCAGCGCTTAAAAAGTTGAGCTCGAGGAAATTCTCGAGATGGCATGTAGTGGAGTAAAGTGTCAGCTGGCCGCGTAGCAAGGCAAGGCACACAAGGCAGAAATCACAAAGTGCTGAGTGGCTGTGAATGTATAAGAAGGCCTGTATGAATGCAAATGTGTTCTTATATTTAAAAATAAATAAATAAATGAGAGAAGTGTTCCAGCTGTGGAAGTTGTTACTGCACCGTGAATAAATTCATGCTCAAATCGTTTCTATAAAAGGTCCAAATCACTGTTTTAGAACAGCAGGAGAGGCATAGATATGTGCAGGATGACTATCAAACAAGCAAATGGGGGAAGTGAAGGTGTTTAGAATCTTATCTGAGGAAGACAAGATCGCCTGGGTATGCAAAACTCTACTTATCTAAGCTACATTTTGTAGTTACTATATAAAAACAGACCTTACTTACTGAATATATAACTTTTTTAGCATTATAGAGTATATCAGTATAGTGATGTGATGATTAGGTCTGTGACTACATTTTGGCAGCTGGAAGACTAACGCCACTCTCGTTTACTTCAACAGTCCAAAAACATGCAATGTAGGATGACTGGTGTCTCCAAATTCATGGCATCTCATCCAGAGTGTCTCCCTGGTCAACTCAGACTGAGCAGTACAGACAATGGATGGCTGTCTCGCCCTTCTATCTACTGTAGGGAGTGAATATCTGTTAATCTAACCTAAGCATCAGAGGCCTGTTAAGTTTAAATGCAGTCTGCCGTTGAACTTTCAGTCTTCAGCCAACATGCAGCAGGAAACCATTATGTGTAGGAAATTACTGTATAGTACAACCTAAAATTAGTGTATGGAAGCATATACCATTACCTTAAAAGACTTTAATAAAACAGAACAGAGTTAATGCCTGACATGACCGTTTACAAGTGGTGAGGGTCTGTGAGCTCACAAGGCTGGCCACAGACATTTGATTCTGGGTGAGATACCATGGAGTAACTGATCGCTTCGGGTTGGAAATGAGATTCATGAGTGACAGAACCAACCAAAAACCGAAAGGGAGCATGTACTGAACCAGTGTTTTGGTTAGCCTCAGTCCCATCAGAAACATTTATGCTGTATGACTTGATGCCCATGAGGAAAGCATTTAGGCTTTTTTATGAGACCTCCCCGATCTCCAACCCAAATTTTCCACATATCTCTTTTCTGAACTTTACAATGGTTGTTGCTGGACCATCTGCAGGACATGTGTCTAAAACTGAAACCCTTGCGCCTATCACCATTATGTGATGGCCTTATAGACTACTGTTTAATTCTGTTGAAGCCATTGATTGCTTTCCTGACATTTCTTTCATCAGAGAGTGTAAGACTGTGGCTGTGTGTGAAACAAAGACTAAATGTCAAATCTTAGGATGTTTATGGTACACACATATAGTATGCATGTACAATGCTTTGCATGCCTGAAAGATGGGATTCCAGCTGTGTTTTTATGTTACTTGGTCCCTGATGTCTTGAAGAATGCAATTCACTACATTCTGATTGCGCAGGATAGCATGCCAGTGGTCATGCTTCTATGTCTTGCTGTTAGCATTCTCCATCATGTGCATGTATTGCTGTATGAGAGTGTCCTTGTATAGCAGGCTTCACATGTGAAATAGTATTATTATCCCACGCTGATGTTGCCCACACTGACACCAACATTTCATGAACATGGTAACATATATATGATTGTGATGCAGAGCACAGGGCTACAGAGGAATAAGTGGAAGACTAACACTAGTTTGTTAAGGTAAATTTCCAGCGCAACACATTGGAATACATAATCACACCTCACCATACAGAATGGCTGGAGCTAATTTGTTTAGTGTAGTTCATTTAGTTTTAATTCAGAGCAGCATTGGGTGGTGACAACAGAGAGTTAAGGTGTCTGCACTTCTGGAGGTGGAAGTTATTACATAGGTCTGGTAGTAATAATCCAGGTGCTCTGGTACCTTGTGCCAGATGATTGGTGAGAAACTTCATGACTCTTATGATTTCTGCATGTGGAAAATGTTAACGAAAACCCCCGATGATTAGCTTAGCCAGTTGCACGGGCTTGGTGCCTGAGACGTTGCAATTCCCATAACAGCTGCTCAGGATGCTCTATAGACTTTCAGTGGACAATGTGGTGGGAATGGTGAGAATGCTTCTCAATTTCTACATGAACCTGAGAAACAGATGACCTTTCTGTGCTGGGAAAGTAAGCTTGAGGGTCCCGCAGTTCTTCTGCAAAGTGAACACTAAGGACTATAAAGCGTTCGGCCTGCACCAAAATGAAAGCCTCTTGAATTCCATATATGGTAGCAGATGGTTGGGTCAGACGTTCCCCTACCTGCTCAATGTACTATACAGTATAGTGATTATGGTGCTGGTGTGTCTCACCACCATTTTGTCATTAGAATATTTGATGGCTATCCAGGGTATTAGTGCTATGTTGCCAGATGCTGTTGTCAACCCGCTTATTTATGAGGTCAAGTTCAGGGACTTCAGGATGCCTGCAGTTGCAGAGGGAGGTGTTAATACCCAACAAAGATTAAATTTCCCTAGCAGCTTCTGCAGCATGATACTGAAACTCCTTCTGAAATGTTTTGTCCTGGTGGGCTGGTGTGTGACCTGCAAAAGCCTCTAAATGCAGTTCATGACGATCTGTGTAAGTAATAAAGGGAAGTTGAGGAGACACAGTTGAATTTTTCAATTGAGTGGGAGGATGGCGGTTGTCAAAAGAATATGCACAGATGACCATGTGACACAAAGACATATTTTCGGGACTGCCAAGTATGTTGTCAAGAACAGCAAATGGGCCAACTGTGAACAGGGTCTTTCTAATATCATCTGTCTACATCTGCTTGACCAATATCTGGTCATTGGGGGAAGGGTTGGTCTTCTGTGCAGGCTTTTAATTTTGTGCCATTATGGAGGGGCAGGGTTGCATTTAAAAAAAAATGGTGTCAGTTTATGGGTATGCGAATAGATATGGTTTTCTTGGCCTTGTTTTTGAGCATAGCAAATTATGTCATGTTCTGGAACTATTTTTACCTTTAAATTCTGAATAGTCAACTGAATGGCTAATAGTCTTATATCTGCCACATATGCCGTAAATACGTCAGCACAGTGGTTCAGTGGTTAGTACTGTTGCCTCTGGGTCTGTGTGCATGGAGTTTGCATGTTCTCCCCGTGTTTGGTGGGTTTTCTCCGGGTACTCCAGTTTCCTCCCACTGTCCAAAGACATGCAGATTAAGCTAATTGGCGTTCCCAAATTGCCCATAGTATGTGATTGCGCACATCAATATTGAACGGAGGCCCTACAATAATAATGAAAATGGCAATAAATCCAGTGGTCAACATTGTCCTCTAAGGTCCCTACTACAGAGGTTCCTAGATGGATGGATGGTGCTGTTAACACGGTTTAGCATGTTCAGCCCTTTGGTCTCTCATAGGAATAAACTTGTTTAAACACAAGCAATAATAAGTTGCACTATATAACTGGGGTAATAGACAAAAAAAGTAAATCTAAAAATCAAGATACATTTAGGCAAAATTTACAAAGACTTTCTAAATTAATTTTACACAGATCTACACAGACTGCATTTAGTTATCATTTCTTAGTTGAAGAATGTCTGTCATTTATGTGAAAAACAATAAAAGAGAGTTGTAAATACACCAATATTTAGAATCTGCTGTTGATATGCCCAGTGCCATGCTCCAGAGAGAGGTATGGGACACAGGGGGGGTGGGGGGACAAAATGGTAAAGTAATGGCTTCCTTATGTCAAGCTGCACTCATCTCTACATAATGGGCCCTTTTTTCAAATAATGGCTTTCCATTTGTACTGATGGAGTGTTAACCAGGATACTGAACTGAAAGTTTTGATCAGCGATTTTCCACTCCTGGGTTTCACGTCTTATCCTCCCAGAAACAGCCCCACAAATAAACTCAACAAACCTGGCTAATATGGCATAAACCATAATATGGCAATAAATCATACGGCATGATTTTACTGTATTATCTTAGCCCAACAGTTATCTTTTGTCAAGTTGTAGTCTTGCCTACTTTACAAAATTTTAGCAATGTTCGTAGTGACCAATGTAGGTTTGTGTAACCATTCAGAATCTATATGTGAACAGGAAAGCAGTACTTTCCACTTTCACTATCTGGTAGACCTGAAGTATTTGGCAAGTTGTTGACAGCAGACTGAATGACTTTCCATACGCAGGAGAACAGAGAAAATATTCAAAGCTTCAGGACTGGTTGGCTCAGACAAATGGTAGCATTAGATGGATCATCAGGAGCTGTACAAGAAAGAAATGATCCACCTAAAATATTTACTGGATGTCTCAAAACAAATGGTAGATTAAAACAGGTGATCAGTAAGTGTACAAACAATGAATATTTCACATAAACAGATCAATGGATCAATGCACAGCACCTATTTTATATATGGGCTTGTTCATCCAAAGATTTTGTATATTTGGATAATTTGAAGTAACACAGGGTATAAGTCTTCGGAGACACAGTTTTCTGTCAGGTGATATTGTGGCATTCCAGAATACATTCTCCTATATGGAAGACATTAACTCTGAAATTCCTTTGATTGAGAGTAGCCTGGAATGATGGTGATCCTTAGGGCTTCAAAGGCGACTCCCGATCCCCTTGACCTCCAGGCCATACCACTGGTGAGGCATCGAAAATGTGGAAAATGTGATTACTGACCTCACAGCCCCAACAACAAACATCTGTTGGAGCAAGGGTCTCAGTGAGGGGCCAAGTGGCTCAGTGGAAGTCCTGTCTTACCAGGAGCTCATCTCCTAAAAGTTCCATTTAGGAAAGAAAATAAAAGGGTCATTCAGGCCACCTTGGTTTCAGTGACAGGTCACATTCCATATCATTGTGAAGTACCGTTCAGGTTCAACCTGGGCAAGCAGAAATGCATATTGGTACTTACAATGAAGAAGAGCTGCTTTTTAAAAAAAAAAATCTTTTAATGGCACAGAGCCAACATGATTTCTAGACGTTTGTGTTTTTTATTAGATTGCCATGGCTAGCTAGGTTAGACTTTTCCCATCTAGTTCCAAGATCTAATTTGCTAATGCACACCATAACATGAAGCACTTCCAAATTACAGTACAAACACTTCTTTAGCAAAGCCTTTGAATAAACCACTAATGGACATAGAGATATTAGATTTCTGTATATGGGTCATTGTGTCCTGACCACAAAGTGCTAACATCATCCTACAGCCTCCTATGTCTAATGAGCTTGTTATGCCTCCCTCGACGTGGGACTTACTTAGGCTTAGTGGGAAATGGTCTACACAAAGCTGTATTTTGTACTTTCCCATAATTGTCTTTTTTTTGTTGCTATGTTTCTCATGCAGCGCAACGAGGGACCTGAATCGATTAGCATCCCACTTCAATGTGTCTACATTTTCATTGCTAGTTAAATTAAAACATTTTCATTATACTGTAAAAGGTTTTAATCGTAAATCATCACAAATGATAACGGTAATAAAAAAGATTGGTCTTTATGTGAAATGATGTTTATTGTACAGTCTCTTTCATACAATGAAGACTATGCAACATGTCTGGAAGATATGTGCTTTTTCTCTAATACAGTTGCCATACTGGGCCAAGACACACTTCACCTCCATCTGTGGTTGTTTAACCCTTCACTCCCAGTCTCTCCACCAATGAATCTACTGCTTCCTCTCAATCTATCCTCCTCTTCTTAACTCTAGCTCGGAGGCCAGGGTGTTCTAGCAATACTGTAGCCATCAAACCTTACTCAATCCCCCCTGGCGTCTATCCAGCGCTCCCAAAGCTTGCCTAGAAATATCTCTGCTTGCTCTGAGAGGCAAACCAGAAGTAATACTATGTGCAAGAAGTAGGTTGGGTCATGTAAAGCTTAGTGTCGAGTGATTAAACAAATGTGCTGTGAGCTCTTGGTTCAACTCAGCAGCTCTTAAGCTGTTTTCAAATATTTTTAACTAAAAAATATATATTTGTTGTTGTTGTTTTGGAGCACTTCGGACATTGCAGCTATATTTTCTTGGTTAGAATAACTGCCTGTGGATGACCTGTATTAAGTCCCCAACATACAAATGAGTCCCATACCGAGAGCTCGTTCATAAGTCCAATTTGTTTGTAAGTTCAACAAAAATTGTCTAGGTACTAGTATACTCACACACAATTGCTATACACTGTATAAAACTAACAGTATAAAATAACATGTTTCATGATATTGTTCTTGTTCTTTAGAATCGGGCCGACGGTTAAATGATTAATGCTAAAAGAAGTAGCAATATTTGCCACCTATTCGCCTCGCTCCAAACTCCTAATTATTTTCATTTCTGTCTCTTCTTAGCTTCTTCACCGCAGCTTTTACACTTGCTTCCGGATGTCCTGGGATGCACGCTGCATGCAGATTACAGTGTATCCCAGACATGTAATTTAAACTTAATCTAAACATTGAACATTCATGTAACTCGAATGTTCCTATGTAGGGGACGTGAACAGAGGTGCAAAGTAACGAATTACATTTACTCGCGATATCTACCAGCGTTATACTCGGTAATTGCATAGTAAAAATTTTGTGTACTTCTACTTTTAAAAGGATTTTTTTTTATCTGTAATTTTACTTAAGTATGTTTTGTTTTGAAGTTTCGTAATTCGCTACATTTTAAATCATATTCGATACTTAGTAATAAATATGAATGAAAATGCAAAAATAATACAAAATATCGTGCTTTGTATAAATGCTTTGTTGCGCTGGGTGTTTCGTGTCATGGTCGCGCGCCACGTCAGGTTTTATGACTCCACACGTCGGCATCTACCTGACCTTCCACACGGTCACTTCCGCCCTGAGAGTGACGTCATCAATCAACCATATATAAACCGGAGAGAGACGCGGGAAAGAGGAAGGAGCTTTTGGTGTTTTGATATTTCGTTGTGACTTTTTGCCTCCCATTGACTTTGCTTTGACTATTGCTTTGCCCCTTTGGTTTGGTTGGTCTTTGTATATATTTGTAGATAATTTGACTGTATGTTTGTGCACTCAGCAGTAGTAGGGGCGTGGCTGCCATTTATTTTGGGAAGAGGGAATTTATTGACTGTTTTTGGTTTAGAAGTACCTGCATTTTTTTTTTTTAAAATTGCAGGTAATCTAGCTACTAAATATAAATACTATTTTGTTTATTATTTTGGCCTGGGTCCACCCTGAATCTGATCTTCCTCCTGTTGTGTGTGTGTGTTTGTGTGTGTGTTTTTTTTTTTACAAACCTCATTATTTTATCAGTTGATGACTGTATTTAATTCTTTATGCTATATAGCACCATTTCCATACAGTTTAAAACAGAACTCTGAACCATTCTTTTGCTGTACGGCCCAACTCTAGATTGGGACGTAACACCATATTTAAGTGTTAATTAAGACAATTTAATAGTCCTGTTAATAGTCCTGTTAAACAGTGATAAAAGAACAGATGCTCATCAGACTGAAACTAGTATCTGATGCATTTAAAGTTTTATGGAACAAAAGAGCCGGAATCTATATGGGAAAACTGGGAATGGGGCAGGAATACACCCTGAACCCAATGCCAGTCCATCACAGCATGGAAATATCTTACACTGGCCAAATGTATATAAAGGCTTAACATAAGCCTCTTTAGTCTCATTAGCCTCTTTCACCCCATTTTATTAAAAATGAGACGTAATATCAAATGCCCCTGAAGACTGATGTCTGTCTTTTAATAAAATCAGTGAAAGGACAATTAAGAGACCAGCTTCTGCAAAATCCTTAAACAATCCTCAACTCAGACTACTAATCTGTATATACACAAGTTTGACGTTCAGCAAATGAACAGATGAGGAAGTTAAGCTGTGTGTTTTACAATAAAGATAAGATAAGCATGCTGGTGCAGGTTTCTTTTCTTCTTTTTTTTTGCATGAGACATTTTGTCTTAACAACCTCCATCTGATATTATGTTATAAGAGGTGCACACACGTCAAATGAAAGTCAATGTCATGGGTATTGTATACGCATGGAAACAGAGGTGCATTCAGGAAATGGAGATTATTTGCATTCAGGAAACAGCTTATGTACAGATGATGTACAGTCTGAAAGTAAAAACAGATGATGTTTATTCAGGAAATGCAGCTGATGTACAAACTTGTCACAAAAGCTGTCACAAAAGCTCAGCAAAGGTTTCAGCAAACATTGTATTGCCAAAGAGAAAAAAATCATTGGTATACCCATAGACCAGAAATTAATATATAAATGGAGTAAAATGATTAATGGAGTACAGTGAAGAACGAAATGATGAAACAAAAAATATTTCATAAACACAGATGTCTTCAGTCATGACTCAGTTGCTAACTTGTATCTAAAGGTGATACTAAGTCCACTCTTTTGGATAGTACGGATTGAATTGGCTCTCTGAACAGGGAGATAGAGGGAGCTGAATGACACCACTTATCACCTACCTATTATAATCATCCTGACATCTTTCATAGCCGTTCACACTATCTGCCCCAGTGACCTGGTTTCTGGTATGTCCTGATGTTGCTAGCCGTCCCAATCTGTTGATCTGGGGTTTTCGGGAAAAACAAGGTTCCACTCCCAGTACTGACACTCTCTGGGTGTTATTGTTTCGCCCACTTTTTTGTAAACTCTCGAGTCTTGTGTGTGAAAATCCAATCCGAAGTAGATCAGTAGTTTTGTGCCAACAACCAATACCACAATTAAAATTATGAAATCATATGTTTCCTCATTCTGAACATTCCCTGCTCTGTACATGAGGCAGGACCTACCAGTAAGTTTATGGGAGATGGATGGAAACTGGAGAACCCCATGGAAACCTACATGGCCACAAGAAGAATGCTCAAGCAGTAACAATACTTCATTAACACAATAATGCCATCCTTGTCATTTTCTGTGGTTTAATAATATCTCGTCTCTCATGAACTTTCTTCTCGATCCTGTGATATTGATGATGGTGTCCAGAAAATTCTTACCTAAACGGACTTGACTTATGAAACATATCAATCATATATTTTCTTTTAAATGGCTCAGGGGTTATCTTCCAGGCTTGGGGTTCAAATCTGTGTACGGGAGTTTGTATGTTCTCCCTGATGCTTGGTGTTTCCAAATTGCTTGTAGGTTTACAGTATGATTAGGTGTGTTAGTCTGTGTGCTTGCTCCTGGGATAGGCTCCAGGCTCGCTCACATACCAAGTACACCAAATAAGTGCTATGGAAAAATGAATGAATCTATCGTACCAATGCTTCACTTGACTTCAAGCAGTTTGGTCGGAATGTGTTATTTTTGTGCAGCGCTGTCTGATCATTCTTAACTCAGGACTGAAATAGTGCAACAGGAAGCAATTTAAATTCTTAATTTGTGGCATCCGTGATGAAAGGGAAAGTCCAGAAAAGCAATTCGGAGGCATGAATACTATTCCTTTTTGTTTGGTTTAAAGTTAGATTTAAGGTTAAACTTTTTTTTTACAGGTTTGGCTTTTTTTTTTCAATTAGCACAGAATCACACATGTAGATTACCACCCACAGGCATGCATACTATACTGTATGTGAGCACTGTTTTCTCACACCTCCAGGGTTGGGGGTTCAAATCTCACTTCCAGTTTGTCATGTTCTCCCATGCTTTGTAGGTCCCCATCAGATAGTTTCCAAATTGCCTGAAGTGTACTGTATGATGGAGTGTGTGAGGGTGTGTGTGTTAGCCTGTGCCATGAGATTAGAGTTGGCACTCTGTCCAGGATCTCGTCTGGCTTGAGATGTGAGTTCCATGCGACCCAATGCGACCTTTAACAGGATAAGAGGGGTGGAAAAAATAAATGAATGAATTTCATAGTGGCTTTCACTCTGATAAATTCTCTCATTGTGTTATTAAATAAATAAATAGTTGAAAGCTTGTTTCTTATTTCACACAGTTAGGTTAGACAGCTCTTCGTGAACTTTTTTCAACTCTGAGGCTGAAATGACAATCTGTTTTCAATTTTCCACGCAGAAAGTGTGTGTGTGTGTGTGTGTGTGTGTGTGTGTGTGTCGCGTGACGTCACGGGGTAGACTCGGCGCTCTCCGGACTGCAGCTCTTCTCTTTTTTTTCCCCCCTCCTCCTGCTGCGTGAATCTAACGGAAAGGTGGATCACTATTCCAGCCGCGTCTCCCTGCGCGTTATTCCCCTGGATGTAAAATGAATATCCAACACCACTGTGGACTTTACGACGCAAAACATTCTCTCAGTCCTTGATACTTCTTTTTTTTCCCCACTCTTTCTTTTTTCTTCTTTAATTTCTGTTAAAGAAACGGACCACCTCAGCTGATCTTCCCGGGACAAACTTGTGGAGCTATTCCTACAATCAAGCGGAACATTCTGGAATTTTGGAAGTGTTCCGTCTGTAAGTCACGCACTCTCTAAATTTTTTTTAAATTTGTTTATTTATTTTATTGTGTATTTATTTTTGTTGTAAACAACAATCAGTCGGTGTGATGCCTGTTGATTGATTGCATTAATCCGCCTCTTATACATACAGAATATGATCTCTTGTATATATAAACTATGCGTAGCGCTCGAAAACCTTATAGGGCTCATTTAATAATCATTTCGGGAATCTTTGCAGCTAGGTTCCTGGAAGCACTTTTACAAGCTGAAAGAAAAAAAACACTAACAACAACGACACATAAAACATGTTCCAGGAAACTTTAGTTTTTTTTTTGGCCTTTATAGAGTGTGTGAAATAAAATAGGAGTGGGGGGTACTGGAGCACAGTCCAGTCCAACCTCTGGCTGTGGTGGTGGTGATAACGCGTGGCACACACTCACTCACACACACACACACACACACACACACACAGGGAGAGAGAGAGAGATGCAAAAAGTTTAATTCCCCTTTTAAACAATGTCGAGATCACTTCAAAGTTGCATGAAGTTCAAATACAGGTTCTTTAATCCTGTACAAATCAACAGAACTCGTCAATAACTGCATCAAAGTCTGATGTGTCGGGACGCGGTTATAGCGCAGCTGCGCGTCACTCCGGCTCTCCTGCGGGGAAGATCAGCATCACAACTTTCCCCACGGGTGTCTATGAGACGCACGTCCTGTTTACACCCAGTGACATTATCATTTCACCAAAAAAAAAAAAAACCTCTTTCCGTATTAGGCTACAGGACTAAACTTGGAACCGGCCGGATTTTGCATCCTTATTCCAATTTTAAAACCTAATTGCTAAGTGTGTAAGGCAGGGCAGATTCACAGAGCGTGATAGTAGAGTGCTGGTTTTGGATCGAGCCCAGTGTACCCGCCTTAGATCGAGTAATGTAGCACACATCTGGGTGGAGGGCTGCACTCCTCACACTGCCGCCACATCCCTCTCCAGAGTCCTGTCTATCCGACTCATGCATACACCCACAGCCTGCTTCTGTAATGTTTTATTTTTATTTTATTGTTTTTTAGGTTTATTTTATTATGCTCAATCTAGTAATCTAATGCACATTTGATCAGGGTATTTTAAAATCCCTCTTTAAAAAAAAAAAAAAAGGAATTCTAGAACTGGAATAAGCCCTGATTCTAGAACTGTTGCTCATCTTCGAATTCCAGTCCTGCCTTTCTAGAACTGATCTCCGAACTGTTGCCATTCATCCAATTATTACTCTAGAATCCCTCTGACTGAATAGGAGTTTGTTGAGGACATTGTTTATTATTATTATTATTATTATTATTATGTCCAATGTCAAGGTCACTCCGACAGATGGACACTTTTGATCTAGCTGGTTCAAATACTACACCGTTGCCTGGCGACGACTGCCTTCCTGTGGCCACACCCCCTAACAACAGTGTCATGTGATGAACCAGAACATATTCACATTAAGACATTAAAATGTAAATAATAAAGGAGATTTTATTATTTATATAAGGCTTATTTAAAATAGATTATTTAAACATAAAATGGAATTAATTCAGGGAATATTTTTTAAATATATTTTAATATATTTTAAATGTTGTGTCCAGGTTTTCATTTAACATTAGGCAATGGGATCACTTAAATATGTGACATTATGATAATAATTTGATAATCTTGTTAATATTATATAAATATAATAAACATAATACTATTTTCCTTTTCCTGAAGTGTGTATACTCTCTCTCTCTCTCTCTCTCTTATATATATATGTATTATATACATATATACACATATACATAATACAGATTATGTATTATATATAATACATAATCTATATAATCGCATATATATAGAAACACTGTGTGTTTCTGTTTGTCCTTTATATATTATTTGTGAATGATTTGTCACATAGTGACATTGCAGTGCTAGATTTATAGACAAAGATAAAATATATGATACAGTATATCATATAATGTGGCAATTAGGCTGCAGAGGTGCATTTTGAGGCCTGAATTGGGACTGTGACGTTTTGTTTTGTTATACTTTCAGAAGTAAAATACTTTTCCTGTCTAGGTTTCTCTGTATTATCTTTCCCCTGGAATTCCCTGGAAATAGGAATATAATGTGCATTCAAGGTAGATGATTAGACCTTACAGAATACTGGTGTAGCTTCAAAGCATTAATCAAAAACATAATAAAAGGTTTACCATATGAACCTTCCCAAGTAAAAGACAGGTCTACAAACTAATAGTACATAAGATGATTCTTGCATAGCAAAACCCTAGAAACAAAGAAAAGTACAATTTGGTCCATTTATTTCTGAGAGTGTAAGGGTGGCACCTGTTCTGCAACATGACCAAGCCCCTATATATTTTTAGTCTCTCTGTGAACATTTATCCAGAATTTCTTTTTTAATAACAGCTTATGTTTTTTTTTAATCATCTGGTCACAATACTAACTATAATTACATCAAGCTCTCCTTCAGCTTTACAGGAAGTGCATGCTATCTCATCATCTTTTGATCTATTTGACCACAGATGCTCTTTCAATTAAACCCAGAGGCACCAGCTCAGTTTTTATCACGGTTCTTATTATGTAAAAAAAAAAAAAAAGAAGAAGAAAAAAGGGCAGCCTAGTTTCCTTAGAGACTCTTAAACCCAAACCCTTTTACTTAGCTTTACAAGTAGGTGGGGACATAAGTGAAGGACTGACGTTTTAATTTAGATACGGCTAATGAATAGATCTTTATGGGTACATAGTGATTTCAGGTTTTTTTTGCTTACCAGGAACATAGTGATTTCAGTGTGTGTGTTTGCAATTTACCAGAATTGCATGGAGACTTCTATAAACATTGCCTCCCTTGTAAGTAAGCAACCTAAATATTGCTTAAGGTATAGGCCCAGCCATTGCATCACATGGGTTGCATTAATCAGCAACAAAGTGCTTAGTTACAGGCGCATGTACCATATTGTGAAAATACAATAATAATAATAATAATAGTAATAATAGCAATAATAAAACACTTATTGTATTCATTGTGTGCTTGAATAACAATGTCATTTTTATTGCCCAAGGCTTAATATGATGAGAAAGTGGTCTGGGATTAGCTAGGCAGGAAAAGAAACACACATAGACAGACAGACAGACACACACACACACACACACACACACACACACACACACACACACACACATTTCTTTGCCACCTCCCAGGTTAGTTAGGGTGCAGCTATCCTGCCCTTCCTGTCCTGTGCTGACTGGAAAAATTAAACTTTGAAATGTGTTTAGTGCCCTTCAATTAAAGGAATGGTGCTCCCTCAATAGAATGAGTCCCTCTGGACCAGGCCATGCTGTTGCAACCTGCCGCAGTAAATGGCTTGTTCTATCGTGTTGTTGTGTGGTCTCTGTGCATGGCAGCTGAGTATAAATAAACCAGTTTATTGTGACGTTTATGGTTAAATTTGGGATATATATATTTTTTTCTGCACTGGATCTGGAATGCGTGGGAGCTTTGTAGTGATAAATGGCTGATAAGTCCAAACAATATTATCTGCAATACTACTGCTTAAAGTGAGTGACCTTGTATCTAGACTTCCTGTAATATATTGCCTGGGGTTAAGACTGAAAGCCACATCCTGTGAAGAAGAAAAAAAAAAAAAACTCTTCTCCTGCAATAGGTGATATGACATAAGGCATTCTTTATGTCTGTTTTTTTTTTTGTAATTATTGTATTATATTATATTTACAGAGTGCATTCATTCCTGAGCATGCTCTAAGGCAAATATTAAATTTAAAAATGCAATCTTAATTTTTTTCAACACTAAAACACTACTATACTATACTATTACTCTACCACTATCTCCATGACCTACACAAAACGGTTGTTATGGCAACATAAAGGAAAACATCATATGCCAAATATCCCAGATTGTTTTGGTGTTGGCTCCTAAAAATTAAAAATGTTCTCGACACCAGAGTTCCAGAACGAAATGCAGTTTAACTATGCAGTTGTGATGAAACAGTGTACAAGATCTCATCCAAGATACCCGCCCTTCACACCTCTATGTGCTTTTTGCCCATCCTTTTCCAGATTTAGTCCTTGTTTGCTGTTATAATGACATCCTCTCTTCTGAGAACACTTTCCACTAGATTTTTGGAGTGCGTCTGCGGGAGATTCCCTAGCATTACCGAGGTCAGGTATCGAGGACTGGCGAGGAGCCATTGTGTGAAGTCTGTGCTCCAGTTAATTATAAAAGTATTGAGTGGAGCTCAGGTCAGGGTTCTGTGCAGGCCACTTGAGTTTCCACTCCAGTCTTGGCAGCACAGCGTTGAATTCCAAGTAGAGTTAAATGGATGCTACAGTATGTAGCGTGTGTAATCATTTGTTCCACACCTCAAGTAGTTCTTTTGGTCAGGGGATAGAGTGGGATTTGGGATTCAGCCTTGCGTTATAAGCTAGTTAGCTTTGCAGCTTGTATTAGCCCTGAACAAAACAAAAGGTGATTCTGAACAACATTGAAGGAATTATTAAGGAGGAAAAGTGTTGTTTAAGATGACATAAAGTTCTTGCTAAAGGTGCTTCAGTGACTTCTTTGGAATTTCAGTCAGCATATTTAACAACTGCTAAAACCACTGTGCTGTTATGCTGTATATCAGCACTCATGAAAGATGTTGCAAAATGTATATGTATTGTGTGTGTATATATATATATTGTTCAAGCCAGGATTGCTCCCCTGATCATGCCTAGAGCTAACAGTTGTTTGTGTGTAATAAAGATAATACTGGTTGCATGTCCATCTGAGTAATAAGAAAAGCCACATGATAAAAGGCTCACATACACTGGACATATATACACTTATATTTCACGGGCAAACGTCAGCGAGTGGTTATCTGTCCAAAAAGCAATAAACGAAGTATACAGACAAGAGCGAGCTTTATTCGTTAGCCAAAAATCCCCCTAATTATACTTATGCTATGTGTAATTTGCTAAAGCTAACGCTTCTGGCTGTAAAATATGAAATCTCGTTTTCATCAGACATGATGATGAATCTCTAAAGCGTTTGTAGTAAATAGTTTTTTTGCAGCCGGCTTCGATCTCAGTTGTCTGGCACGCCATTCTAGATCCTAGAGTCAAGCATCCTAAGCTGGCACGAAATGAAACCCTTTACTGGATGTATTATTACCGATCCTGCTGTACATTTCACTGGAAGATTTCGAAAGACATTTTGAACGGTTCTCAGGAAAGGGGTGCTTTGTCTCAGTAAGCGATTTAGGTCTTACTTACGATTAATGCTTGTTCGGTGTCATAACATCAGAGGTATGCGAGTCTGCAATCCATATGTGTGTGCGGTTTCTGTTTTTATTTTTTAGGTCACGACGAAAGCATTTCCAAAGATGCTTCTTGTTATCGCTGCACGGTTTCTTAGTTAGTGCCGGAAACACTGGGTGTGGGGTAATATCTTGCCTGTTTCTTCGTCTATCACTTTGGTGTCTGATCAAAACGTCAACAACTTCAACACTTCCTATTTCTACAGTAGCAACATGGTGAATACTTCATTTCTCAAATGTAATTTTGCAAGGAAAACAGGAATCGGTGATGGGAGAGTTGGAGCGGAGAAACCTTTACCATCTTGAAGGTGACACTTTAGCCTGAACAGCACATTCACACTTAACAGTGTTTGACTCATTCTCACCATTTCACGTAACCAGTGATTACATTTTGTACTTGTTCTTTTTATAAGTCATAGATCATGTCTGAAACGTGTTAGTTCCTTTTGTCACTTACACTATAACAGCTCTAAACCACTACCCATACAGCCTGTCATTTTTTTTCCTCTTGTGAAGTTAATGAAACGAACAGAAAACAGCATGCCATGTCACTGAATTTTAGGTTCAATATACACATTTCTATGCTTTGAGGTTATTTACAAGGAACGATGGTGATCTTCTTCCCGAACTGCTTTAAAACAATAAATGCTCTAGGAGTGTACTGTATGAGTATGTTACAGTGCTATTACTCAAGAGCAGAGGGTTACTGCTGTGTCGGACATTTCTCCCACAGTTGTTGTATATTGCTGAGTAAGAGGTCATCATGTAGCAGTGGAAAGTGAATGGCTGACATTCTCACTGAGCAAGCACATAGTATGCAAAAATAAAAGAAATCGAAAAGGAAAAAAAAAAGGCAAAGCACTTCACTGATTTTGAAACTTCACTGATTTTGAAATACAGTAAACATGCAGATAATCGGGCTGGTTTCGGGTTTGACAGTTTCCCGCTGGAAAATTCCAATTCTGTAGAAATTCAAAACACTGTATCCTACAGTTTCCCACTACTTATATAAGCATAATGTTTAGATAAGAAAGAGGTAGAAAAAAAAGCATAAACCGGTACTGGAGCGTCATGATGCATATCTTGGAAGCTCGGAATTCTCAGGAACTCAGTATTGCGGAGTTATCAGTGTAGAATCAGTTGTTATTCAGCCGAACGGAACCGCTTGATAAGATACAGTAGTATGGAATTCTGGTAGTTGGAACGCATCCTGTAGGGAGGTGAGATTTGTATATCTGAATTTTTACACCTATTCCAAGATGTACCTCTACATAATTCTGGGCAGAGTTGGCAATTTAGTGTTACTATCATGATGACTAATGATGATACAATAAATCATTCTGGGATATCATAAATATTATAACTGCTTTTATAGCACTGCCTTGAGCGTTAGCAAAGCTGCCAGCTCTCAACCATTGAGCGTGAGACCCCCACAATCACTCATCTTCACACGCTCTCACGCCTCGCTTGCAATTTCTCATGCTTTCATTTTCGGCGTGATTGTCCGTGGAAGACGGGATCAAAACCACTGAGCTCTGGCGTCTTTCTGACGAATCAGCTATAAATAAACGGCTTTTATTTTGAAGTCTACTTTGTTTTCTTTTCTTTTCCCCTTCTTTTGTATCAGTATTTCTCCATTCATTATTATTATTATTACCTTTTCTTTTTGGTTTCTTTCTTTTTTCAACACAAATGTCACTTTATTTTTGAGTCCAAAATCACTCACTCATCATCTATACCGCTTAATCCTGTATTCAGGGTCACGGGGGGCCTGGAGCCTATCCCAGGAAACTAAGGGCACAAGGCAGGGCACACTCTGGACAGGATGCCAATCCATCGCAGGGCACACACACACACACATACACTCACTCACACACTACGGGCAATTTGGGAACGCCAATTAGCCTAACCTACATGTCTTTGGACTGTGGGAGGGAACCGGAGTACCCGGAGGAAACCCACCAAGCACAGGGAGAACATGCAAACTCCATGCACACAGAGATGGGAATTGAACCCGGACTGCACAGTTAATTATAGCTAATTATATATAATAAATCATTTATTTTGTGATATATAGGTATCGTCATATTTCTAATGCCAGTAAAGCATCCTGTGAATCTTTAAATCTCTCTCTAGATCAGATCAGAACCAGTTAGCTCATCCACATGGGGGACTTTTCCAATAACTTTCCTATAATTTCTCGAATTTCACTTTTTCACTTGTTTCCTCACTGCCATGATACATTCTTTTTGTTCCACGGCCCCTGCATGCCTGCTGCACTTGTTGTATTCTCTCTTAATCAGGTGTGTCCACCCCTGAGTGTACTTATGAATATAAATAGTGGTACAGTGTTTTGTGTATGATTAAACTCAATGCAAATATTGTAACTTTCTCTGTCCTGTGTGTAAATAGTATTACTGCCCTCAGGGGTGTCATAGTGCGGAGGGGGGGTTTGGGGCGTGGACTAACTCCCCAGGGCCCCAGTGACGGGAGGGCCCTTGTAATTCTGTAATGAAAATTGATAAATATGGATTAAGAAAGGAAGAGGCCCAATAAGAGCAATGTGCTGCGCCTCTGCTGCCCTACATGGAGATGCCTGAGAGCATTTAGGTGATTTTGCTTGATTTTTTGTTTAGGTGAATATTTCAAATGTCAGTTGTACCAGCTGAAATAAATACCTGCATCTGTTGTTTCACTTTAACACTGCAATGCTAAAATATACAGAATCTGAGGCATGCAGAGAACAGTGTGTGGTTAGTGTTAGACATAATGAATAGGTGTGCGCAATGGGGGCGTCATGTGTATGGACGTGCAGAACCAATGCCTGTATTTTTGTTAGAATCTCACTCCTAGCTTTTCTGCAAAGTTGGCAGCTCTGGCGTTATGTTGCATTCAGCTTTCAGTGATTAGTTATTTTTGACCTTGAGCTAAAAAGGTTGGGGAAATACACAGATGCCAAAATATTTGCCTTTTATTAGAAACAAGCTAGCCAGCTAACTGTAATGAGTGAAGTAAAAAAAAAGGGAGCAGTTACAATTTTTATTATGACTTCCTTAGAGTACAGCATAATATGGTGTAGTTAAAAATGTGCATGTAGGCTAAACAGTGATGCTAGCTTGCATACATTAGCCTGGCTTATGACAGCTAGCTAACTAACTACCTAAATACCATTGATGTGGCTCCACTGAATGAATTATAGTTATCTTGCCTCAATGTGCCTTTTCAGGTTGCAGGATTTGTTTTAGTATCTCAGGCACAAGAGGCACATCTTTCAATCGAATGCGCGAAAACATTCCTTGCAAATATGGAAAACATTACCTTTGTCGCCACAATGGAATTCACCGAATTCATTCATTGAAGTCAGGGTAGTTGGTGGTTGGTAAAAGACAGGCATCAAACTCATATATTGACTTTCAATCAAGGACAACTGATTGGCCAAATATCCTTTTTGGCAGTCTAACAAACTTCTGATTTTTTGTAGTAACGAGTAATGACGCTCTCAGGAGAAATGTAGTGCAGTAAAAGTTGGCAGAAATTTTTGCCAGAAAAAAAAATACAAAAATACAGTTAGGTCCATGAATTGTGGAACAGAGATAAGTTCTTTGGCATTTGGCCTCTGGATACCACCAGACTGAATTTGAAATGAAACTGTGAGCAAACTCAAGAATTTCAGCTTTAACTGGTTTGACTAAAGTGTACCATTAACCATTTGGGAATTACAGACGTTTTCATACACATTTTTCATACACTTCATTCTGGAACCCATGGACATAAACGTATGCTGAGTTTCCTCCCTCGAGGTGCTTTATCATAGGTGCCTTCAGCTGCTGCTAGTTTGTGGGGTCTTAAGGCCTTCATTCTTATCGTCAGTAAGCAAAATTACGCTCTACTGGGTTGAGATCAGGGGACTGACACGGTCTCATTTGTTTCTCTCTCAGGTAGCTTTCACTGTATGTTTTGGGCCATTATCCATCCGCAGTATGAGGTGGCGTCCTATCAGTTTTGCCACATTAGTCTGAATCTAAGCATTGTGCACTTAGTCACAGTTAAGAAGTGCTGGTTTACCGTTGATGCTCTCAGCATGTTGGTGTCACTTTCTGAACACTGGGTTGAGAAACTTTGTAGAAGTTGTAATTCTGAATAGACTGACGGTTTTGTTAGTTTTTCATAGTCAGAGGTTGGAAATTCTGAATAATGAAATGGAGTGGATCACATTCAAGTAAAACTTTGTACCAATTATTTTTTTTATTATTATTAAAATTATATCTTTTTTATGTTAAACAATATTTTGTTATATAAGTTACAAACATGTACAATTAATTACAGCTTTTATCTTACAGTTTTCTTACAATCTACAGTATCATGTTATGATGTCATTATATATTGTGATGTGCTATTAGTCATTCAGCCTTTACCTCTACATCCCTATATAATAAATTACTCATGTGAGTCTTATATACTCCGGATGTCCATCCATCCAACTAGGAACCTCTGTAGTCGAATTAGGGATGAGGGAAGCCAATGGTGAGCATTGTATTTCTTCCCAATTTGGGAATGCCAGTTAGCCTACTCAGCATGTCTTTGAACTGCGGTAGGAAACTGGAGTACATGGAAGAAACCCACCAAGCACAGGGAGAACATGCAAACTCCATGCACACAGACCCCGTTGCAGAAATCAAACCTGGACCGTGAAGCTGCAAGGTGACGGAGCTAACCACTAAAGCCACTGTGCTGCCATGTTCCAGATGTAAGCATTTCTAACTCTTCTACAATAAGATTGATTCCGATATCCTCAGCGTTACAATGTGCACTTCAACAAAGAAAAGCAGAACCTCTTGAGGAAATGACTACTCTGACCACGAACTATACCATTCACAGATGACTTCCACTGCACTGTAAAAAACGTGCCTGAAACGTGCAATAACAGAAGTGACAAAAATTCTTTTTACTGGGTTCATGAAAAGGTTCATCTAGTGCAATTATGCCAGAAGTTCACATTTACTTAATTTCTTTTTTTCACGACTAAACAGGATGGCTCTAGAGCTAAAAGATGTTGCTTCTTTTCCTGTTGTTTTTGTCAGATATAGGTTATTTTTAAAGGGCATGTGTTATAGTTATCTACGGCCAGAAAAAAATCATGGATTACCGATATCCAGATATCTGACAGGTTTTCCTTGACCGTCACACATGACCTAAGCTCTTTTCAACTTTTCAAACTTTTCTGTCATTCAGGTGTGGGTTCATCATTCAAATGTCCAGCTTCATTCAGACAAACTTATGACCTTGATATCATGTCATTTTGCCATACTCCAGTCAAACTTTGAGAGAGGTTATGTGTACTAACTACCTGTAAAAGTTGCTGCAATAAATAAATAAATAAATAATAAAGTTAGCCAAAATTGTATTAGCAAGCCAAGACACATTTTCTCAGCCAAGCTGGAAAAAAAGAATAGTCCAGTTTGGTGAAAAAACTGGCCAAATCTGGCAAAACGACTCACAGACTTTTCACGTCGTAGACTGTTATGACTTGCAGTCTGGCTTTATGAAACAATGTTACTACATCAGTGCTTCACAATCTTGTGTGTATCTGTCTGTTAATATGACTGCCTGTGTTGACACGTATGGCTGGTTAAAGGTTTTACACACTGATCAGCCATAACATTAACCACCTGGGTTGTGGGTTCCCCTTGTGCCACCTCCACCTTGCGGTTTGGTTCTGCAGGGCTGTGTTGTAGTGTCTGGCACCAGAACATTGATAGGGAGGGAATACTTTGGGTGCTGTGGGTTGCGAGGTGGCAACTCCATGAACCAGGTGTTTTTGTCTGGTAGATAGAGATCTGGGGAATTAGGAGGCCGGGTCAGCGGCATTGGACTCTTTGCCTGCTGGGCCCCTTGTGCAGCAGGCTAAGGTGCACTCGGACATTTGGCCCCTCCTAGGCATGAGTGAACCTTGGGTGCTCATGGTCCTGTCACCAGTTTACTGGTGTATAAATGTTACTAGGTCAGACCTATAACATTTACACACCACTTACTGGTATATAAATGTTACTAGGTCTGACCCAATAAGATTCCCGTCATGTCGCAGGGTGGGGCAGCCGTAAACCACTCACCCTATCATCGAGTTCAAATCCAGAAGTGATGCTTTAGCCTCCCGCACCCGGGGGCCTAGACAGAGCTGATGGGAGGCACTTTCACATCAACCCGGCACTACAGCCAACCACGGGTGTCTTTGAGCTCACAGAAGTGGAATCACGGTGTGTTACGTGTTACAAACGTGTTATGTGTGGGCTTGCAGTTCGAAAAGATGTGTTTGGTGGCTTCACATGGCTAGGAGAAAATATGTGCTATCCTTCGCCCTCACTGCTTGGTGATTGTAGCCTTGATGTGGGAGTGCGGGTGGGAATTGGTTACGACTACATTAGGGAGAAAATCTGGAAAAGATTGCTGTCATGACATGAAAAGTGAACAGGTTGCTCATTCAGATTAAATGCCTCAACACTCGTACAGTATGCTATCAAATTACTGGAAAGGAATAGACTGATAGGGGTTGTAATAATGATGCTTCAGTGGAGAGTCAACATATTCTCAGAGTTGTTCCACATATTTAACATCACTTAGTTTTGTTGCAGGTTGTCCAGTCGCATTTTGAATACTTTGCATGTGGGAATATGAGAAATTACAGAAATTGCATTCTGATTCTACAGGAAAAAGGGCGAGGATAGTTGTTTGTTTGAAAAGTTACAAATACCTTTAAAAAAGAAAGACCACCATCTGAGAGGTATCCTCGTAAGTTTCTTTTTGAAGTACACCTATATAATATAAATTACCTGTTCTTAAATTACTGTGTGGAATAATCCAGTCCTTTTTTTAACTGAATGTATAATGTCACTTCGCCTGCATTCATAAAGCTCCGTTCTCTCAAACCAACGGCAACGCCAAACTGCGTCCAGATTTCCAACTGCTTTTAGATGACGTACTTAATTAGCCTGATAATCAAACACATATTTTTATTTGAAACTCCCTAACGTGCGCTGCCTCATCAGGGCCGTACACAAAAAAAAGCGAACAATTTATTCATTGTGAAATGCATTTCTGTTACTTTTTACTGGCTGTTTTCCTGAACAATGGCCTCATTGTGTTCTCATGAAACGGTCCGAGCTTTGAGCCTTTTCTCACAACCTGCTGGAGAATGTGTACTCTTAGGGAAGATGCCTGCGCCCGATGATGCCTGCCAACTCTGACTGGCCAAACTGACTTCCTGTGCTTTGTGTTCGGTTTCGGGGCACCACTTACATTTCTGCCCCTGGAGTAAACATAGCTATTTAAGCAAATCCACTTCTGCTAACGTCTATAAGGGGTTTATAAGGGGTTATTATTTTTAACAACGTGCACAGATGCGAGGAAGTAGATAATGGATGCGTGATATGAAAACACTATCATAATGTGGTCATACTGATATATTGCGATTACAGTAAGCCTTGAAGTATATTGAACCATTGATGTGACATGGTCCGCCTGATTTTCACTAAATTATTTCCATTTGTTGGACCACGTCAGTGCCATGATTCATCCAAACACAAAGGAACACTCATTTACTGCATCTGAGATTGTTCTGGATCATCATTCCATTTAATAACCCATTTACGAGTTGGCCAAGGGGCTCATTTGCAAAGTATTGTAATAATTATTAACAAGAATTTCCTTCTGCAGGCCTTTCGCATTACACAAGTAGCACTCGTACATTTTTTTTTATCCACCCCATGGATATAGTCTTGTATGTTTCACAATCACTTGAAGCAAATCCATGCATTTCCAGTAATGTCTTTCAATGCAAATGTTTCACCAATGTTATACCAAATTTGTGCTTAACTAAACTAAACTGCAAGATAATCACTGACAGGGCTGGATATCATTAGATCAGCCAACCAATATGACCGGTATATTTTGCCAGCTTTAGGTATATCACTCGTTGTCTATACTGCTTTATCCTGTATATAGGGTCGTAGGTGGCCTGGAGCATATCCTAGGAGACTTAGGGCACAAGGCAGGGTACACCCTGGACACACACTCATTCACACATTACGGGCAATTTTTGGAACACCAATTAGGCTAATCTGAACACAGGAGCACCTGAAGGAAACCCAACAAGCACGGGGAGAACATGCACACTCCATGCACGCAGAGGCGGGAATTGAACCTGGCCAGGATTCGAAACTGGACCATGTAGGTGCAAGGCAACAGTGCTAACCACTACACCAACGTGCCCACATTAAAAACATATGTCAAAATTCTAAAAAGCATTTTATTCTTCATAGAAATATCTGGTGCACCCTTGCTGTTCCATTTTCTTATTCATACTATTCATACTATTAACACTTATAGGGATGTAAACCTTTTATTAAAGTATATGCTTTGTAATTTATCAATCTTGGGTCACGGGATGAATTATAGCAGTGATTAAAACCATTCTGGTTCATGCTATTATGCAGGACTGGTTGGAATTTCCTTCAGTGTCTATTTGTCCATAAAGGATGAATGCACTGATAATGTAAAAGCTGTGGTTTTCCGCAGTGCTGGGTGGTCTCGCAGTGTGATGCAGGGGGGGGRGGGGGGGGGGGGTGTGTGGTGGTGGTTAGACAGACACATACTCTTTCTCCTAGCACGTTTTGAAGGCAAAAGGAAGTTCACACACTTGAGAGCACAGATCATGTTTTGTTCAGTGGTTTCAGCTCAATGAAATCGCAAGCCTGAGGCTGTATGATAAAACATGCATACAATGCGAGCATCTGTTCTGCCAAGGCGATACATAAAAACAGTGGAAAGAGAAAAAAAAAGTTTATTCACTTTCATTTGACATTTCAGTTCTATCTGGCTGACCATGCACATTTACAGTATATATGATTGATAATGCTTTGGTTGATGCACTCTGTGATCATCTGATCATCACACCCATATATGGTTACAAGGATCTTTTTTTTTTAATGGAATGTCCTTCAGTCTTAAAATCTCCCTTCGCCGTAACTAAGTGGCTCAAACCTGATCCAGCATAGCAATGTACAAAGCAAGCTCCATGAGGACACGGTTGCCAAGTATGGTTTGAAAAAATACAAGAACCCTCAATTCAATCTAACTAAACACCTTTGGGAATGCTTACTGGGCCTCCTTGCCCAACATCAATGTCTGACCTGACTAATGCTCTTGTGCCTGAATGAGCACACAGCTCAAAAATCTAGTGGAAAGCTTTCCAAGAAAGGTGAAGCTCCTTACATTAGGAAAGTGGAACTAAATCTGGAATGCAACAAGCTAAAATCACATCAGCATATAATGGTCGCGGCTATGCATACCTTTAGTAATATGGTACAAATCAATCTCTATTGACTTAATAGTTAATTCTTGATTGTTGCTTGCTACTTCAGGGAATAAATGTACGACCTTGACAGAAATAACCCTACATATAGACACATATATAAATATATTAGACACATATAAAGCATATAAATCTGCCCATTCAAATGAGTTCAAGCCCGTGAACTGATTAACCCTTTAAAAACTGGGTTAAAAGACTTCAAACGAATCAAACTAAAAGCTAATTATTTTTAAACAAAGTGCATGTGGTGTAACAAAGCTAGAGCGAACACTCTCGTGCATTTTTGCAAGAGATAACTTGACATTCGTTTGGTTTAACCGCGTCTTTCAGCATTCTCATTACCGAGCGGACCGCTAGGACGCTTTGACCAGATGCCAAAATGTTTGCGCCTGTTTAATATCCATCTGAGTTCATTTCACAACCCAGGGTTCAACAGTGTTTGTTTGGAGTCACTGTAGATGCTGAATAATGCAAGCTTTTGTTAATGGGGCCAACGGTAGTGCTGTGTTTTTCAGAATGCTTTTTTGGATTTTACAATGTAAGCTTAAATTATTTACAAAACTTATTCTGATGTAGAATCTAAAAGCACCAGTTTAGAGAACTATTCATATGGCGTTAAAGTCACCATGGAACCCTCAAAATTGGTGTTTTAGCGCTCTCTCTGTGATGTCAACCAGTGTTTTTAATGTGCTTCATCGATATTCCATTTTTTGCCATGTAAAATTTTCCGGAATACTGAAATTTTCCTGAGAACACATTCTCATTCAAACTGATCTCTGGAGCTCAATTCCATCAAGCAAATGTGGGCAGTGCTTCACATTAGCTAGTTAGTTTTAGCTATTTAGTTTTTTTTTTTTTGTTAATTTATGTTGTCAATTTATGTTGTCATGTCAGTCTGTCCTGTCTCAGCTAGCCAGCTAATTAGGTTTCTTAGTTAGCTAGTTAGTGTCTGTTAATTTAAGTTGTTTATTTAAGTTGTCATGTGATTTTGTCCTGTCTCAGCTAGCTGGCTAATTAGGTTTCTTTGTTAGCTAGTTAGTGTCTGTTAATGTATGCTGTCATGTGATTGTCATGTGATTTTGTTTTGTCTCAGCTAGCCAGCTAATTATGTTTCTTAGTTAGCTAGTTAGTTTATGTTAATTTAAGTTGTTTATTTAAGTTGTCATGTGAGTTTGTCCTGTCACAGCTAGCTGGCTAAATAGGTTTCTTAGTTAGCTAGTTAGTTTCTGTTAATTTATGTTGTCATGTGATTTTGTCTTGTCTCAGCTAGGCGGCTAATTAGGTTTCTTAGTTAGCTAGTTAATTTAAGTTGTTTATTTAAGTTGTCATGTGATTTTGTCCTGTCTCAGCTAGCTGGCTAATTAGGTTTCTTTGTTAGCTAGTTAGTGTCTGTTAATTTATGCTGTCATGTGATTTGTCATGTGATTTTGTTTTGTCTCAGCTAGCCAGCTAATTATGTTTCTTAGTTAGCTAGTTAGTTTATGTTAATTTAAGTTGTTTATTTAAGTTGTCATGTGAGTTTGTCCTGTCACAGCTAGCTGGCTAAATAGGTTTCTTAGTTAGCTAGTTAGTTTCTGTTAATTTATGTTGTCATGTGATTTTGTCTTGTCTCCGCTAGGCGGCTAATTAGGTTTCTTAGTTAGATAGTTACTTAGTTTCTGTTAATTTATGTTGTTTCATTTTACTGTGTATTAAACTGCATATGGTTGAAGTGACAATAAAAGCCTACTTAACGTGCCATTAGCTGATTAACATTTACCATGGGCTGTTTAAAATTTTTTTTAAAAGCTTCCTACACGTTATTCCCTGTTTCCAAAGCATTTCTTGTGGTATGAAGTGATCAAACTGTGTGGGTGTATATGTGTGTGTGTGTGTCTCCAAAATCTGAATTCAAACTTTGGCCTGTAAACCATTTCAGTTGCACTTTAAGGTCATAACAATTGCCTGAAATTAAATAGTCTGATTTTAAATCCGATTTTCTTTTTCTTTTTTTTCCAGAACTATAACCTTCAAGATGGATGGACAGTGTTACTACAACGAAAGCATCGCTTTCTTTTACAACCAAAGCGGGAAGTACCTGGCCACAGAGTGGAATACTGTCAGCAAGCTGGTGATGGGACTTGGACTTACCGTATGTATCTTTATCATGCTTGCTAACTTGCTGGTGATGGTGGCCATCTACATCAACCGCAGATTTCATTTTCCCATCTATTATCTCATGGCTAACCTAGCCGCAGCAGACTTTTTCGCCGGACTGGCTTATTTCTATTTGATGTTTAACACGGGGCCCAACACACGCCGGCTAACTGTCAGCACGTGGTTGCTACGGCAGGGCCTCATCGATACGAGCCTGACGGCCTCTGTGGCCAACTTGCTGGCCATCGCCATCGAGCGCCACATCACAGTCTTCCGCATGCAGCTCCACACCCGCATGAGTAACAGGCGTGTGGTTGTGGTCATCGTGATCATCTGGACTATGTCGATTGTCATGGGTGCTATACCTAGCGTGGGCTGGAATTGTATCTGTGCCATCAAAACCTGCTCCAACATGGCGCCACTCTACAGCAACTCGTACCTCGTCTTCTGGGCCGTCTTCAATCTGGTGACCTTTGTGGTCATGGTGGTGCTTTATGCCCATATATTCATGTACGTCCGCCAGCGCACCATGAGAATGTCACGCCACAGCTCAGGTCAGCGGCGCAACAGGGACACAATGATGAGCTTGCTGAAGACAGTCGTGATTGTCCTTGGTAAGTGCCTCTCTTTACTTGGTTTCAGTAAGTCTTTGCGTCAAGGAGTTTGCATGTTCTCCCGGTTCATGGTGGGTTTCCTCTGAGTACAACAGTTTCCTCCCACATTCCAAAGACATCCATAGTAGGCTGATTAGCGATTAGCGAATCTCTCATAGCATGTAAGCGAGTGGGCGCGAACTTGTGCCCTGTGTCGTACTGGCACTCGATCCAGATGTATCCTGCCTAGTGCTCAGACTGACTTTGTACAAGATATGTGTTCATGAGGTTGTAGTACGAATTGTGAGAGGTTAGCTAACTCGCACTATTGAAAAAGGATACTGTAGTTTTGCACGCTAATCACTTAAACATTGCACCCATGCTAGCTATCGTAGCGGTTTTGCCGAGAAGCTGAAAAAACACTGGATTTCTGGATATAATGGCATTTCCTAAAACAACAACAAATGTGAACGTGTGATAACTAATCACCCAAAACATGTACTGTAATAATTTATATACTAAACATTTCCACTCTCGTTGGTATTTGTCTTTAAAACCCATTTTTATGTTCCAATTGTGTGATTCCTTCCTGACTCCCTGAAATCCCTGGGGCTCTGTTGTAACAAAAGCTTATTCTTGTTAATAGCAAATGTTTTCAATATACTAAAAGTTTACTGGTAGTATTCAGGTTGAATCTTCCTTGGTAGAAAATCAAATCCTTCTGTTAGGAAAAAAAACTGTTGTTTTATTTTTTACATAGCATCTTCCACAAAGGCCCATAACTCTGCCAATAATATCAGAGCTATGGAGCCACCTCCTTGTTTCTGCACTACAGTTTCATCACATCGCCATAGAGATGTGTCCTTGGGGTGTCTTTATCATCCTTGCTGGCAGTTGTCATTGTACACTTTGTAAAGATTTCCATGTGCCCACTTCCTGCTGAAGGAGGGCAGCTGAACCATGCACTTGGTTATGATCACATGTAGCACTGCTAGTCAGAGTCCTCATTCCACCTTTAATACTTATCCTGTAAATGTCATCGAGATATGCAGTCATACGATTTGAAAAGATCAAATGTATTGTTTTAAGCGGCACACTGACCTCCTGGGTTAGGGGGTTGAATCTCGCCTCCAGTCTGTGTGTACAGTATGTGTGGAGTTTGCATGTTCTCCCAGTGCTTGGTGGGTTTCCTCTGGTTAACCTGGTTTCCTCATACAGCCCAAAGACATGCAGGGTAGGCTGATTTTCCAAATTGTGATTGGGTCTGTGCCCTGCATTGGGTTGGCACTCATCCAGGATGTCCCCTGTCTTGTGCCCAGGAATACGCTCAAGCCTCCCTGTGACCTAAAAAATAAAGAATGATCATATGCTATAAAGAATGATGTCATTTTTCTGCATTATCATGGCAACGATGTTATCTTTTCATTGTTGTTTCATTGTTAAAATATTATGAGATGTCTGAATGGTCTGAAAAAGAGAAAATATCCAGTGAGTGAGTAAAAATGCTTTGTTGATGCCGGAGGTCAGAGGAGAATAGCCAGACTTCAAGCTCAAGCTCATAGAAAGGCACACTTCGAACCTTGAAGCAAATGGGCTACAGCAGCAGAAGGCCACACCTGGAGCCATTTCTAGCAGTTAAGAACAGGAAACTGAGGCAACAATTACCATGGGATTACCAAAACAAGACAACAAGAATGGAAAAACATTGATGAGTCTCTACTCCTGCTGTGACATTTGGAGGGTAGGGTCAGAATTTGGCAGAAACAAAATGAAAGCATGGATCCATCCCGCCTTCAGGCTGCTGCTGGTGCTGTAATGGTGTGGTAGATGATTACTTGATGATGACTTTGGGCCGCTTAGAACCAACTGGGCATTGTTTAAATGTCACTGCTGATTTATTAGTATTGCTGCCGACTGTGTTCAGCCCCTTTTAACCAAAGCAACATGTCATGTCATAAAGCTAAAATCATCCCACAGTGATGGTGATGCTGTCATGTCAGTATGGACCAAAATCTGTAAGCAATGTTTCCAGCAAGAATTATTGAAAGATTAAGTGCTGCCAGTTTACATTAGTCAATTACTCCATATTTTTTCACATTGTGGTTCGTTTAAATTTGGCCCTAATAATTCCTGACATATTCAAGGCAATTCTTCATAAATACTTGAATAACTGAGTCTGGATACTCCTCACTCACTCACTCACTCACTCACTCATCGTCTATTCCACTTTATCCTGTATACAGGGTTGCGGGTTCACACAATATGGGCAATTTGGGAACAGCAATTTGCCTAATATGCATGTCTTTGGACTGTGGGAGGAAACCAGAGTACCCGGAGGAAACCCACCGAACATGGGGAGAACATGCAAACTCCATGCACACAGTCTGCGGCAGTGCTGACCGCTAAACACCGTGCCACACTGAGTCTGGATAGTGATTAATTAATTGAATAAATGCATTTAAGAATTAGTTTTATGAAAATAATTAAACGTTGTCAAAGCATAAGTGATTCCTTCAGCAAAGTCTGGATAAAAATATTCTGCTTGCTTTGCTTCCATTACATTTAAATATTTAATGCTTGTCAAACTTGAAAAAAAATTTTTTTTTTAATTGCTGTTTGCTTTCGGTTTTATTTTTTCCCTTGCCATGTAGCTTATGCTTCAGAACGGTATGTTATCTTATTACACAGTCGTGCCAGCACTTGAGTGATGGAACAATGCAGTCGTTGAGTGTTATACAGCCAGGGGTCTGTGGTGCTGCTCTTGTCGCCAGTTCCAGTGTTTGCCTTGCACTGTGTCAGCGTCATGCCTCGCTGCGTTCTCCAGCCAAGCCCAGAGAAAGAGCCTCAGTCAGGGCACAGGGACCCAGAGCCAACAGGAAACAGTGCTGTTGTTGTTTTAAACGTATGGGGCTCAACGTGAGGCTCTGGGGAAAGTGTACAGCGGTGGAGCAGGACAGGAACAGATACGGGTCTTAGGTAGTGCTGGCACTCCATAGATAAGAGAGCTCTAATACCATTATAATGCAAGCTCTATGTGTGTGTGTGTGTGTGTGTGTGTGTGTGGCTCAAAGCCATAAGAATGTTCTGTAGATGTTAAATGAAGGCAAGCTGTGAAGGCAGAGCCCGGTCAGCCATTCTTCATTCAGTTCCTTGCAGAGCAGCTCATTACCACTTTTCAAAGTACCACTGCTTCAAAGTTTCGCATTTCTCAAGCTTCGGACGATCTTCAGAAGTATAATGTTACTCAGACTGCTTTTGGAACTGTTGGCTTCCTTTAAATGTAGCATTTAATACAAGGATTTAATTATTTATTTACCTGTAATCGTATACTCCCATCAGCAGAGTGAATTTTAACATTAGTCACGTTAAGAAAATTGTGAGGATGCTGTTGTCATGAACATTTGATTCAGCTTTAGTAACTGCTTTAAACCTGGTCAGGGTCACAGTGGATCCATTTAAGAAGACCATGCTACTTACTTACTCACTGGCATGTTTTTAAAAGGTGGGGGGGGGGGAGCAAAGAATCCATGGAAACATGAAGAGAACACACAAAGACAGGAACTGGAGCCAAGAACTGACCTGGAACTCTGAGGCAGCAAAGGTGCTTACTGGGCTGCACTTTCATCACAGACATAAGAACATATGGTATTAATAAATAAGCATTATCAAAAACAATAATAATAATAAATCAGTACCCTTTTAATGATATTTTATTTTCTATATTTCTTTGTCTATTAAGGATCAAAATCCACCTTTGCTCCCACATTTTTTAAATACATAATGCATTTTGTATGTTCATAATGTATTTAATTTATTTACACCTTCCTTTGTAAACAGACATCAAATATTTACTTTACATATCACCAGCAATGCTTAAACATTTGGCACTTATGTCCAAAAAGTGTGTCTGATGATGCTCCAGCTGAAATACCCCTCAGATATATTATATATACATACATGCAATATATCTGAGTGGTATTATATATATATATATCTATGTAAATGAGCTACTGCTGAGCATCACTCTGCCAAAGAACTGCAGAAATGAGCCACAGACCTGAAGACAGTTTCTGCTCTATGAGGTCACAATAGGGGAGAAATCTACATGGCTTGTTAAATTTTGGTCCAAATACAAATGGGAATAAATAAAAATCAGTTTAGTTTTAAGTTTAGTTCGTACACACACACGCACGCACGCACGCACGCACACACACACACACATACACACACACACACACTGGAAATCCATCTGAATTCAGCACAATCTCCAATAAATTCAATTCTTTTAAATATGTTATACTTTAAATCCCAGGTTATTACCCATGACTTTTTTCCCTACTTTTTTCTTTTTTTTTTTTTTTTTTTGCTCAAGGGTTTTTGGATGAGTAAAAGTTTTAGCTTTGTATCTTCAAAAACTGCTTTTTCTTGATCAGGGTCATAGTGGATATGTGAGCCAGACTAACACACACACACACACACACACACACACACACACACACACACACACACACACACACACACACACACACACACACACACACACACACACACACACACACACACATTCAGGATTGAATGCTGGAGCTATGAGGCAGAGACGCTACCCGCTGTAAAACCATGCTGCCCTAAAGGAGTTTTGTGAACAGAAATCTCTCTGTTCTGGGCTCGCACATAGATCAAGTCAGGGTTTCCCCAGAAGAAAATACTAGTTCCTAAGAGTGTACAGTACAAGAAGGGGCACATGGGTTATTTAGTCTACATTTAGCAACTAAAAGTAGAACACTGAATCTAATACTGTATACAGTATAGACACACACACACACACACACACACACACACACACACACACACACATACTGTATGGTACTTTTTTCATATTTTGCTTCCATGTTGACCCAATGACCCATGTGTAGTCTTGTGGAAGACTTCTCCAGGCTTCCTAAAGGACTCTTTCGGTTCTCATTTTCGGGTCTAATCCATGTACCTGACCAATTTCAGAGGAATGTTGTTTGTTGGATTGTTAAGCCACACAGTGACCTATGAATCAGTATGAACCAGTGAGAAACTGCTGCAGATGATGGCACATGATCAGGCCGGTGATTAGTATACTGGTGATGCCGAATTCTGAGGGGTTGGAACAGACGAGAGGGGAGATGAGGTCGCTGCTGAGGTTGTTACATAAACAAAATTTCTTTTAATTGTATCTTTAGGCACTTTGAAGCTTGTCACAGTAAAACATTTCTCCCTGTTTATTTCATTTTTTCTGCATAATTGATTCCCGCCTTTTTTGCACCTTTTGGTGGGTTTCCTCTGGATCCTCCAGTTTCCTCCAAAGTCATGTAGATGGGCCGTTATTTATGCGCGTGTGTGCGTGCGTGTGTGTGTGTGTGTGTGTGTGTGTGAACCCTGTGATGGATGTCCATGGTGTACCCTGCCTCATACCCAAAGTCTCCTGGAATAGGCTCCAGGCCCACACCACCCTGTACAGAATAAGCAGTAGTGAAAATAAAGATGATGAAGATTATATATAACATATGGACATCTTGGACGTCTTCTTAATAGGTGCATAGATGGTTATCGCAGATCATTTAGTTTACAGTTTGCTAATCTGTAGTTCATATACTGTAGGTATGATCGATTTCACTGCTCTTAAGTGTGATGTGCTTTTTTAAGTCCCTATATAGACCAGGCTAAAACATAGTCGCTACTGTACAACAACCAAATAAAGTACGGTGGGTTTAGTGCATTCATGCAAGCACACACACGTATATAAATAAACACTTGATGTTTGTCTTTGTGAAATAACGTGTCTAAGGGAGTGTGGTACGTGTTTTGTTACATCATCATACATAAAAGATATTACTCAAGCCTGACTAGTGTCTTTATTCTTTCTCGGCATGCTGAATCTATGAGCTGACTGCATGATACGGTAGCTGGAGAATCATATAGGTTTTTGCTTTTGTTAGAGTTTTCACACACCTTCATTCAGAGGCATCATGCGTTCAGTTCTTTTGAGCGGCACAATTCCATGGCGTTAATCACTAACACTTTACGGAAATTCGAAACTTTTAGAAATTTACACATGTATTAAAAATCATACTGGTTTCATGTCATGAGCTGACACTGGTTATTCATACCTCACATATGTTAGGGGCGGTGATGGCTCAGAGGGTTAAGGCTTTGAGTTACTGATCAGAAGGTTGGCGGTTCGATCCCCAGCCCCACAAGGTTGCCGCTGTTGGGCCCTTGAGCAAGACCCTTAAGCCTATCTGCTCCAGGGGTGCTGTCATCATCTCTGACCCCAGTTATGCTGGGATATGCGAAGAAAGAATTTCACAGTGCAGTAATGTATATGTGATATAAAATAAAGGCTTAACTTAACTTAACACAATCGCACTGGTGTATCAGCTCGTAATATCTCTAGTTGATTTCTACGGCAACAACTGGTGAGAACCTTTCAGTCAGAATGAACCGAATGTCCTGAACAGAGCCGGGTATCTGTGTGCACAAAAGCCTTCGAATAAAAATAAAAACAAAGAGCTCTAAAATTGTACTAGTAAAGCTAATTAAACCATCTACTGTGAAAATAGAATTTATAACAGTGTAGCGTAGCGTAGGGTTCGATTCCCGTCTCGGGGCGGTGTGCATGGAGTTTGCATGTTCTCCCCGTGCTTAGTGGGTTTCCCCCATGTACTCCTGTTTCCTCCGACAGTCCAAAAACATACAGATTAGGCTAATCCCAAATTGCCCAAATCGTGTGCCCTGTGATGGATTGGGGCTCTACCCTGGGGTGCACACTGCCTCATGCCCCACGACCCCTGGGATATGATCCAGTCCTCCTATGACCTTGAAAGGGCAAGCAGTATACTGTAGATAACGTTCCTCCAGTACAGTCATCTAATCTGAAGAATTTGAGGAGGCAAAAAACGTCTCCGCCTGCGTTTGTCTAGCTGATAGAAACCAATATGAGTGGTGCAGTCAGAATGTACTGTTTTGCAAAAGTCGATAGATTGTTGGAATCCTATCGTGTTGTTAAATAAAGGAAAATGCACTCAATCTGCTTGTTCCAGGCACAAAGGTTACCGATGTATTCATAAAAATATGAATTTTTACAATTTTCACAAATGAGCTAGGTATAATGACAAGGATCTGGGCCCTTCCGAAGATTTTACTACTCAGTTGTCTAATGGCCATTTTCAGGAGTAAGATGATGAAGAGAAAATGAATGAAGAAGGGGTCTTGTAAAGTACTCCCTTTTTAGGATATCTGAATGATAACATGATAACATTCATGATAACATTCATGTCATGCTTATGTCTCTTTCACCCACAATCAGATTTTTTCAGCTTTCATTTTCAGATTAACACAAGTGTAAGATAATACATTTTCCCCAACTTTCACACCATAATTGTTCTCCAGTGATCTCAGTAGGGCTGCAATCCTCCAGAGTGATTGAAGTCTGCCGTATGCAAGCCGTATATGGCCCGACATCTGAAAGGGCAGTCTGCAACAAATGGTTGACCTTTTGCTTAAGTGCTTTCACAAGTATTGCAGTCACATTGACACTTCATTATGCCCTCCTACTGATCTACAGTCCTTTTATTTCCCCCAAACCAAGCCTGCATGCTTCTGAGAACCACCCCCACCACGCAAATAAAATCACTAGGCCATATTCTGCTGTTAGATCCTAAATCATATCACATACCACGTTTGATCTGTTATCACCACGGGGAGGATCTTGACAGTTCTACGGCTTTGGCTGGTGCTCAATCCGAAAGTATAGGATCATTTGCGTGAGCTGCGGCAGATGATTTTGATGACCACTGCTTTGTACTCCGCAAGTGTTTTATTTTATAATTCCACAAAGACTATAAAAGATAATGCACCGTTTGAGTAACACACAACAGCCTGGTAGTATGAACGGTTAGTAGATTTTCTCTGGATTACTGGAAAAAGCCAAACAAATTCCTGTTAAGTGTTACTCCGTGGCATCGTTAAACGTGTCACCGGTCTTTAAAAGCCCTGTTTTGGAAATGCAAATAGGACACAGTGGCATCTCTGAATCCTGAAACATATGGCACCATTGTTAGTGGTAAATGACCTTTGGCAACACTTGTGATCATCATAAACACACTTATTTTGTGGCCTACTACATCCTTGTGAATACATCAGCAAGTACAGTACATAGAGAAGAGGACAGTCTCCAGCAGAGGTCTTGCTGGAAAACTGTGGTCCTGCTTCACATCAGGTCACAAGAAAGCCCTTAAGGACAGCCCCAGTCTTGGACACCAGAAACAGATGCTGCATGTGGTAGGGTATTTAGGCCAACACTTTAAAATACAACCCCATATCTCTCGCCCAGATTCACAGAATGACTTCTACATATGTTTTGAATTGCCTGATGACAGGCCTACAGGGAAGACCACAAGGACTAGGTGTTTTATCAGAGTCCAAATCGAACATCTCTATAAACTCATCCGTGCATGATTTATACTGTATAATGCCAGTTCAGAATGTTAGAGAATCTGTTGGGCTTTCTCCAGGCATGGGAGGCAGATTCCCAGATTGTCCTACCAAGATACCATGGCTCCCCACATGCTCCAAGACCATGACTGTCATCACTAATAAAGACAGACGTTTAGTCCCTCGGACCATTTCTGGAGAACATTTGACCCCAAAGTCTGGTTCATTTTGATCATTGAGAACACAACCTTTTCATGCCTTGGAAGTGTGCCTGAGTCCGCTTGATTATGTGGTCTCGGGTACAGTACCATGTACTCAGACACGTCTCGGCTCAGAGTTGGAACCAAATTGTACCTGAGCACAGAAGTAGATCACTGTTTAAATGTGCCATCATCAGTGCCATTAGTCTCCTCCGAAATAGCATGAGCCCATCTCATCCTTTGACCTACACAGCCATAGCTCATAAAGTAGGAAGGCATGTTAGAGTGTTGCTCTTGAAATTTTTCCAGAAATATATAAAATATTAGAAAGTTAACTTCCTTCTTCTCTTCAAACCACGTCCAGAGGTCCTACCACGGTTGTAAAAATAAGAATAAATACAACGGTCGCCATTGGCCTGCATTGTCCCTAGTTGGACAACTGAGGTTTCTAGATGGATAAATAGATGGAAGTGGATACATACTGCCACCTGGTGTTTTGGAGTTACGCAAGTGTACCTGAGAACGGAGAACAAAAACAATAAAAACACCGCAGGCCGGCAGAGGAAGCGATCGTTCCTGTGCACGGTACAAATCAATCGTGAATAATTTGAAAACGCCCTTAAAGACATCCATTCAGAGGCTCTCACAACCATTCAGAATGATGTCTCCTGTGGATAGTTACAAGGCACATTAAAACTAGCCTTCACACCTCACTAAAATTCACACCTGTATTTTATGGCATAGTGTTATTATTACATCTGTACACCTTACATTAGTCCCTTAAAGACGGTATAAATTTTACTGATACCCAAGTCTGTTAAGAGTGTACAATTTGATGATCATGTGCAGTATCTTAGGCAGTTTGCACAGCTGTTGTTTTTGTTTTGTTGCTCTATGGTCTTGGAGGACTGACATTGTGTTCCACTAAACTGGTGCATACGGATAAGACGTGAGCAACAAGTCTTTTCAATGGAACACAAAACCTTATTTATGTGTGTCAAGGGCCATGGAACATTACAACTTCAAGCATGAAAGAAGCAGCCTTCTACAGAGTAGTATATCATACTGGAATTAGCCGACCAGCTGTATATGAGGCTGAACAGCAAAGTCATTGTGTTAACACATAGGAAGGCGTGCTTGGAGTCAGTGCATGCCTTCGAGAAGTTCCCAAAATATAAATCCATTCTCAGCTTGTAAGTGGAAAAGATGCTGGAATCTCCTGTTCTGGCTTCATCATGGCGTCCAAAGAACCTAGGGTTGACTTTTCTTTCTTTCTTTTTCATTTCAATTGAGGTTTGATCCATGTCCCCTCATCCGAAGACATTCACAGACAGTTCGCCTCGAAAGGGTTTTCTAGCCAAACAACATGGGGGTTTTTGTTAGAGGTGCTAATTTCAGGATTTACTGTAGGTTTTACTTGATGCTTCAGACTATATTTGAGTCATGAAGTCTAACCAATGAGCTCCATTTGAAGTACTCAAAGCTCAAATGTAATTACATTTGGATTTACACTGGAGTTAATCACACCACTTACAGTAATACTATTTAATAAACAGCAGGAAATCCAATTTGCTCCAACAACATGCACCACTACATCTTTCAGCATTTCCTGTTGTCCTAATCATATTTCAAATTAACACAGAGAATGGATTAGGACCATTAATGCTAGAGCAGAGTAACATACCAGGGAACTCATTACTGAAACACGTTATGTCGTGATAGATATTAATGGACCATCAGGTTAGCAATGTGTCCCAGCAATGCTAATTACTAGTAATTACATCACGCATTATACTGACCAAATGTTGCATGTTTTTCCATTAATATACAATTCTGGATATTTTAGATGTTGAAATCCTCCGCACATCACAAACATGCGCAGGACCTGTAAAGTACTTTACCATCCAATTTAATGCACAGTAAATGAGTTTAGCAAGCGGGTTGGAGGAAATAAAACCTTCAAGTCCCAAAAGCACCCACCCAACCCCTAGAGATCGTATTTCCTTTCCCCCCGTTGAGCTCGTGTCCGTAAAAGAGTGTAACGTGGCCGAGTCATGGAAACAGGCCGTTGCAGTTTATCTAACTCCTGAGAGTCCCCACATAACTTTCAAGTGATGTAAAGTTCGCAAGAACAGCTGTGTTCTCTAAAAGAGAAACCCGGGCTTTTTGTGAATATCGCTCTCTATTGCAAAATAACATCTGCAGCCAAAATGTTTATCCTTTTTCAACACACAGTGAGAAATGCCAGCTGAAAACAGTGTCGTCAATTTGTTAAGCATGTTTCTAACGGCATAAAGATGTGATGCGGACGCTGCGAGGCTGTGAATGACGTGCTGAAATATTGCCAGGAATATTTGACCTCAGGAAATTGCGCAACCTGACAAAACGTGCCTTCCGGTTCGGTTCATTTAAGGGCCGAGTAATGCAACCCCCTAAATTCTCCAAAACAGTTGTCACGAATAATGCTGTGGCAGTTTTTCCAAGTGTAGTACTGAGACAGAAGGAAAGGATTTGCATGATTGGGGGAAAAAATGGTCAAATCCATAAACTATGCACAAGTATTTTTTTTCACGGTGACTCAGTGTCGCTTATATATGTCCAGTATCCAGGTTAGAGCCCCACCTCTGGTCTGTGTGCACGGAGTTTGCATGTTCTCCATGTGTTTGGTGGGTTTCCTCCGGGTACGCCGGTTTCCTCCCACAGTCCAAAGACATGCAGATTAGGCTGATTGGTGTTCCCACTTTGCCTGTAGTTTGTGCCCTGCGATGGATCGGCACTCCGTCCAGTGTGTACCCAGACTCACGCCCAAATTCTCCTAGGATAGGCTCCAGACCCCCTACGACCATGTATACATGAGAAAGCGGTATAGATGATGAGTGAGATGCCACATATTTTTTGTTTAGGTTATCTATTGTGTTTTGTGCAGTTCTAAAATGTATTTAGGTAAAAATAAAAGGCTTTGTGTGTACATTTTGCATAATGATGCATGCTTCTGATTGAGAAAAAAAAAACAAAAACAAAGCGCTGCTGTTAATAACTCCATTCTCTTCCCCTTCCTCAGGTGCTTTTATCGTGTGCTGGACGCCTGGCTTAGTTCTCCTCTTGCTCGACGTTTTCTGCGAGGATTGCAACGTGCTGGCTTTCGAGAAGTTCTTCCTCCTCTTAGCCGAGTTCAACTCAGCCATGAACCCGATCATCTACTCCTACCGGGACAAGGAGATGAGCGTTACATTCAAGCAGATCCTGTGCTGTCAGCGGCAGGAAAACATAAACGGTACGGTGGAGGGTTCAGACCGCTCGGCTTCCTCGTTTAACCACACTGTTCTGTCTCCACACAATAATGACCACTCCGTGGTCTGAACACAGCAGACAACAAACACAGCTGGCACTATCGGGATCAAACCCAGGACTGGATACAGCTCCTTGCCCGGTGGCGGAGCTACAGTACACAGGAGGCATTTGCATTACCAAAAAAAAAAAATGAAGAACAATTTTAGAGGGTTTTGTTTATTTTTTTTTATGTGTTCAGTTTTTTTTTTTTGGTGACACTATATTGAGTATTTAATAACTGATTTACAGTGTTAACAGTCTGGGCAATGTAATGATGATTTCCAAAAAATGGTAATCGCTAGGACAAGTATTCATGAATTTAGATGATTTTTTTTTTTGTGCTACCCTGCAAGTCATGGGTATCCTCAGTATTAATGAAAATCCTAGTAATCTTTTTCGCTTAGGCTTTTGCACTATAGAGATAAGCAGTGCACTCTTGAGACCACTGATTAACGGCGCCATTTTGTTGCCGGCTAATCTGAAGATGATGTCTATCTCATTAGGCCTGTGGCATCACCGACGTATCACTACACTTGTATACAAGCTACAAGACTATATCCTAAGGACATCTAGAATAAAAAAAGAAAAAAAAAAAAAAAAAAAGAAAACCAATGGTATTAACGTCTTGCTGAGGAGAATTCCTTAAAAAAATAACAATAATAATAAAAAAAGTCTTGAATCACCTGAAGCTGACGTGGCATGATGGATTGTTCTTAGGTTTTTCCACCGGAGCAGAATCACAGATCATTTTTCACTTGAGGACCTTCTCAGTATCATGCAGTTCTGATTTAGGTAGCTCTTCATGCTTTCTTTTCTTTTGTGGTATTTTTTTTTTTGTTTATTTTGGTTTGTTTTTGAACAACGACCACTTACATAGATGAGCCATTTCTTTTCAGGGAATCCAGTTCATGGACTGCCACCACATTATAAAGTCACAAATGCCCTTATTTTTTATATATTTTTCAAAAGTGTTTGGGATTTCTTGAGGACTTTCAGGTTTCATTGATAAACAGCTGTCACTCTGCTAACAAACGTAACACGAGTATACACACACATACACAAACTAGTCTTAGTATAAACTGACAGTAAGAACGGGAGAAGAGATCGTCTTTCCTGAGAACCCTCTTTATGGTCCTGTGTGATGTTTGTTTGTGTGATATTGCTTTTATCCAGCTGCCAGGGTCGAATTCATTTTTTCTTGCGCCACAGTCAGAAGCGACCATGAAATGTGTGACATCTTGTGACATGGCATAAGAGAAGTTAAATGATGAGTGTATGTTGGTCTGTATGTACAGTATGTATATAATATATGTATATATTCAATGTTAGTCAAAAAGGGATTTTTATTTTTAAGGACTTTTTTTAATTTTATTTTATCTCAGTTGTATCCTGCTTAACACTTAAATTATTTTTTATTGTTTAACTTGGGGGCAAGTGTATTTAGTTCTTTCCCATTAATTAATCTGAAGACCTGTTTAGCAGTACATGGAGCGATGGTTCCTGCGAATGGTTTCGAATACAGCGGATACTAACATTGCTAATCAAAATAACCGGAAACATTTTTCATACGAGGTCCACAGTTAAAAGTAGGTTCTTTTTTTTTTTGTTTGGATAAGGCATGTGATTGATAAAGGTCTTGCATATACTGTAATCGGGCCATAATGCTGTTTCCTGCTTAACCTTGGTCATGGACTGTTATTTTATTAGCTTCCATTTTTACAATTTAACGAAGAAAAAAAAAAAACATACATTTTCCATCATGTTTATGTCATATTTTGTTTTCACCTAAAATATTTGTCATTTTTTTCCTCCCATGCTCATGCCTGACTTCTGTATGAGTCACCTAAACTCACTATCATTCAATCTGACGGACTTTTTAAAATAAACTTGTATGATATCAAACCAATTGCTAACTTTTATTTGTGAAAGAAGTCCTGATCTTTTATTAGTATTTTATTATCTAGTATTATTATAATACACCAGTATAGCCATAGCATTCCATCCGTTGATCCATCCATCTAGGAACCACAGAGGCCAGTGGTGATCATTGTATTTAAGCCATAGCTTAAAATTTTGTGTAGGTTTCCCTTGTGACACCAAACAGCTCTGATCCCTTGATGCATGCTTCCACAAGACCTCTAAAGGAGTGATGTGGTGTCTGGCACCAGTGGTGAGGTCTCCATGGATCAGACTTGTTTGTCCGGCACATCCCCTGGACAGTCACTCAGAATGGGATATGTGCGATCAGCTATTTGTGCTACATTGGTTTTTGGTTTCAGATACAACAGGTTATCCCATGATCCTGTTAAAAGTTCACTGGTATATAATTGATAATCAATATTATCCAATTCACGCGACAGTGGTGTTAACGTTATGGCTGATCAGAGTGCATACGTTCAACCATTGACAGCGAGCTGTAATGATAATAATAATAATAATAATAATAATAATAATAATAATAATAATAATAATTAATTATTATTACTTCAGATTTACAGAACATCACATACTTTAATACAAACCTGTACATATTAGGAGTTCTGCACTGATTAACAGCATGTACTGCAAGAAGATATCATTTAAAAACATGGCAGCCTTGGGTTTTTTTTTTCTTTTCCTTTCATTAAAATGGCAGATGACGCAATCAAAATCTAGAAAAAAAGTATGTTTTTCTTACTTAATCTTAGGCATGTGTAACGTTAACATCGATTAATTATAATAAATTAGTTCATGCTGGCACAAAATATTTTTTGCCAAAAATGGGCAAAAATATCAGTTTTTTTTTTTTTTTTTTTAGGTCAAGGAGAAAAACTCAAACTCTACAAAAATACAGTATATATCAAAATTAAATAATAAAGCATGTGCTTGGTCAAAAAAAACAACATTTTTTAAAATTGCTTAATAAAAAGCTGTTGACATAAAAAAAAAAAAAAAGTTCACATGATTCCTTTAATTCATTGCAGTACATTAGCACGTTTTTCCTAGAACGTGTAAGTGTGTAAACATTTCTGAACTGAAAGTGATAAAGTAATATTTAAATTTACATTTACATTTAGGCATTTGGCAGATGCTCTAATCCAGAGCGACTTACAAAAAGTGCTTTAAAGTTTACATTACTGTATAGATACTTACACTGGGTTGACTAGGTCAACAACCAAGTGCGATTAGTCCAACACAACTGGGAAGAGGGTTTTTTTTTTCCTTTGGGGGGGGGGGGCGATATCAGATATCAGATTTTTTTTTTTAAATTATAATAAATAAATAAATATTGCTGTTCCAGGACACTGAGTAGCATGTACTGTACGTGACACATTTAGGCCACATGTTCACTCGGCCGTTCAGGAGACACAGAGTTTAGTTTTCCAGTTTTCCTCCAGACTGACAGGAAGTTCCTGTGTCCAGAGCAGAACAGTCAGCAAGTGCTGAGTGAGAGGGATATTACACCATTTCAAGCACAGCCTCTTTCCAACAAGATCTCGCAGAAAAAAAAGGGAAAAACAAAAACGCTCGGCTTTATAGCTGGCTTTTGCTTTATAGGAAACATACCGTAGAATTTGGAGATGATCGTGGAAAAAAAAATGTATGGCATGTGAAAGATAGAGCCAGTGAGTTCTGAGGACAACTGCTGGCGGAAAATGTCAAGTCTCTAAATTGGAGCAGCTGGATCCGGCATTCCTGCGTGTTTGTGTTGCTCTGGAGTAGTATTTGATACTGAACATGGAATTCTTCAACACTCCATAAGAAACAGCCACGCTTCCTGTCATTTCCAGGCGCTTTGCATTACAGGGCTTAACCCTGGCTTTGAAAGTAAATCTTTTGGCAGCAGTTTAATGGTCCCATAAGCACCTCAATGGACCGCATTATTATGAGTTATGGTTGAAAGTCGGCTATTTAGCGATAAAGCGCTATCAGATATACAGCTGATGGTGGTATTAATATGAACTCTGAAGCTATGTACGTACAGAAGATGAGGTCAGAGAGCTGGGCTGACTCAAGCCCCAGTTCATGTGTCTCCATGTTCTTCATGTTGTATCTTTAAACCTGGAGGGAAGTGAAATTAGAGGAAATATTTACTGGCTAAACCCCAGATTTCTTATACAGTGTACTGTAGATTACAAAGTCATACTTTGAGAAAGATGAACTGAAAGGGCAGATGAGACGGAGACTGATCATCAATCATCTGCCATTTATTTTTGGATCACATTAAAAACATTTGGGTGCTTCAAAGTGTCAGCACTGGGCTAATTTGAGATTCGAGAGATGCAGTAAAGCGCCTTTTGTGCATACGGGAATCTGATCAATCTGGTAGAGCGAAGTTGCTGAGAACTTGGTCAATATGTGACCTAGAAGAGGTGGGCGTACGGATTTGAGGAGCGCTTTGATGAGACCAAGGAGTTCTCGACGAGTGCGCGGCAAGAATAAGAAATATCCTCTAATCTCAGGAGCACTCATATGGGAATGGGAAGAGGCGAGAAGTGCTTGGTGAGTGCACCCACCTCCCCCCCCCCCCCCCCGTGATCCTGTATACAGAATAAAGTATAGACGAACGATGAGTGAGAGAGTGATGATCAGTGGACAGAGGGGTCACTAATGTCACTAATCATTTTGTCGACTCAGAATTGAATAATAAAATAAATCTTTTGCCCTATCGAAGATCACACACTGATTTTGGTATGCATTTGGTTCTGATTTTTTATAATCATGTCTGAAGATGTTGTGGTTCTCTTTGGGAGTGACAAGCATGGATAGGATAAAGAATGAGTCCATCAGAGGGACAACCCATGTTAGATGTTTTGGAGATAAAGTCTGGTTTGGACATGTTCAGAGGAGAGATTGTGAATATATGGGTAGAAGGATGCTGAGGTTGGACCGGCCAGGCAGGAGGTCTAGAGGAAGAACAAAGAGGATGTAGTGAGAGAGGACATGGAGTTAGTTGGGGTGAGAGCAACATTACAAGTGATTATTTACCTGAGAGATGAAGGTGACCTGAAGACACCAACAGGACAGAGCTACGTGCTGTTCCGTCACTTAAACAAGAGAAAGATGCTAAACGAACTCTACACATGACTGAAATCATAGTATAAAGATGTCACAATTTTGTTTTACTTGTTTCTTGGGGGTTTTTATTTGGTCAATTCCAGATAAAAGACAGATTGCAATACTAAACTCTGAGCAAACGGTTTTCATTAAGAAAAGTAGTAGTTAGGTCATTATTTATATCCAGTCGGCATGTTTACATGTGACTCAGACTTGGTTTATATGAATGAAGAAAACAAACTTATGGCCGATTAAAACTACAGTCTACCTCTCTCTGTTTTCAACAGCTGACTGTATCAAAACAAAACAGTGATTCATGTTAGCATGAGATAAATTTACTGTAGGAAGCTTTAAGGTCATGGTTGCCTCCCTAAACTGCTGTAGAGAAAACTCCCGTTTCCTTTTTTTTTTTTTTTCAAACTCTCTCTGAATGTGCAGGCTCTTTTTTAAAATAATTTTTTAAACGTCACGAGGGTCAGTGAAAGTTGAAGGTTTGAACCAGATCCATAAAATTCTGGCTTCACCTCCCTCACTTTCTCTCAGGACTCTTCATTTTCTAACCATTCTTGGAGGGAAAAGTTGGCTCAGTTTTGGTTGGTGTTTGTGCTTTTTTTCTGAAGCCTCCCGAGGTACGGACCAACTTTTCTGGCTTTGCTGTGGAGTCTTTTTTTTTTTTTTTTCAAACTGACCTAACATCCGAGCTACGGAATTCATATTTCAAAAAGCAAAAAAAAAAAAAAAAAATCTATTTTATTACTCAGTGGGTGTCAGAAAAACAACTTCAGCTAGTCTGTTGATGCAGTGCTGCCCCCTACCTGTCACTCTGGTTAGCAGCAATGTTAATGTTGGTTTAGTACTTTTCATTTCATAAAAAAAACAGAAAAAAAAGAAGAAGAATTAAATCAAGCCAAAAATCTAAATAGTGTTTACCATGCAGCCAATTAATGAAACATCTGCAATTTTTGTTGCTTCAAGTCTGCACTCCCTTTATACTGTACTGAAGTTGATACTTGGGTATGACTTCATAAAAATATACCTTTCCTTGTCTTTGCAGTGCTGGTCTTTAAAGCATTATAATGGGTCTTATAGAATGTAGTCACTGGTTAAGGCGTTGGACTACTGTATAGTTTGGAAGGTCCCAGGGTTGAACCTCACAACCACCATGTTGGGCCCTTGAGCAAGACCCTTAACCCTTAACTGCGCAGATGTATAATGAGATAAAAAAATATATATAAGTCTCTCTGGATAAGGGTGTCAGCCAAATGTAAATGTAGTCTTTTTCAACATAAAAAATAATAATAATAATTCCCAGGTGTAACATACCAAATTTAAGGGCATCTTCTATGCACCATTGAGTGTAAAGCCAAAAGTTAAGGAAAGGTACTGTACAGTTTGGTCATTTTAGCATCATATTTCTATACGAGTGTAGATTATATGGGGTTCTTATGCATAGAATGTTTTTATCATGATGTACTAAATAACTGCTAAATAAAATGTTATTAAACATTATGTGTGAGCCTGGTGATTCTAAACTTCCAGCTTTTTTCCCCCCTTTTATATTAAACTGTTGCCTTTATACATGGTTGACATCTACAGTAAATATATTAACAACTTAAAGGTTTAATAAAGATATCAAATAATACTATTTGCAACAATGTTGCTCTGTGATCCATGTCACACCATCACACAATATGTACGTTTGCCCATAGTCATATGTCATGTGACTGCAGTGCATGGCATGAATAATGTGCTCTGCGCAATAGTTGGCTCTCGGTATCATGGTTCGACCTTCCTTTCAGCAGCCTGAGCTGTTCACGCACAACAGGGTGAGAAAAGAACAAACTGTAAATGAAAACCTCCTTTGGATCGGAGTATTCAGAGGAGAATGTTGGGAATCGTTCAAACAGAGTCACAATCTGTCAAATCCCATCCAAATTCAACAATGCTCTACAGAAAGTCATCTTAGAAGGCAGGACATACTATACCCTTTGAGACGCTCTGGTCTCAAATGCACTACAACAGCCATGTTGGGTGTCAGGGCAGAACAAGTACGTACATCTGCAATGACAACAGAAGCATCAAACCTGGAGTGTTGAAGATTGTAGGGGGGAGGAAAATGGGTCTGGTTGGATGAATCCAAGTTTCTTTTGGATGGTGTATACTCCTGATGGAGTGAGAAGTCATTGGAGCCATCTGACGTGATAATAACAAAGCAGGCAAGTAATGGCAGCAGGATGGCGTGGGGGAATGTTTTCCTGGCACTCGCAGTATACGGGCCCCTGATACTCATTAGACAATGTCTGAAATGCAAGGAAGAGCTAATCAATGCTGATCTAGTTCATTGAACACTTGGATGAATAATTCCAGCAGAATAGGACACCAGGACACAAGGCACAAACTGTCATTGAAGGGTTCCAAGAACATGACAAGTTTTATTGTGTTAATTGCCTGCCTGCACGGTAAAGAGTCTTTAGAATGAAATGGAAAGCCTATAAAGGCATGTGAAGAGACAGCCATTCAATACGGTGGCCGTGAAGTGCAAAACAAATTAACAAAACCAAAACAAAATAACAAATTAAAAACCACATTAACAAAACCCAAAACTAAATAAAACATTCAAAAACAAAATAGCAAAAATAAATAAATTAATTAATTAAAAAAAACAAAACTAATTTGTTGTTTTGTTTTGCGTTTTGTTAATTTGTTTTCGGTTTTGCTATTTTGATTTTTAGTTTGTTATTTTGTTTTTGGTTTTCATTTTTTTATTTTGAATTTGTTATTTTGTTTTCGGTTTTGTTCATTTGGTTTGCACCTCTCGGCCGTTCAGAAACGAACCGGAAAAGGTAGGTATAATTTGCGAATGAAATTCTTACCGCTGATTGGACGAGACATCTGTCACTCAAGATAWWCAGGAAGTAMTGTAGCGGCGGTAGATTCGTGTGTGTATGAATGTGCAAACACGTACTGTCCTTATTGTGGTTTCGAATATGGCGTTCTGCCAAATTTTTTGCAGTTCTTGTGGAAAAAATATTTCGCTTTTAAAAGAGACACAGCAGTTCGCAAACTAATCTTTATACCGTGATATGTCATCAGCATATCCAAAATCACGGCATACGAGTGTCCGTCCTCAAAGTAACGCTGAATAAATTTCATTTCCTTGCTTTTAATGAAAGATTTCATTATTTTCTTAGTTTTGCAGACTGAAAAAAATGGTTTAAAAATGAAGCAGAACACACAAGAAACAAAGTTAGAGACACAATTTCCTACTTCCTGTTTATCTTGAGTGACAGGTGTCTCGTCCAATCAGCGGTAAGAATTTAATTCGCAAACTATACCTACCTTTTCCTGTTCGAATCTGACTGACCGAGAAGTGCAAAACAAATTAACAAAACCCAAAACAAAATAACAAATTCAAAACCAAAATAACTTCGAATTTGTTGATTTGGTTTTGAATTTGTTATTTTTTGGGGGGTTTTGTTAATTTGTTTTGCACTTCACGGCCACCGTAATTCAATTCCGCATTGAAAGCACCCCTTTCCACATCGTATGAACTTCTACATAAAGTATCCAGCCTTCAAGAGAATGCACGCTCTTCAGGGTACCGAACGAAACTGGTAAAACAGTGTAGGAAGTCTGTTAGTTGTAAAAGTGGATCAAACACAAACATTAGTAAAGTGATAACGTGCCATTTGGGAATATGCGACACTATTCAATCAATACCGCGACATCATCAAACATTCTTTGTGCTCCGCTTAACCGTTCATACCTTTACTTTATACTGTACATAAAATCAATAAATACTTCATGTACTGTACGTCATGCGTAAAAAGTTAGTACCATCTTTTTTTAATTCTGTGAGCTTTTGTGTAAAAACATAATAAAAATCATCAGGCATCCTCAGACGAATAACAACATATAACTTTTTTTTTTCACTGCTATTATTTTTTTAACAAAACAGAAGCAAAGCCAAAAAAAAAAATGCAATATTAAGTTCCCCCTTACTGTTTCCACTGCATTTATTAGGTAAGTTGCAGCCAGGTGCTGCTAGTCATCAGCCCTTGATTAACTGATCATCAGCAGGTGTGCAGGCCACTATAAAAGCAGAATTTTTGGCAGTTTGCTGGTCTGGAGCGTTGAAGTGTGTGTTAACACCATTCCAAGAGGGAAAGACATAAGCAATGGCCTTAGAGAAGCAATTATTGCTGCACATCAATCTGGAAAGTGTTATAAAACCATTTCCAAACTATTTGGAGTTCAACATTCTACAGTAAGAAAAATTATTCACAAGTGGAAAGAATTTAAGACAGTTGCCAGTCTTCCCAGGAATTGGCGTCACAGCACATTCACCACAAAGTCAAATCGTGCAAAAAAAAAACCCAAGGGCTACATCCCAGACCCTATAGGCCTCACTGAGCTTGTTAAGTGTTAAATTCTGTCGCAAGAAAATTAGAAGAAGACTGAACAAGTACGGTTTGTATTTAGAATTGTTGCTTGTTGTTGTTATCCTCTTCAGATTAAAAAGAACCACAAGGCATCTGGAACAATGTTCTATAGACAGATGAGACCAAATTGGAGATTTTTGACTTTAGTGCTTTGTTTGCTTTGTTTAGTAAAAAACTTAACAACAAGCACAGCAGTGGGAGGTTATGATTTGGGCTTGTTTTGCAGCCACAGGACCTGAGGCACCTTGCAGTCACTGAGTTGACCACGAAGGATGGGCCAAGCTGTTCCACAGTGATGAGAGAGTGATAAAATCATATAGGAAATGATTACTTTGAGTTATTGCTGCAACCTATTGAATCGTTGGGGTACTGCCATTTTTGCCTTTATTTTTATTAAATAAATAACGGCACAGTAAAAAAGTAAAAAAAAATAAAGTTATATGTTGTTCTTCTGAAAGCGTCTGCTACGATCAGATGATTTCTATCATGTTTTTACACAAAAACACATAGCATCAAACGAGGTGTACTAACTTTTGCACATGACTCAGTGATATCAGAATGCACACACAATCAAGAACATATATCAAAAATGTAAAAGATTCGCTTAGTTTCATTTTCCAAGACCAACGTTCAAGGGAAATATGACTCACTCCTCAGACACATGTCTGAGCTACAGTATGACTTGCTGCTTCACTAGTTGACAAGTACAATGAGCAGACGCTGGTGTTGCACCAGTTCCTGTGCAAATTCCAATGGTATCACAATGACCTACAGTGGAGTCCAAAAATCTGAGTTCACTACCAAGTGGACTGTTTTATTTCATCATTTAACAGAAACCGACAAGTCGTTTTACAGAACTGACAGTTTAATACATATACGGTACTGTGCAAAAGTCTAGGCACCCTTGACTTTTTTGTTAAATTAAATTGTACAGTAAGCATTTGATGTTCAGACAGAAAAAAAAAGTAAACCTAATGAATGATGCTGGGTTTTGCACAGAAAAGAACTGTGGCTCAATTTCCTTTTAAAACTGTACAATGTGCCCGTGTGTAGACTACTAATGTATTATTATAATAATTATTAATATTAATTAATGCATGATTATACTTTATGAATCAAACTAAAAACTTCCTACCATAAAAATACAAAAATTTAAAACCTGTTTAAACAAAAATATGCTTCTTTTTTGTAACATTTATTAGTTTTCTATTCGTTATTATATCACATACTGTAAGGCTAGTCAGCATGGCCTTGCAAAATCTGACCAAATGAAAAGAATGTGAAGAAAGCCTTACACTGTATTTTACAATACATCATAGTTTTTCTCTTTGCACATCCCCTTCTTAGGAAATTAGGGTCAAAGTAGAGGGTCAGTCATGAAATGGCACCCCTGGAGTAGGCAGGGTTAAGGCCATGACCAGAGTTAATCTACTATGTTTAAAAACGGGATAGTTTCCTTTAAATGAGTCAAAACAAATCAAATCAAAACATTTAATGATTAGATTTTGATCAATGAAATTAGTATAATTAGCTTGTGCATTTTTATGTGCTATCTTGCCATCCTAATATCTTCGTCCTGGTGCCTACCACTGGGAATGAGGCAGGAATAGACACCCTGGACAGAATGCCCGTCTATTGCAGGGCATCATGAACACACACATTCCCACAACATCCATGCCTTGGAGCATTTTAGCATAGCCAAACCACCCATCTGTATTTTAGAGGTTGGAGGAAAACGAGAACTCAAAAACATTTGGTATTCCACACATCTGGGGATCATTTAGGGGCTCCTGGACCTGTTAGGTGGCTGCAGTGCCTACTGTGCCACCATGGAGATTTACAGGTAGCTGATAAATATTTTAAAAAGAATGTTATTGGTAGTGGACTCAGGCATTTGGACCATACTGTTGTTAAATATAAAACTTCCGATTTATCCACCTGGTCTGTATATACAAAGGCTGTGGATCAAAGGTCTGTTGAGCAGAGTTTACATCCTGTCAGTACAACAAACAGTCAACTTCAGATGGGTTAAAGTCAGAGGATACCTTGTTCCTCAGTGATTTATGATTGAGTTCGAGCTTTCTTTGCTGTTGATCAGGAGACAGCATCAGTTCATGCTAGAATGAAGCACTTGGTTATGCATCCTCTCCAGAATGCGGTGAATGCTAGCAAAGCTGGGTCGGTCGCTTGGGTGCGTGCTCCAACACAATCGCATCAGGTTATAAAGTTCCAATGGACACTGTTCTGGGCATAGCAGCACATGACCATCCCTGACATAGTATATCACCTCCTCGTGTGCCATTCCATAGTACGGCTGCATACCATGCGAGAAGATCTCCCAAAGCACCACTCCATACGCCCAGACATCTGATTCAGTGGTGTATCGGTTATAGAAGATGGACTCGGGTGGCATCCAGCGGATAGGAATGGCATCATTCTCACTTGCCTTGTAGTAGTCGGCTGCGTAGATGTTCCGCGACAGGCCAAAGTCTGCAATCTTTACCACCAGGTCCTCTCCTACAAGGCAGTTCCGTGTGGCTAAGTCGCGGTGCACGAATTTGCGCTCGGACAGGTACGCCATGCCAGCCGCCACCTGCTTGGATACTGAAAGCTGATCCAGGCAGCTGAGTGGACACGGGTCAGGCTCGGAGGACTGGGAACTGGGCCACGTCAGACTTCCCTGGCTCAGAGTGCGCTGTTGGACTGGAGAACGTCGCCGCAGGTACTCGTTTAGGTCTCCATGTGCCATGTACTCAAACATCAAACACATGGGCTTCCCTACAGCGCACACACCTAGAGGAAGAAGTATTCAATAAATGAAATACCAATGTTAAATACCAATAAAGTTCCAATATTAAATGCTGTTAAACTCATGCTGTGGCTTTGGTGTATTGTTCCAACACATGTAGGATATCTTGCTTAGCAGCAGGGATTGAAGCCAGCACCAAAATGAACACATCAGTCTATTTTTTTATTGTCATCTCCTTGAGTAAAAGGATATGATAACAACACGAGGTCACTTTAAACAAACAGCGCTTATGCAACTGCATGCTTACGAAAGCCAAGATCCACAAAAAAGATGATGGTAAGACGATAGTTGAAATGTACAAATAAATCACAGTAAGTAGGATAACTTTGCTATGAATCAAACATGGTTTAAAATCATTCTTGCAAACTTTATCAGTCGTTAGTCGGGTAACAGAGTTATATTTTAAGGCTGGGAAACAATAAAAGATTCAAATCACCATTAATCGTTTGAGTAAAAAAATATTCTCAGTTAATCTTCATTTTAATATTAAACCCTACATGACAGAAATGCATGAACTTGTCAGATATCTTTTATATAGCCGTACACAACCAGTCAAAGGTTTGGACATGCCTTGTAATTCCATGGTCTGATTTTTATTTCCGTCCAACATATGCAATAATCTCATTTGAGCAGTTGATGTTGAGATGTAAGTAATCAGGGCCAAATGTGACCAGAACTAGCCATACTTTTACCAAAACTAGCTGACTGGCTAACTAAAACTAGCCATGTGGCTAACCAGAACTAGTGTTACTGTATGTTTAGCGGATATAGCAGGACAGGATCATTGGTCCACCCTTTGCTGGGAATCTCACATGGATCCATGTACAGTACAAGTTACATCTTCATTTTAATTGTACAATTAAACAAAATGTTCTGACAAAAAATTGCATTATGGGCAATAATTGTTTCCCAACCCTAGCTAGAATACATAGTACACCTACCCAGTAGCCGGACAATGTTGGGGTGATCAAACTCTGCCATGAGAGCTGCCTCTCTCTGGAAGTCATTCTGCATGTCAGCAGAGGCCTCCTCTTTTAGCATCTTTACAGCCACCATGGTGAAAGCCTCATGTGGTAACAGCCCAGGAGCCCTGAGGAACAACCACCACATGTTACATTGGCAGAAATTGTTACATATTTGTACTTTAGATTTAGGGTTGTGTTGCCAGTTAGAAGGCCATGGGTTCAAATCCCAACACACCCAAACTCCTCTGTTTGGGTCATTTAGCATAAGCCTTAGCTTTCAGGTTACTGTATATCAATTGGTATACAAACAGTTTTTTTTTTTTTTTTTGCTAATGTACAGGATAATGTATAATTTCACACAGTGTATGACATTACAGTACTATATGTATGTACTAGACACTCATTGTAAAAATTGTACACTATTTTGTTGTCAATTTTGTACAGCATGAGAGTGAAAATTGAGACAAATTATTATCAAAACTGAGTATTTAGGGGTTCATTGCGGAATTAACCAACACTTATGTTAATGCTGCTCGGAAGGTTCTGGCATGAGAAGTTAGACAAAATCTACCATTTCACTCCCATCATCAGAATGACAATATCATTTAGACGAATGATGTTTACCCAAATTATGCTTTGGTTTCCAAACAAGGAGATGAAAAAAAATTAGTTAAAAAAAAAATAACTCAATAGTATTGATCATTTGATGAGTTTCATTAAAAAAGAAGTTTTTGCAATAGTTGCAAAAAGGATTAAAAAAATTAATTATTCTGATTGTATCAGTGCGTTTATTGTATTATTTTGCAAAATGCTGTAAGTCCACCTCCCAGAGTTTTGACAAAATGACTAAATCAGCTTGTAGTTGTGTTTGTGGAAAGTGCATATGCAATTTAGCATCAATAATATATAGGCTTCAGTTCTTGTTTCTGTGTGCATGGAGTGCTTGGTGGGTTTCCTCCGGGTACTCCGGTTTCTTCCTACATTCCAAAGACATGTAGGTTATTGGCGTCCCCAAATTGGCCGTAGTGTGTGAATGAGTGTGTGTGTGTGTGTGTGTGTGTGTATGTGTATGTGCCGTGCGATGGATTGGCACCCTGTCCAGGGTGTACCCTGCCATGTGCCCGAAGTCTCCTTGGATATGCTCCAGGCCCCCCATGACTCAGAATACGGGATTAAGCGGTATAGATGATGAGTGAGTGAGTGAGTGAGTGAGTGAGTGAGTGAGTGAGTGAGTGAGTGAGTAATATATTGGCTGAGTATTAATAAAAATATAACAATCAAGCTCTGATTATGTCTATGTAGTAAGTTACTTCAACTTTGTTGAAGATCTTGAGAAACTTTCAAACCAATACAAAAAGGTTAATTTGCAATGCATCATCAGCACCGTTATCAGTTAAAGACATTTAATGACAGAGCCTTATCATAGAAATTCAGGAGAAACTGCAACCACAGTCAACAGACTGTAAATGTTTCTGACTTCAGCATTCTCCAAAAGTCAGTCGACCACATTAGGTCACTCGTGGCAGCTGCTATTTTACCCAGCCAGTAGTTTCACTTTCACTGATCATGTAACAGAAAGACGTTATGTGATTTGCTCTTAATAGATGCGTAATATTTTGCTATAATATGTGCTTATTCACACGCTTATAATAGAAAGATATATAGTGTTTTAATAGATGACTTTAGAAGCTAAAGGAAAAAAGATTTGACAGATTAAATGAAAATCTCGAAATGGTCTTTATTGTGTTTTGCAATGAAACAGGTTATTTAGTAATTAGATAGAATGTGCTGTCATGTTGCATGCAGATGGAAAGGTGACTTAATCAGCTTTAACATCTGGAGTAGAAGAGTAAAGCTAGTAGTGGATGGTGCATGTTTTTGCCGAACATAATCCTACATAGACGAGTAGTCATGAAAAGGGATGTTGAACCCATAACCTTCTTCTCACTGTTAAGAGCCTTTATCCTAACAAAGCTGAATTATACTGTCAGGCAAAGTACCTGAGCTATTGCTCCATTTTCAGTCCAAAACATTGAGCTTAGACTAAACTGCTGCAGACCTTCACTGAAGGTTAGCATACACAATCTACGCTGCGATGCTAAACACAGCTTCAGCGCCGCGATAAACAACAGGCACGCTTTGTCTCATCATTTGACAGTACGCTCTACCTAAACCAGTTACATGCAATCATATCCAGACTTCCACCATCATGGAAAAGAACACAAGCTCGGTTTTAAATCAGACTAAGAGAGAAGCACAGAAGCTGGGTCATAATGGCAGCCATTCAGGCGCGGACTTCGCATGCCATTAAAAGTGCACTTCCTGTGCTCCAGTCTCCCAAATGTTCCTGGAGAAGGTAAATACTAGCAGAGTCTCTATAAATAGAGCCCTAAGCAGTGCCTACTGGCACGATAAAGTCTGCAGGGAAGTTTCACATCAGTGCCCATATGATGCCTGATGATAGCCTCATCGCGGTATCTATTTCAGGACTGAGCTGTGCGAGTCTGACACCCCACACTGCCGTTCCCAGGAGTCTACACCAACTCGACGCATGCCTTCCTATTGCAGGAGGGTTACATGGCCGCGGATTATGCAAACAGCAGTTGATGTACTGCATGTGTGTGTGTGTGTGTGTGTGTGTGTGTGTGTGTGTGTGTGTGTGTGTGTGTGTGTGTGTCATGTCCACACTGGACGACTTTTGACATGAAAGATTATATATCATGCTGGATTTGTACAAGATTTTGGAATAAAAAAAAAAAATTTTTTTTTTTTTATTATTATTATTATTTTTTTTTAATATATATATGATAATTGTGTGTTTTATTTTATATATAATCATATCATATGTAAATTCATTCATATAGTCAGTAACTTATTCCACACTTTAAATTCCAGGCTTACAATTTAAGCTGTTAGTTTTTTTTTTTTTTAATTCAATAATCGCAAGAGAGAAATGAACCATAATCTACTTTCTAATCTGGGTTAGCAGACATGTTTTTTTGGGGGGATTTTTAAATTTTTTTATTGTTTGTTCGCACCCATTAGGCACGGTTTGGCATAGCCTTCCTTCTCACCTTGCCTGAAACACGCGCCCGAAGGCCCCTTCTCCGATGTCGCGCACGTATTCAATGTTGTTCCGCGGGTACTCGAGCGTCAGTAGCTTGGAGTTGAGCAGCAGAGGAAGGCGCTGGTACATGGGGTTCGGGTGCAGCCTGTCTAACAGCAGCTCAGACGGGAGGGTGGTGAGAGTCGGCGCCTCCATGGCCCTGCTAAAAACGCACAACAGATTGCACACTGAGAGAGCAAGAGAACTTCTCTTCATACGGAGAGACAAACTTTCGTCTGGTTGGTTTTATTTTTCCAAAGTTGTAACAGGATACGAGATGGTCACTAAACAAGAACAACAATAATGAAGATGATGTATTGTTGTTTATGTACATTATGTTTAATGTATTTTATGTCTTTTCTTTCTGAAGAATGTTCTTACATTTACATGTGTCGTACTGTAAGTGCCGATTCTAACAATCGGTATAAAATGTGAGATGTTCGCACACCTTTTTCGACGTTTCCACCTTTTTCGTCTCTTGAGACACATGAGCAGAATGATGGTGAAGAAGGCTACACCTGCAAATCCAGCCATGATGAATATGATGACGCTCATGTAGTAGCCGGTGGACACCACAGGCATGGTGTTGGAAGGGGCCAGTTTTGGAGCAGGCAGAACTCTCACACTGGTAACTACTGAGAAATGAGAAGAGAAAAATTCTCTTGATAATGCTTTGGGATTATAATTATGACGTATTTAATCATCTAATAGAATTAAAGTAAAAAAAATTATTAAGGGTTTGATCTGTTCACCTGTTAACCCATTTGTTACGTCTTGTAGCTGGACGACTATAATGCATGTTTATGTATATTTACTTTATATATAATATGTTCACCTCTATTTAGGCCATTTCATGGCACACTCTCCTTAAGCTACCATGCACATTTCACATCCTGTTCACGGTCATGGGAGGCCTATACCAGGGGACTCGGGGCACATGGTGGGACAGGATGCCAGTCCATTGCCGGGCACATACCCACTCATACTCTATAGGCAGTTTGTAAATGTGACATAGCTTAATCTGCATGTCTTTGGATTATGGGAGGAAACTGGAGCACCTGAAGGACCTGAAGGAAACCCGCCAATCACGGGAAGAGGAATCAGAACTCAGACCCTCAGCCCAGAAGGTGCTAGATCATAGTGCTGACCACTACTCCACCGTGACACCATGTGCATCTCTTATATGTAAAACCATGCAACTTATACTTAGCCTTGTTCAAAAATGTTTCGGGTTTGAAATAAAAGTATTAATAAAGCAGAGAATGACCTGTTCAGTAGTGAATAAAAAGCACTTTATGGCATCCTTTATCTTGGATATGTTGGATTTGGGATTACATGACAATTTAAGGGTCCCTAATATGCGCAAAAACATGCTTCTAAAATAATTTCTGACCTTTCGAAAGAAATTAATTTGTAAAAGAAGAAATATTTTTTTTATTAATGTATCCAGTGCCGAGGTCTATGATGTAGAATGCTTGCTGTTTGTATCGATGTATATATGTATACTGTATGTACTGTATTATGCCATATACTGTATGCCATGCTACCTTCTACACATTTGGGCACCAGGCAGTACTCCCAGCGTATACTGGGGTTGGTGGAGTAGCACCACGGCCGGTCGCTCTCCCCTCCAGGATTGCGGCAGTAGTTCTCAGCATTCTTCAGCTCTGGGATGACGTCCACAGAGAGCTTGTGAGGATGAGGATCCTAAAAGGAAGAATAAGTATCATGAACATTGTACTGTAGGCCCATAAGCAAAATCATCTTTGTTGTGTTTTATATGGTTAATACTGGATTTTACTAGGATGTATTCATGACTCATAGTTGAATCGGGTTATATAAACTTGTGTGCATGCTTCCAAGTAACTGCATGAGTTTCAGTAAGACAACCAGAAAATAGTAGGATGTGGGGAAATTTCTGCCACTTCCGCACCTCATCAACCGTACTTTCATTTTTACAACACTTCTTTTTATAAATAAACATAAAGAGGCTATGAACACATCAAACTATGGAAGATAAAAAACAACAACAACTACTTCTTCCTGGAAATGTGTGCACGAATACCAAGGTGCTTTCCAAAAGGTCAAGGTGAATATAAAATGAAATGAGTTCTCGAATGCGAAAGAAGAATGTGAAACACATGCTTTTTTTCAGCCTACCGGACCGTGTAGCTTATGGGAGTGTCTCGGTACAAGCTTATACTTCTGAAGGTATGTTAAGACAAATGAATTTCAATTATAATTCATTTAGCATAAATAATACCAATAATTCATTCCACCTCCAGGGTCCGGGTTCGATTCCCGCCTGTGTGTGCATGGAGTTTGCATGTTCTCCCCATGCTTGATGAGTTTTCTCCAGGTATTCTACAGTAGTTTGCCTACCAGAGTCCAAAGACAGTTAGATTAGGCTAAGTGACGTTCCCAGATTGCTGGGACTGAGTGTGTAAGTGTCTATGCCCTGTAATGGATTGGAACTGCGTCTAAAGAGACTTACAGTAGGGCACGAGGCAGGGTACACCCTGGATGGGGTGCCAATACAACACACATGCTCATTTACCTGCTACTGGCAATTTGGGAACTCCAGTTATCCTGATCTGCATGTTTTTGAATTGTTGGAAGAAACAAGAGAACATAGGAAAAAAAAAAAAAACAACAAGCATGGGGAAAACTTGGTCAACTCCATGCACACAGACTCAAGATGGGAACCCTGGAGGTGTAAAGCGACAGTGCTAACCAGTAAAACCACCGTGTCACCCAGAAGGTGTTCACATATAAGAATTGCCAGTTTTGTTATTATTTGCTGCTCTTGTTTTGACTGTGTATAACATTAGCTCTTAGCTAGACGTGTCTGCTAGTAAACAACCTCGATATATAATAAAATGCTACGTTTTTATACTAAAATCTAGATATCTCCATAAAAATCACCCCCAGTCGAGAGCCCTTGAAGATATAGAAAGACAAACGGTTGTATGTGTGTGTGTGTGTGTGTGTGTGTGTGTGTGTGTGTGTGTGTGTGTGTGTGTTTGCATGTTGAATAGCTTTGCTCATGCCTCTGTCCCTAATGACCCTGAATGAGCTCAGACAGTTATGATAGCGGTTATCTTGCATCCCAGTTCCCTGACAGACTTAATTAAAGTAAGAAGGAGGAATAAATAATTACCTGCTGGTCCCATCGCTGGCAAGGAACACCAGATGCTGTGACATTGTGATTGCCTTGATAAAACCTTCCGCTATCATCATAGCACGTTGCTGTTTGAGGGGAAGAAAAAAAAAAAAAAAAAAAAAGCAAACATGCTAGAAAACTGCATATTCATACTTTTAGTTCAGTACTCTACTGATGAATGTTAAATATTTTATTTAGATTCACACACACTTTATAGCCAATAGAATGGGAGAAATTACTACAGATTTAAAGCGAAAAAGGATGTAGACACCTGACAATCCTGCCCATAGGTGATTCTCGTAGCATTAGTGGAAGTGAGAGGACCATTTACATTTACAGCATTTGCCAGACTCTCTTATTCATTTTTATCTTATTCTACGTATGAGCAGTTGAGGGTTAAGGGCCGTGATCAAGATCCCAACACTGGCAGCTTTCCAACCCAGGGGTCCCAACCCAGGACCTTCCGGATCAATATTCCAACACTTTAAACACCGAGCTTACCCATCCACAAAGTTGGGAAGCCAATCCTTTTCCAACATGACGATCCCCCTGTACACAAAGTGAGACATGTGGTTTTGCTAAAAGTGTACATAAACCCCTGACCTCAACCCAACTGGTCATGTCTGAGATGAACTGGGATACTGATTGTACCTCTGCACCTGATTTAATTTCACTAATGCTCTTGGGGCTGAATGGAGACAGATCCCCATAGCTCCTACTTCTAGTGGAAATCCTTGGCACAAAAGTGTAGATTATTATAATAGCAGATGGATTGAATCTGCTCTGGAATAGGATGTTCACAAATGGGAGTAACGGCCAGGTGCCGACAAACTTTTTGCCTTATCAAGTATCAAACACGAATACCACACATACTTGTGATTTGGTCTTTCTTCATCTCTGTAAGGAAAAGAAAAAATATATATACTCAGCACACATCATGGAACGTACTGTAATATCATTGATTGATTTTTTTTCACATGATGCATATGAGAAGCTACAGGCTGAATCTAATATTTGGTCACTGTACAGCATAGTTTCTATTATTTTGTCCAAAGTGCAGATGAAAAAAAGATTTTAAAAGTTACTTACCTACATATGCTACGGCGGTGCATGTTGCTGGACCTGCCTGCAGGCTGGGCAGAGTCTCACAGTCTGGTAAAGTCAGGCTCAGGCTTGGAGAAACGACTCCTCTGTGATTCCTCTCCTCCATCAAGTGCCATTCCTTATAACAATAGAGCTCCTTCACAGCCAGACAGTGCTCCCTAGGAGGCAGGTAAATCATGACATTCATACCTCTTGTATTTCTATCATTAATGGCAACTTAGTGAAGGAGAAAATGTCATCATTGTTTCAAATAGTGACTGTAAAGGAGAAGATAACAGTGAGACAGATGTTTTAGTAATAAAATGTGTCAAGGCTTTAAATTAGGGCTTCATGACACCTACATTGCTCATTGGTTATTATGAGTGTCATTTCGGGATCAGAGTACTAATGTTCAATGTCATATGCTTACAATTTATGGATTACTATGGATCATCTCTTACACCATTCAGCCATGACATCAACACCAGGAGAAATGAACAACCAAATGATCTTTCAACTGCTTCCATCAAGGGGTCGCCACAAGGGACCATCAATGCACACAACAATTTGTCACAGGTTTTATCCCGGATGCCCCTTCTGCTGCAACCCTCCCATTTTATCCAGGCTTGAGGTCGGCCCTGCATGCATTGGTTGGGTAGTATGGGGTGTGACAACTCACATACAGTTGGGCTTGAACCTGAATCCTCAGATCCCCAAACCAACAACCTTAGCCGCCTGAGCTACCACTCGCAACTAAACTAGCAAACTGGTGACAGGATCTTTGGCACCCAAGGCTCTGGACCCATCCCACAAAAAAGACAATACAGCACAAGTTGCTGAAAAAGTGACAGCTGGTCCCCATAGAATGGCACCAGAACACCCAGTGCAACATATACCACCACACACAGGGCCCAGTAGGCAACTACAGCCCAAGGCTGTCGACCCAGGGGGCAACCTCAATGGATCCTAATCTTATTGAGCATCCATGGGATGCACCGGACCAAAAAGTCTGACCGATGGAGAACTCACCTCACAACCCATAGCATCCAAGTGATTCACTATCAATGTCATGGTGCCAGACACCACAGGAGACACACCTCCATATAGGTCTTGCCCCAAGGTGTCAGAGCTACTTGGGTGGCACAACTGGTTTTATTGGAATGGTTTTAATGTTATGGCTGATCATTCATGGTAAACAATATTACCTACTAAACTGGTTGTACAATAAGTAATGTGTAATGGTTGGTTTTCAGATTAAGTTTCATGAATGTTTTATAGATATATAGTAAAATGACAATCTGAACAAGCAAAATGCATAACAAAAATGAGTTTTGCACCCCAAAGGAAAGTCTAGATTATATTAGTATTAATATTTTCTCAAGAAATGTAGACGAGTGTTTTTTTAAGTGAAGACAAAATTATATTTAACACTCTTTTGCTTTGGTAAAGACAGTTGATACTAGTTTTGTGGGCCCTCTTCTGTCTTTTCCAATTTTGTTAGATTTTGTTCTTTGATTTCAACTTTTCAAAATATGCTGTTTATAAAAACTGTCTATTGGTGCATGAATATGCAGAAAATGCGCAGAATATACCATTTAAATGTTTGAATATCACCTGCTTTTTGCCGTTGTTTGCTATTCGCTCCGAATACTTGTTCGATTATGACTGGCTGTGGGTTTAGATGACCACATCTTTGACGAACCGTAACCTCTCAGTCCCGGAGGGCCAGAATGCGGGCGAAAGTGTGTCAAGGGAGTTCAAATCAGTTCTGCGACGGCCTTAGAATTTTCACAGATTTGCTGAAAGCAGTTGCAAAAAGCCATAATATAAATCTAACCGATCGCGTTGTGTACCTGCAGACAGGTTTTGGTGCTGGACCGAGGCCGGATGGGCTGCAGTCCTGGAAGGCAGCATGGCAGAGCAGTGAGCGAGCTGCAGGCTGGCACAGCGGGCTTGTTCCCTCCAGCTCAGCCCAGCCTGCATGCGCCAGGAACTCCTGAGCTTGCTCTGGATCCGGCAGAGAAGAGTTAAAGAAGACGAGCGCTGAGCGTCGCAACAGCCCACGACAAACTTCACCCCGGTACATACTGCAGTAACCAGCACTGCCTTTGTACAGCCTGGGGAAAGAGAAGGATATGATGAAGGATAGTATGGTGAGCAATATAGCAAAGAATGTTCATGGGGTCATAAAAAAAGAGGGGAAAAGGAGTTAGTTGAGATTAGTGTCCTCAGAGCACCTTTTTGGCTTTATGTCCTTTTCCAGTGTGACTATATTTCCTATAACAGCACGTCATTTATTCCTTTTATAGCACAGCAATTAGCAAAATAGCATACAGTATATTTTATCCATTTAATGTGGGTTGGACTTCTTGAGGAAAGGTGGAAAATATAACGAAAAAGGTCATTCTTCCTGTACTTTCATTATAGCAGCTATAAAGTCATTCTTTCTCCAGGCATGTTTTTCTTTCTCTTTATGATTTTACAAAGAAACCACAAAGTTAAAACTCATCTGTCCTGAAGACTTTAGCGAAATTTAATGCAAGAGCTTTACCACTGACACTGGAGACTCCTTTCATCAATAACACAAATATATACAAACAATACTAATAATAAGCCTTAATAAGACAATTAATGGGGACCATCTCCCAGTGAGTATTCATTATTATATGTACAAATTGATCGGTTTTTATTTAAAAAATACATTAATAGAAATATGTCATTCGGATTAGAGATCAGATTTGAATCAGGTTTAGTAATAAAAATAATAATTTAAAAAATCTGTTTATTGAATTGTTTCTGCACCTATTATTTATTCTTCGTGTTTTTTTTTCTACTTAACTATACACATTTCCCATACTCCTAATTCCACAAAATAAATCGAAAGTACCTTTACTTTCTTGAGTCTGTAAATACTCAAAACTTTTAAACCCTTAAACAATGAACAAAGCATAATTATTTTATCCAGTATCACTTTCAAAAAAAAAAAAAAACCCAGGCGCATGGCTATTCGACTTAATTCAACTTCACTCTAATTATACCCAGATGTCAAATCTGTGCCATGTAGTGTTAAAACTGACGGAGCATTTACTTTGGTTCACATTTAATTCAGAACATGTGGAACGAGTGCGTAAGCGCAATACATTACAGACTGCTTATGTACGATATACTTTATGTACATAGCCGCTTATTCAGCCCATGTGCTCCATTTTTCCAGAAGCAAAGCATCTACTTGGATTAAATCCATTATCCAGCCGTCAGGCTTCATTAAAAGGAAACTCGATGCACACTGGAAGGTTTTTCCGTTCATTCATTCTTTCTGCACAGGATGGAATTTATTGTTTCCTTATCAGGACCATAGATCAGAATTATAACCTGATCCAACACCAACTCCTCTGGATTAAATGAGGAGCCAACGAAAGCTTTGGAATGACTAAAACCTACTGAGGACTAATAATTATTCACTCGTATTCTAGAAGGCCAATGTCAATTTTTTTTTCCAATGCAGAATGAATTGCATGCGAAGTTTAATGTTTCAGATAGAGAGATAACTCAACCCGAGCACAGCACAGACCGTAAATTTGCAGTTAATGCATCCGCTATGTTTTTTTTTTTTTTTTAAAGATGCTTACCTCCATTCTATGGGAAAATCACAGGATCCAGAAACCAGCATCAGACCAAAGCCGAAGGAAAAAAAGGAAAAGAAAAAGTTAAGCAGTTTCTTGGCCATGATAAAGAATAATGCAGCCACTCTGGAATACAGACCATGCTTGTGATATGCTTGGCCCAGAAAATGTGTGTGAATATGTGTGTGTGGTCTGCAGGAAAGAGCAGGTGTGAACTTTGACAAGCTGGATGGGACAATGGGGGGTGTTGAAAGAAGAACCTTCTGGGTTTTATGCTTCATCAAAAGGGCAGGATGGTCAACTCCAAAAAAAAAGGAGAGAAAAAAAAGAAAAGCAAATTGATTTTTCTTGCTTTCTGAGTTAAGGCAAAGTGATTCTGTTCACATCACAAACACAACATCATAAATCTCTGTAATCCCTGGCAGTTTTACAGATTTTTTTTGGATAATATTGTGTCTTCACAGCAAGTTAGCATCAAGAATATATCTGGGATGAGGGATTCACCTCCTGGGAAGCCAGAGCCTTCAAAGAACAGCTATGCTAACAAACAAGGCCTGATTGAAATAACACCCCTTGGTAAATAAACACACACACACACACACACACACACACACAAACAAACACAAACACGAGCTCAAATACAGCTGATGGTCACCAAAAATGGAGATTTCAGCAAATTAGGGAAGAAGCTAGCAACATAATAAGAAACTATAAATTCTCAATTCCACACTATCCATATAAAGAAAAAAGTCAGGTTTTGAACTGGTCAGAACTGGGCGTTTCATACACTGGAGGACCATCATCATGTGACTATCCTTTTTAAAGAAATAAATAAAATAAAATCAAACTGAGATAGAAATACCAAAAGGCACACTATTATAGAATTTGATTAGATTCATTATGATTTGAGACTTGAGACTGGAATGTGCTTGCACGTCTGTGTTGATTGTACAGTAAGACCTGTGTTTGGAATAAGCCCACCTGAGACAGTGATCTTGGCTGTAGCTTTGACAGTATTAGCTCCTCCACTGTGATGATTGGTGGCCTGGCATGTGTAAAGAGCCGGTTTATTAACCACCACACGCAGGACGGAGATGATCACCTCTCCAACCAGAGTCTCCTCCACTGAAGCTCCTGTAATCTAAAAAAAAAAATTGGAGGAAGGCAGATTTGATCAATTAAAAAACGACACTAGCATTTAACTAATGGTATTTAATAAAGTATCTATCTATCTATCTATCTATCTATCTATCTGTTTATCTA
>QMIH01000181.1:536709-546887 GCA_003987875.1 Clarias batrachus
TTTGGAACATTTATTTCATAAACACAATAGGCATAATTTGCAGGGGGTCGGTTGTAATCTCAGAATAATCAAAACGGGTCAGTTCAAACCATAAATACCATATCATATAATGAAAAATGAAAATTAATAACTGTTATATTGTCAACACATACACATACCTTTATCAAATCATCACCTTTAAGCCAGGAAATTTCAGGCTTGGGATATCCTAATGTCCCACACGGCAGCACCGCCTTGGATTCCAGTAGTAATGTCACGTTTGTTGGTTGCCTCTTAATCTGGGGCTCTGAAAAGCAACAGCCATATTTATTTATTTATTTATTTATTTATTTATTTATTCATTTAGTTTGGATGAAAGTTATTTAATTATTCGAGGTTGTAATTTTTTCACGAATATTCCATTCTACTAACAGGAAGGTTGTGAGTCCAGCTCTACATTATATTAAGATAACACTTTATATAAAAAAATGATAGCTGGGTGTTTCCAAAGTTGCAGTGCCATTTAACCCTTGCAGCATCAGTCTACAAACTCCTCTTAAGCAATTAACTAATATTCCACAATTTGACATTTTTTAGAATAGAATAACCAAATGCCTAAAATCTAGATTTAATCAAAATAATTAAAATTGAGAATTTGATTTCAATCTATAATTTGGGTTACATTCACATTGACCTCATCATTTAATACCACAACATGATTAAAAATAAGCTAAATGTTCTTCCAATGGAACTTTTTTGTATGATGGATTAATTTAGATAACGCAACTTCCTGTTTCCTGTGACTCATTATAATTATTTATATATAAATAATCATATGTACTGTAGCATGGTTATATCGAGCATTATAACTGTGGTTTTGTAGATCACCAAAGTCCTGGGGTTACGATGCCATGATAGCTTTTGTGCACTAAACTTTAACTAGGCTTAACACTAACCCAAATTAAACCTAATATTTGGTTTCTTAAACATTCTACCACTTTTTTTATTGTTGTTGGAACAAATACAATTACATATATTTGTAATTTTAATACTTATATTAAATTTTCTAATTGTAACATTAAAATTATAATGTATTTTTCGTATTTGTAATTACAAGGACAAAAAAACAAGAAACTGAATGCATCTTGTAAATTGCATCCGAATGGAAACCTCAGAAGAAGAAAAAAGCTCAAAACTACCATGAGCTAAATGTGGCATTTTACCCAACCTGATGTGGCGTCTTCCCATACACTATTGTGAAAGATGCCAGTTTTGTTATGGTCCATTTACTGACTGCAACTCACATTTGTTGAGTTTCCAAATTTCCATATAAATACAAGCGTGTTTGTTTGTGTGTGTGTGTGTGTGTGTGTGTGTGTGTGTGTGTGTGTGTGTGTGTGTGTGTGTGTGTGTACAGATATACTGTATGATCATTCAAACATGAGATGTTAAACAAATTTACACAGTAAGGTATTGTAAATACTTAATAATTTAAGGTTTAATGTAGTTCTAGTCGGCACGGTGGTGTAGTGGTTAGCACTGTCGCCTTGCACCTGCAGGTTCGGGGTTCGATTCCTGGTCAGACTCGAGTCCCGTCTCTGTGTGCATGGAGCTTGCATGTTCTCCCCGTGCTTGGTGGGAAACTCCGGTTTCCTCTCACAGTCCAAAGACATGCAGGTTAGGTTAATTGGCGTCCCCAAATTGGCCGTAGTGTGTGAGTGTCTGAGTGTGTATTTGGATTTGCACCCTGTCCAGAGTGTACCCCGTCTTCTGCCCTAAATCTCCTGGGATAGACTCCAGGCCCCCCCGTGAGCCTGAATACAGAATTAAGCGGCACAGTCGATGAGTGAGTGAGTGAGTGAGTGAGTGTAGTTCTAGTGTACTGTTTCCTGCATCCTGTTGATTGTATTAACCCTTTAATTGCTTTATCTGAATTCACACAAATAAGCAAATAAATAGCCAAAGAGAGAGCGCCGAGGCATGACGTAAAAACCAGCAGTCTATCCAGAAGGTCAGGAATGACTCAGGTTTCAGGTTATGTAATAGACTATAACTCACATTTGGAGATCTCTTCATAAAACATAAGGAATAGAAAGGCTACAATCTAGAAAAAACATACTCATCTTAAGCTGTAAAGCCCCACAGCTTTTTGCTGGTTCTCCAATCCCATTATCGGCAGTGCAACAATATTCGCCGCTGTCTGTGTCCTTCACATTGGGAATGATCAACATTTGGCCATTTTCTCTAATAATATATCGTGAGTCATAGTGCCTGCAATAAAAAGATGCTTTAATACAATAAGATCTTAGGACTGGTGTCAAACTGATGATGTCATACTTACTGACCGTATAGGGTAATTATTACGCATCCATGTTATATCTGCTAGAGGGTGCGAGTCGACTTCACATATAAAAGTAGCATTATGATCGAGCAAGGCATCAACTGTCTCCAGTAAGGTGGTGATTTTAGGAGCTGAAAGAGAGACAGAAAGCATGATGAATACAGAAAGATTCATTAGCATCATAAAGTGCAGAAATAGCGTTCTCAATCTAGTTAGCCTTGCTAGAACTGGGCCATGAAAGGCAATACAGTATATCTTAAATGAGTCACGGACAGTGGCGAAACATAAGCGGCCGGTGAATTCAAGCTAGCTCAGTTCCACATTAATCAAGTTCTGGTGGGAGGACAAATTCACGAGAAATAAAACCACAAATAGCAACGGCACTTAAAGTCAGTGTTGTGAAATGAAACTTTCAAAATAACATCGTTTAAATTCTAACCCGCTGATCTTTGCAACACTAAAGACTAATAACCTCAAACGGGGGTCTCAAGAGGGAAAAATGCATGTTGATCATTCCAGTGACAAGGTGGATTTAGCACTGCGCGCATCACTTCGGCTTTATCTGTACGTCTGCATAAATAAAGTTAAACAGGAACCACATTGTTTTGCAGAACAGGGAGTTTTATTGTCATGATTCATCCTATGCTCCTAAAAAAGTTTTCTTTTTTCCTATGGCTTCTAGCTTCCTAAAATGGTTCTGCTTTGGAAAGTTTGCTGATTTAGCAGTCTTACTCTAGGGGTGTTTATTTCCAATGACAGCAGTGCAACTCCAAGAAGAATCGACACACCTCTACTAGAAATCATCGGGAAAAGGTTTTCTCAGAAGGACGATCCAAAGAAGCCAGCAATGTGCCACATGGTACCTTGTGTGTATGATCTTACCCCATAGGAATTAAGGAGACCATATTTGGTCCCCTTAATTCCAGTTTTTTTTTTTTTTTTCTTTCTAGGAAGCCTGTAGATACTGACTGGACAGTATCAGGGGACATCACATGTTGCAAATCCTGATGGCTGAAACCAGTTCTCATTAGTTCCTGCATCATTTATCTTACGAACACAGAGTTTTATGATGCTAATCACTTTTTCAGACTGCTCTTACAGTAGTAACAAAGAACTTGTGGTCAATCCTCAAGAGGCGGTTGGACAAACAAAAACACACAAATTCAACTCCAAAATTTGTGGATTATGCAAGAATGGGCTGCCATCAGTCTGGGTGTGGCCCAGAAGTTGTAGCTGTACTGTATGCGCTAATACATGTAGCTTTGTTTAGATATTCATCTAATATAGGAAGCGGATGATTAGACAATAGCTCATCCGGTCTCGCAGATGTTTTCGGTGTATATGCATACACTACAGTATATGGTAGTGTGGTGGTACTAAAGGCTAGGTTTAATAGCACAAGTCAGAGGTCTTGGTCTTGTATTGCTGTAAGTATGGCTGTTTGATACCACCACAGATCTAGCGTTAAAATTCAAGTTTTTTTTTTACTTTGTTCAGTTTTTTTGTTTTTTCCTGCTTAAATCAAAGAAAATGTACTTGGGTTTGCAAACCTTTAACTGTGCTATGCTGCTTCCTTCTGCATTTCTATTCAATCAATCAATATATAAGTTGTATAGCTAGCAAACTCTGTCATTTAAATTCCCTTGCACATGCTTCCCGACCACTTGTCAACCCCGACCCCACTAACAGGGATATGATATACGATAACACTGCAGAACTTGGTAGAATAATTGATGGTTTATATGTGTTTTCTGGATACTGTAGATACTCCAACCATCTGTAGATACTCCAACCCTTGTTGTTGCTCTTGGTCTCATCGCTTTGTTGTTGGTCTTGTCTTGGTCTCATCGTGTTGTCATACTTGGTCTTGACTTGGAATCCAATGGCTTTCTTGGTCTCAAAGTGGTCTCACCTAAGATGGTGTTCTAAGCTCCTACGGCCAAAAGTATACAGACACCTGTCATGGAGTATTCTTGTTGAAAATCCCAATCCCTTGCCCTTTTGCACCTGTAGCAGCCTGTACTTGTCTAGGAAGGACTTCCAGTAGACACTGGAATGTATCTTTTTAGTGAGGCCAGACACAGATTTGGGGGTGAACAAGCCTGGCATTCCAATTCATCCCAAATGTGTTCAGTATGGATGGGGTCAGGGTGGCATATTCATCAGCCAACAATTTAGTTTGCTTTGTCCACATGGGCAACATCTTGATGGAACAGGTTTGGTCCCCTTAATTTCAGTAAGCGAGGCTGGAACAACAATAAAAGGCATTCTATTGTCTATTGTATGCTTCCAACTTTGTTCCAGCAGACCAACTTATAAATGATCACTTTATATCACCATTCCAGTCATAACCAGAGATTAGGAGATTAGGAGTATTTTATAATAAATATCTGACATCAATCAGGTGATATCCAGGCTATTTCTAGCACCACTCTGTTTTGTTTTGTTTTTTTTCTAAATTGAAAATAGCAACAACAGGAGGAAGAAAGACAGTTGGAAGAACAGGCCAGTTGTTTCATGTTGTGTCATCCATGTCTATTTTATCAACTGTCTCTGTAGAAACAAGAGTAACCTTCAACAGGAATCAGTTTGACCCAGTCAGCTATCCACCTGAATAAAGGGGACTCCACCAAGGAAGGAATTCAAATTCAAATGACTTGATAAGAAATAAATAGCAGTCAACATGAGTCCATTAGAAATGAACGTCTAGCTTGGAACCAATATGGAACCAATGTAACTCCTAATATACCAAATGAGGAAATCAGTTTGACTGCTGATCAAAGGAAAGGAATCGAAATGACCTCATCAGAAATGAGGAATGAGTAAGAATTAATGGAGTAACAGAATTCCCTCAGGAATCAACTGGAAACAATATGACTCTAAAAGGAATCAATGACCATTATAATCTGTATTTGGTGAAGCATGGCCAATGCTTACATAACCCTACAAGCAAAATTCTCATGGAGCTAGCATTACGCACTATCCATGGACGATTTGTTAGCCAACATAAGTCACTCTCCTTGAGTTCACTTTCCTTTTGGTCTGTTCCCGACACAGCATGTACGCTGTGCAATCTCCAAAAGGTTCAGCCAGCAGCTCAGTAATATACACCATGACTCTGCAAACTGTGCTTCTTCCACAGTCAGGTTTCTCACATGGAAAGATTAGCACTGGTTAACTGCTCCGTTTCAATCGTCTGGAATGCAACCTGGCAGTTCCTGATGTGAGAATCAGCGGATATGTCACCTTTTCCTCACACTCTTCCTGAACTTTAGATGAACATGAGCCAAAAACTTCCTCTCCTGACTATGCACCGGACCTAATCAACTCTCACATGCTTAAGCCATCTGCAACTTATTTACTAGCCAACAAACTGGACAAACCTACAGAGAATGATTTCTCTCCAACACTCACATCATCATTCCTGTTTTGTTCTGGACTGCCCTGGTTTGTCTTTTACCGCGGCCAAGATAGATGTCCTTTGCTATAAAGGCGACGAGAGATCATTCATTCATTTGTTTTCCATTGATGTGACAGTTTTACTGCAGTTATGTTGGTTGTAATATATCATGGTCAACTTTATGGCCTGTCTATGTAAGCACCCTTCAGAGCAGTTTGTCAAATTTTACACAAAACGTTTGCTCAATATTTATAAGGGAATTGTACAGTAGATGCATCTGGAAAACTACTTTCCACTGATGATATGTAAGGCGTAGTCATTTTGACCTTATCGTACAGTATATACATTAATAACTGTCATGGATCCATTTGTTCTGTAATGGAAATCCAGACACTCTCAGCCCCCATGTAAAAAGTGTCTTATTCTGAAATGCAAAACTGTTAAGATATTGCAGCATGAATCTGACATGGTTACGGACACTACAGATTTTTTCTGGGGGGGGGGATCCTTAATTTTGCACGGAATGCTTTAATTTAAGGAACAATACATACAATATGCTTCTGGACGCTTACACCAGTTCTAATATCAATACTCATATAGAAATATCAACAATTTGCATTTTAAATATTATAATTGAAGCGAGACAGAATAACACTGAACAATGGCCATTTTGGGAGCACAAATAAACACACCTCTCCAAAACGGCTGAAATTTTTAGGGAAGCAAGATTGGTTAGTTCCATGCTGCATAAACTTCAGAAGGAGCTTCTTTGGCACACACATTTTCTGTATATGTATAGCAAAAATATATAATAATAATAATAATAATAATAATAATACTGTGTTTTGGCTGAATGAATGTCACTTATGTAAGTACGTTACAGTAAACATGTGAAAGGGATCAGATATAAGCTCAGTAATTTTATTATTGCCTGTTGCTATTATTTTCGACTAGATGTTATTCTTAGTCATGAAATGATTATGTCCAGTACCAGATTTATATTACGGTGCAAATTCCATGGTTGTGTCATAACTCCATGGATCCTTTTCATACTGATCATGGAATAAACACAGTACAGTTATTTAATACCTTAAAACATTTTGAAAGGATTTTCATATACTGTACCGTACACTTGTCATACAGAACAACAACTGTAAAAGTTTAGGGCTTAGGGTGAGGGTCTTACCCTAAGATTTCAGCTGTAATACAAAGTACTGGATATTGACTCACCTCTTTGTACGCCGCCGATCAGCTGGAGATGCAACAACAGGAAGATCTGCAGCACTGGAATGTTTTCAAGAAGCTTCATATTTAAAGAAAGCTCTGTTTCAAACCGCCTTCAAAAACTCATCCCTCAGCTTCATGTTAAAATCCTTGCCGTTTTCCTTTCATGGGACAGTGTGTGTGTGTGTGTGTGTGTGTGTATGAGGCCCGGCCACGCTGTCTGTCAGTGCTGTGCCTGTATGGTTTACTGAAGCAGATGGACAGCAGCAGCTGCTTGATATCCGTGTAGAGCTATGAGCAGCTCTCAGCTCAGAGGAACATTGTGGAGCCGGTGGAGATGTAGAAAGCTGCCTCAGGAAAGGCTAGACCACTGTGCTCACCGTGCTTCTAATACATACTGAACATCTTATAAACATATTGTATGCTTGTGCCGTCTGTGGTGGCATTAAATCTTGTAAAATTATGAGGAAAATATTGGGTAATATTCTAGAGTGCTGTCTATAATAATAATAATAATAATAATAATAATAATAATAATAATAATAACAACTGCTTCCATTAAGGGTCACAGGATTTGGCACAGGTTTTACACTAGATGCCGTTCCTGATGCAATCCTCATTTTCACCCGAACATGAGGGATGACATTGAGAGTGCACTGACAGGCTGGGGTTCTCCCTTTGGGAATTGATCCTTGGGAATAAATACCCCCTATGTACTTACGAGGAATAATAATAATAATAATAATAATAATAAGACACATTGGTGTAGTGGTTAGCCCTGTGGCCTCACACCTTTAGGGCCAAGGGTTCAAAAAACCATTTGGTGGAACACAAGCAATAAAAGTTCCGCTTTAGGTTGTTAACTAAAATGAAAATAATTGCAAAAGAGCACGTTAATAATTAAACCGTGCAGTAAAAATGATGTCTGAGCATCCTCTGACCAATCAGATTCGGGAGTAGTGTGGATACCAATAAATACCCATGTACAATGTAATATTTTGTGGCAGTGATACAGTAGTAATGTCATTATATAACCGGAAGGGTGGCTCAAGACTTTTGCACAATACTGTATGTTCTGAAGTCATAGTAAGAGAGGCAAAAAAGTCTTGAAATGTGGTCAATTCACACTCACGAATAGAAATAAAAGAAATGAACAGGTTTTTGTTGAAATACATGTGAATGTACTTGATTGCGACTGGACATTTGATCTTCTCCTCAGTGTGCGTATACACAGAGCTGTAATTTCCTTTGTGGTCTGAGAACAGAGTTCAGTTCTCACTCATAGCTGTCATAGCCGCAGTCTGACTGGCGCAGCGTCCGCATACAGGAGGCTTTTGTATGACGGAAACACCTGTTGTCTCTTGGCCTGTGCACTCTGATTTATTTTAAGCAGGGGAATGACATTTCCCAACGTATGTGTTCGTGCTCCCATCTTCTTGGCCCTTTCTGCCTTTTAGGGTTGTAGTTTCGGGAAATGCATAAATAAGAGCTCATGGTATTTTAAGTGTCTCTGAGAATGGGACAGAGCCAAGAGGATTGCGCTAAGATTTTTGTTAGCGGCTTCTTTTCAGTCGGGTTTTGGGAGCGCCTCCTCTTCAAGGACATCATGCGTAAGTATGTGCATGTCAGCAGACCGTGGGCTGGTAAATACATCAACTCTGAATTGCTGTTGTCACGCACAGCGTGGTGATGGATCAACGAGGGCCACAGATAAAAGCTTCCACCCACGCGCAGATGTGAAAATGAAAACAAACCTAGCTTCACCGGGGACATGCTGTTTTTAAGAAGCCATAACAAAGACAAGGACTCGTAACCAAAATGAGTTTATGGTAAAAGATGATTGTGAGGGAGGAAGAGGAACTGGGAGGATGGACTACATGTAAATGAGTAGGAAAAAAACATACACACATACATATACACACATACACACACAAGGCTCTTAGTCTAGTTCAGTCATAAGTGCTGTGAAGCTTGATGAGAGAGCTATTGCGACACTCTTGTGAGCTGCTTAAATCTGCCAGTGACGTGGTTGTGCCAGGTAACAATCAGCTCAGCCCAGCAGTCAAGGTTGCACATGGCTTGACGTTGACTTTCTATTTGCCAAGTCGATTTTAGATACAAACTGGCTTGTCTGTGTTTGTGGAAAACTTATTTGACATATAGTTCCACTAATATGCATGTTCACACCACTTGCCAAGAAATACTGCAGAAAGAATAGAAAATGATGAAAAAGATTTTAAAACATGGCTTGTTTAGTGCTGCTAACCTACCAATCTATTGGTGAACTTGATCCATTATGAATCTAATGGCTGCTTGCGGTGATCAGTTTATGCTAATAAACACATAATAAAAAAGGTTTACTGTTGCAAACAGCTGAGGCCGCTCACATGTGCTGCTCCATCACAAACAGACACTGACAATGTGAGATTAATACGCGGCTGTTGTTCGGAGCAATGTCTCTTGGTGACTTGGCAGGATTTTGTCACATACAGCAACACAATATGAGCGATGGACACAGTACAAGATTCCGTAGCAGGCTGAAATGGTGACTACTGAAGGACAAGCTGGACTTTCAGAAGATCCAAAGCTACTCGGTAAGATTCTGGATTTTGTTCGAGCAAAGTTGCTTTATATAGTATTGTACCCATGGGATTTCTATTACAAAAGTAGCAAAATTACTAGATTTACTAGCGTTAGCACCCGTCATTGACGGAAAAACAGTTTTTAGAAATAGTTAAAAGGTTAAAGCTAAAATTAAGCTGATGAGTGCAGGTGCAGGCGTTTGTTTACACTGAGCAAGTAGATTATTAAATCTGACGCATAACGGTTCATAACATCGCTTTTACTGAACATTTTGATTTCACTTATGGTGCAGGTTAAACTTCAGGCAGATATCTACTGTAAATTCTGTCCAGACACTTTTGCATGATAAAAATTATGTTTAAATAGATATGTGGCCATTAAGAATGCGCGCTTTTTCCTCCGAAATCCCGCAATTTGTCGCGCACCAATGCCGCGAGATCCCTCAAGCAACTTTCGGGAATTTAAATAAATGTGTTGTGCTTCACTGCATATCCACTAGATGGCGCATGGATGAACTTTATCTAAAAGCCAGACCAAGTACGATGAAGAATTGTGTATAATGTTAGCCTAAAACAATATTGTGTCCAATGCTGAAGCAAACATGAATTTTATTTTGTTTTACAATAGATCTTTCATGATGAATGAGTGTGT
>QMIH01000181.1:572190-603410 GCA_003987875.1 Clarias batrachus
TCAGGATACACATTGGCCATTGGATGATTATAATAATAATAGTCAAAATAATTAATTATTATATAAGAGTAAGAATATAAAGTTCCCTTCGCTCATCACTTGATGAAATACTTCCATACTGATGAAAGTGGTATCTTCACACATAACTTTACCCCCAAACACAGTGCATGAGGGCTTCACGGAATGGTTTGATGAGGATGAAAATGATGAACTTGTATCTTACAGCATTCCCATTCATAATATCACAACCAATTAAACACCTTTTTGGATTGGCTTGTTACGCAGCTCTTTTCACCACCATCGTCATCCTCAGCTGCACTGAACACCAACTTGCTGCATTGGTGCATATTGGTACAGGGTTTTCATGGTAGCTCTTTTTTCCTTTAAATTGTCACTTATCAGAATACCTCAAAAAATTGCACTATTTCCTTCATGCCATTTTAATAGTAATAAGCTTTCAGTGGATTATTTGTTGCACGACACAATCTTCACCTCATATTCGTTATTCCTTGGATCGAACTCAACCTCAAACTTGCATCTGAGCCGCTGAAAAAAATCAAATCAAATAAAGTACAGAATTAAGAACAAATTAGCAAAATATGATAAAGAATTTAAATGATTTTTATAAATAAACAAACAAATAAATAAATAAGCAGAATAAATGAATTAAAAACAAAATTAAATAAAAAACTGACAAATACTAAATAAAATAATACTAGTATAAAAAATTTATCAAAGAAAAAGAACTAATATTAGACCACAAATAATATAAAGAAAGGGGAAAAAACAACAATAACTGATGATCGTGATGAATATAAAAAAATAATAATAAATGTATATGTGAAAATAAAAATACAAAAATTAAAATAAATAAAAAGGGGGGGGGGGAGTAAAAAAAATTCAAGTAAATAAATATTGGGTTTGATTCAAAACAAATACCTTTTGAGCCATATCACAGGAGTCGAGATCTGTTACAGTCTCACTTTTTGGGCACTTTGTCTTTCCTAAGACTGCATCGATCTTGTAGTTTATCATGTTAGTGACCTGGAAAGTGAATGATGCACATGATGCAGTGAACAATCATGAGGAAAATACAGTGTGCGTATAAACTCAAACAATATGCATGTTGATTCATCTGATCAGTTATAGAAACTGAAAAGATGGCGTACCTTCATTCGTGCAGATGTGACATCCACGAGCCTAAAGTACTTCTTAGCCTTGGATTTGGTGTTAAATCTCTCTACGGCTTTCTCAGTAGCATCTTGGACATCTTTCTGATTGGTGTTGACTTTAGCCCAATCTCCTAAAGGCTGCACATAACCTGAAAATGGGACCCGGGTTTAAACATGTGCTATTTTTATATAATTAACCATTAAGAGGATCAAAAGTCTAAAACAAAAACTGAATGCTTTGTTTTTAAACCGAATACTATATTTCCATTATTTTATTCAAGGTGATGTATTTACAGTACATATGACATAGGCAAATATCTGACTCTCATCCCAGTTAAGTATATATTATATCATGTGTCACATTTCTGTGTTGTTTTTTATTTAAATGTTAAAAATTATCAAAATACTACTCACGTACGACAACCGGTTCCTCCACCGGCTGGTCTTGACCATCAACTGCTCGGACAGAAAGACAGAGAGAGAGGACAGAAAGAAGGAGGACGAGGTACAGGTTCATGACTGCAACTCTGAAGCAAGGAGCAGAAGTGTGTGACGGAGAGGAAAGTACAAGTGAACCCGTTTTTTCAGCTTGGGAATGTGTGACTGGGCTGTCAGCTCCACACCCATGCTAACACAGTGGGAGGAGTGTGTGAGGTTTATAAGCTGCCTGTGTGTGTGTTTGTGTGTGTGTGTGTGTGTGCGTGTGCGTGTGCGTGTGCGTGTGTGTGCGTGTGTGTGTGTGTGTGTGTGGGTGCGTGTGTGTGTGTGTGTGTGTGGTTGTGGGTGTGTGTATGTGCATGCTGTGAGTCAGAGAACATCTATCTCATTGTGTATTTTAGTATCCAAGCAGTGAGTCAGATGTACGTATATGGACATATGTCTTAGAAAACTTGCCTGATGTTGCTGTGGGTGAATTCTGGATTTTGACCAGAATGGACTTTCCTGTCTGACAAAATATTTGGACATGTCTTCTTTAACATACTATCAAAGTATTTCCTCAAAGATATGTTATGCATACATTTTGGGAGTCTTTTGGAGTCTCATCATCAAACCAGAGAAGAACGTTTATAAACTCGGTACAGATGACTAAATATTTGCAGAGATGTGAGGGGTGTACTCACTTTTGTGACATACTGTGTGTGTGTGTTTATATTTTATATCTTTTCATAGGACAACACTGCATAAATTACATAAATGGGTGTACTTACTTTAGTTGCCAGGGGTTCAGCTATTATTGGCTGTATTTTTAGTTATTTTGAGGGGACAATAAATTTACACTGCTATACAAACTTTACACTGACTACTTTTCATTGTGTCAAAGAGTCATTTATGCAGTGTTGTCCTATGAAAAGACAGAACTAAATATTTGCAGAGATGTGAGGGGTGTACTCACTTTTGTGACAATAAATTGAGGTACGTTTTGGTCTTGCTTTCGCAGGATGGTCCTTATGAGAGCCAGTTTCATCATGATGCTTGGTAGGTTTTAGAAAAGCACTTGACAAATACTGAAATCTTGAAAGCACTATTCTGTAACAGCTTTGTGCCTTCAAATAGCAATTTATTGTTTTTATTAAAGATACATAATTACCGAATTCCATGTGTGTTATTTCATAATTTTTCAATTTCCAGGATTGTTATAAATCACACAAAAAAAACAGGAAATTAGAAAGTGTGTCCAAACACACGCAATCGGTGTGCTATGGTGACTGGCAGGACTTTGGCCGCCAGATCCTTTGTATGTTGTGGGTTAAGGGACGGGACCTCCATGGATCAGACTTGTTTGTCTGGCGCATCTCATGAATGCTTGATCGGATTGGAATCGGGGCAATTTGTGATCTGGGTCGGACCGGACGGTCCGGCCCGTGGTCCCTGTGGTTGTGGGTGAGGCACTGATTGTGTCACCAGTTTACTGCTGTACTGTATATTGTTGGTGATTAATGTTGTTTACTTCTCCTTTCATAGGTCATAGTGGTCATAATGTTTTGACTGATAGTCATATTGTTTTGACTGAGTAGACGATACAAATTTCCAAACCGAATTTCAGGAAATGTAGTTTTATCAATATGCTAAATCAGTATGCTATTTTTACTGATTCTTTTTCGCATAAATTGTACTTACAGTATATATCACTATATAAACATTTAATGTTAGAACTATAATTGTTTTCTTAATGAAAACATTTTTTATTGTTTTTTTTTTTACCTTTAGCGACATGAAATAAGGGTTAAGTTAGATCATTAATAAATATTCATTAATAAATTGATAAATGCTATAAATAAAAATAGAGATACATGCATGTAGGACAAAGGCATTAAAAATCTGCTGTATGAACAGCTAAACTGCTAATAAAATCAGGTGATGAATTTTGTGGAGTGTGAGAACAACTACAGCACAACTGCAGACATTACAAACGTTATTCACAGTTCAACATGGTCAGTCAGGTGAATTTGGTTGGCATTTATTTCTACACTGAGGGACAATATGGAACGTGCTCCACAGTGACACGTCGCTAGCAGCACATAAAGGCCGTGACAAAACAAGCAAGTGGGTGTCACATAAAGTGTGAACGATGCTGACACACTGCTGTTAGGCCTTCCCTAATCCCGGCACTCAGTGTTCCCTTTACCACAAATGTACATTTACTGTAGGAGTCTGTATCCTGTTTCCCACTAATGTTGCTGAGAAACTGCAAAGCGCTATAACTTTTCTTAAATTTCTAGACATTTTTGATTTCTTTACTATTAGACTGATTATGTGAAGCAATAAGTCACCATACGGGTTAGGCTGTTGCTATATAATCAATAAAGTATTTAAATAAGGGCATTATTATAAGGGCACTTAATAGGCATGCTAGCAGAAATACTCTCTTATGGACAAGAAATCAATAGAATCTGAACAGTCCGAATCGAGCAGTGTACAGCGCTACAGTACGGCTCTAAGATTAATGTGTCTTCTGAAGTCCTTTCTTCCTTTTCTTTCTTCTGAAAAAGAAAATTCTTGGAAAATGTACTAGAATCATTCTTAAGTTGTTTCTGTATAGAAAATATTAGATTCTAATTCCAATTCTAATTTTATTTCTCACAGCAATATGATATGCAGTGAAATGCTTATACGACTGATCATGATCTAATGCAAAAAAAAGTATTCAAGTAAAGAAATAAAAATATGAAATAAGAGAAAATGATATAGAAATATAGAAAACGCTCTCACGCAGTCACTCACTCATCGTCTATAGGCTTTTTCTATAGAAAACTTTAGCATAAAATGTACAACATGAACAGGTAATAAAATAAACTAGAATTGAAACAGAATTGAAATAGAAGTGGACCAGAAGTGTATAGATTTTTAAAGTTTTATGCAAAATCATATAACAAGGGTGTTTTTCTATAAGACCACACCTGTTTTATACTTTATTAAAGGATACATTAAAGAAAGGATACGTCATTAAATAACCACTGAAAAACCATATAAGAGCTTTTTATGAGCGCTCCCTGAAGTCATGCAGCATTGGTCAATGAAATCACTCAGAGTTATACAGCTTTGGTGTAATTGGTTTTAACGCGTCATGCACGCTGTCTGTGCCACAAAGCGACCTTTCGTAACCCTAGCAGATGTTTTTATTTACAACATAGATTTTTTCCCCAATTATGTAAATTTGCAGTAAAAAAAAAAAAAACTAAATTTCTTATATAGTTCTGTCTATATATGTAGTTAAAAGTGAAAAGCCTCCATGGTCATTCATTATTTAACATCTGTAGTTATCGACCCAATTAACCATCTTTAAAATCTCTCATGAAATCGGTCCATGGAGAGTCTAAACATGTCCAGGCCAGACCTGAGGCTGAGAAAAGTACTGGATGTGGAAAACCCTTCTCAGGAGATTATACAGGTTTTAAATTCTCTGGGCTCAATCATAAAAAAAAACTGGCCCCAGAGAGAGAGAGAGAGAGGTAAAGATGAGCTGTCTTTGTGGATTGTAAAGCTTCGCCTCAAGGCTCTTACGATGAAAAGACTTGCCTCTCTGTCAGGCTTGCTTCAAAATGAAATGAACTCTCAAATCCTCTTTTACCCAGTGCTACATTTTTGGTTGACTTGGCTAACATAAAAGGCTGTTCTAATAATCACAGGGATCAAGAAAAGAAAAATAAAAAAATTAAAAAATATATATATATATAATATTCTGGGGGTAAAAATATAAGTAGCTCTATATGTATAAGTGCAAAAAAAGTTAAACAAAACAATTATTTAAAAAAAAAAAAAAAATTATTTTGTCACCATCTGCCATTAATAGTTTCTTCAACAACGGGTGGCAGAGAGCCCCTCGGGTTTGGTTAATTTGTTTGGTTGGGTGCTTTGCATCTCTTGAGCTTGGATCTCAAGAGTTCCATAAGTAGCTGTATTCAGCTAGGAAACTCTTTAGAACAAGGGTGTCAAACTGCTCCAGAAAGGGCCATGTGGGTGCAGGCTTTCATTTCGACCAAGCAGAAGCAACACCTATCGAACGCCAAGAATGACTAATTAAACAGCCACGGCTTCTGCTTGGTTGGAATGAAAAACCTTCACCCACATGGCCCTATCTGGATCCAGTTTGAGACTCCTGAACAAAGTTAGAGAAAAGTTAGGGTCTGACGTTGTTCCTTTGTACTATGAGCCTGCAGCAGTGCAGAACTGAGAATTCTTCCTTGATACAGTATATAGAAACATAACAAATACTGTAGGAAAAAATAACACAATATTGACTATGCGTCAGTACAGGTCTCTCAAGCTGTATTCAAGCATGGACGCTATTCATTCAGACAGACTTTTCCTGAAATATGGTGACTCTGAAGGCCACAGCATATGTCATTATTTTCAGGCTCATTGAGCACTCATGGCCTGGAACACCGTTATACAGTATCAGTATCTGACCTGGATCAGGTGTCTACAGTGACCTCTATACAACAACATTCTGACACTTTTAAATGAATGAAAATGCAAATACTTAAGCGAATTGATGCAAAAATTTAACATTTCATGCACATTTGGACATTTCTATTTCATTTTATTTTGCACACTTAAGGTCATTACATCTTCACAGTCATGCATATTTGCACACTCCCCCGGACATTTCTATTTAAATTCTATGTCAATTTCCACAACAGTTACCATATTTTCCATATTTGTACAGCCATATAGTTTATATATATATATTTTTTCTATTTTTCTATTTTTTCTACATGTAAGTTTTTCTATATTTTATAAAATATTTTTCTATATTTATTTCTATATTTTATTCTACATTTCACTGCATATTGTAGTGTATGTGGGAAATAAAAATTTTATTTCAAATTTCAAAAGTCTAATATTTAATTTCATCATATTTTAAACTAGTATCCAAACATACTAGCTAGTGATAAACCTATACATCTGTTACTTAGAATAGTCTTTTTCTGCTTTTTTTCTTCTTTGTTGTTTAGCGGCGGTTGGAATCCAGTAGGTTACATTACCGCTAACTGTATGTCTCATTCTCTCTCATCTTCCCAGGCCTTTTAAAGCCAGTTTTCCCATCCAGCCTTTCTTTAAAAACATCTAATGTTTCTTTGCCTGATCTTGTCATGTCTTGTTCTGTGTATTGAACTCTTTCTCTGCTTTATCCGCCTCATCCACACTTTCTTTCTTTCTTGACGTGTTTCCTCTCAGTACCTCTCTGTACCTTTAGTTGGAGTTCAGTAAGTTGCATCACCGCCACCTATAGATCTCATTCTCCTCAGCTTCCCTGATCTGTAAAGCTGACTTTGCAGCTCGGTCTTCCTGAAAAACTTAAAATAGTCTCTTGTTACATCATTATTTATGAATCAAGGGTTCAGTCTTTTGAACAAAGTTGGCTACATTGATTTCTAGTGCATGCTGCATGTATCATATCATAACGTATCATTACAGATTCTGTGAGATCATTAAATATATCATTGTTGCATTAAGAATTGAAATCATATTGCATGGTTTTGAAGGTGTTGATATTGACCCCACTACCAGTAAGTGTACACAGGACATTCACTTTTCTTAAATGACTAAACATTTTTGATTTCTTTATCATTAGACTGATTACGTAAAGCAACAAGTCACCGTACAGGCTGTTGCTTTGAATCAATCAAAGTATTCAAATAAGGGCATTAAGATGAACCTCTGAATGGTCATGTAGCCAGAAATACTCAGAGAACTGCTCTTACAGAAAAAAAATCAATATCATCTCAACTATCCGAATCGAGCACTGAATAGTACAGCTGTAAGATTAATGTGCCTTCGAAAATGTCAGAGAAGGACCTGTTTCAGAAATTGTGTTGTATTGTGTTGAAGTCTGATGTTTGCCCCACTACAAGTAAGTGTACATACTATACCCCAACAAACCCCTCTGTATTAGTCACATTATAACATGACACATATAATAAAACATCTAAAATGGGTTGTTCTTGTTGTTAAACTTTCAGCTGGTCCCATCACACGTCACCACAGCGAACCATCCGATCTTCACGCGACTTGGCACATGCTTTATGCTGGATACCTTTCCTGATGAAGCCCTTCCATTTTACCCGGCTTGAGACCGGCACTGCATTCAGTGGCTGGGGTTTGGGCATTGGGTGGGACTTGAACCCGGGAATTAAACCTTTCACTAAGCAAAACTTCTTAATGGGTATGGACCGTATATTTTACACTGATCAGCCATAACATTATGAACACCTGTCTGATATTGAGTATTTTGCCACAATAACAGTAATGACCTACTGTATGTTTTCTGATGCATTTTCTACAGGAACCAGCAATGACCTTTTCCTCAATTTGAGCTACACTAGCTCTTCTTTTGTATCAGACTACAGAGGTCAGCCATGTGCATCAGTAAGGCTTGACCACCCATGACCCTGTCGCTAGTTCACCGGGTTACCAAAGCTCACTGATGCAGACGGTGAGTAAAAGCTGGGCCTTTCACCGCCAGCGTCTGAGTTTGATTCCCGTCTCTGTGTGCATGGAGTTTGCATGTTCTCCCTGTGCTGGGTGGGTTTCCTCGGGGTACTCCGGTTTCCTCCGACAGTCCAAAAACCTACTAATTGGCGTTCCCAAATTGTCCGTAGTGTATGTATGTGTGTGCCCTGCGATGGATTGCGATGGTACCCTGCCTTGTGCCCTAAGTCTTCTGGGATACGCTCCAGGCCCCCGCCCCCCCGCGACCGTGAATACAGGACAAAGCGGTATAGACGGTGAGTGAGTGAGTGAAAGGTGTCAGAACACACAGTGCATCACTGGTATGTTGGCGAAAGGGATGACCTGCTCAATATTATGCACGTGGTCATAATGTTATGGCTGATCTGTGTATCATACCTTCCTTTATTTAGTCAAATACAGTGTATAATACAATATGGCTGTAGATGGTTATTCATTTTGTTGAGTCACAAGAGTATTTTCTTTATTATATGCAAAAATACTATGCAAAAAAAAAAGAAGGTGAAACTCTGAACATTTGACAGCAATCACATATCTTTCTACATAACATACTTCCGGGGTCGTTCGGACCAATCAGAGGCCGTGATTCCCGCGCCCCGCCTACACGCTTTGCCGGAGAGATGTGATGCGAATGTGTACTTGCTGTACAAAACACACAAGCAGCTGGACGGCAGGAGGAGCGTCGCTGGAGCAGCTAGGATGTTGTGACTCAAAGGTATTGGTATTTCTACATCATTCAAAAAAAAAAAATAGTATTATTAAATTGCTGTGTGTGTTTAAACACGGGTGACATTTACAGTTTGAACAGAGCGGGACGCTTCCTGGTGGCTCCTGTCGGCGGCGTTACTGTGTGTTAGCCGCCTCGCTAGCTGAAATAGAAAGGCGGCTTAGCATCTGTTTGTTCATGCTGAATAACTGACAAGTGGCTCGGAATTATTAAAATATAGTGTTTCCGTTTTATTATTCAGTTTCCTTAAGGAGACAGTGTCTTTTAAAGTGGTTGCAGGCTGTACAGAAGGTGTGTAATATCGCCAGGTAGCGACAAGTGCTGAATTCATACTAATGTACTACACAGTATGTTAAAGTAGTGCGAGTGTACTAGTGCAGGCCTACTGTGTAGTGCGCGAGTGGGCAAGTCAGTAATCAGCTCCCAGGGTTCTGTGAATAGCCTGACTGTAGCTTTATGCTTCATTTTTAACACACGGCCAGATACAAATACAGCTGAAATTACAAACAGAAATTAAATACAGAAATGAAGTTAGGTTTGTTGATAAATGGATGAGGTACTAATTACTTATTATATATGTATATAAATACATTTATATATTTTAATACATTTATATTTGTCTTCTATACCGCTTTATCTTGTGTTCATGGTTGTGGCCTAGAGTCTATCCCGCACAAGGCAGGGTACACCCTGGACAAGGTGGGCTATCGCAGGGCTTTCACTTACACACACTATGGGCAATTTAGGAACGCCAATTAACCTAATCTGCATGTCTTTGGACTGAGGGAGGAAACCCAACAAGCACAGGAGGAACGTGCAAACTCCACACACAGACCAGAGGCAGGAATCGAAACCTCGACCCTGGAGGTGCAAGGCGACAGAGCTATCCAATACGCTATCATGCAGCATTTATATACTCTATACAGACACAGACAGAGTAATGTATACATGCATACAGAGTCAGCGAAAAAATGTATACACACTTTAGTAAAAGAAAAATATATTATAACAATAAAATTAGTTTTATGTAATACATTGATACAGTATAATACCATGATAATAAAATGATAATATTTTTACTATCATATTATTAATGTAATATAGAATATACCATTTTTCTTTTTCAGAAGTGTATATATATATATATATATATATATATATATATATATATATATATATATACAAACACACACACACATGCACGGTATATACAGTGTGTTTGTCTGTGTACATATATACACGCATGCGTGTGCCCTGAGGACATCACAATCATTATTTGGCAATTGCTTGTTGATTTCCCGATTTTTATGCTTACATTTCCATGGCAAAAAATAAACAAAGGCGCACAAACAAAAATCTAATCAAATCAAACAGTTGTTAAAATGCATTTTATCTGAATATGCTTTCAGCAGGAGACTTTTACAGGAGATTGTTTGAAAACCCTTGATTGAAAAGAAAATACCATGTCTTTTGAAGTATTAAAAAAAAACATGAAATCTAAAAAATTATTAAAATTATCCTTTTAATCAGGATATGAGTTCAGATGTAAAACTACTATCAACTAGAAACTTAACCTTTGAGTTCTGAAGATTTTGAGGAAAAATCCAATGTGAGTAATGTTTGTCCACCTGAAAGTGTTATAAAGGAAATAAACATATCTATTATGAAAAAAAAAAAAAACTTTTTTTATTGTGATTTATAACATATTCTCACTGAGGCAGGTGAGCAGAAGGTCAGGTTTGTTTTAACGTTTCAGGGAATGTGGTGGTCACGATCGGATAACGAGATTGAAATAAACACAAACATAAGACATGTTATAGATGTAGTTTATTCAAAAGTCTGGAAAAAAGCAGTAAACTAAAATGTAGACCTTCTTTCATAATGTGCTTTTTATTAAGGTCTCTTGTTTCACCGGGGGTGCCAATAGTTTTGGAGTCGACTGCGCTTGATAAATTGGCAGCTGAGAGCCAGAGCGTTGCTAAGATGCCAGGAGTTATATAATTTACATAAGCCTGTGATGTGGCTTGCTGATGACTACATCAGTGCGCGCTAGTCTCTTTTTGATTCACTGCACGTTCGCTGTACGCAGCAGGTCTCTGCTCATGTGTTCATCTTATCATAGTCGCATCAGTTCCTGTGAATTCAGTAGACTTAATCAGCATCGAGGTTGTCCTTTTAAACCTCAGCGTTTACCACAACTGAGTATTCCAGCAAAAAGAGCTCTGGCGGAAATGGCTTTAGGAAATAATCTCCTTCCCTGGCACGATTCACCGGCTCTTAAGCACACAGCTGTCGAGTGTGACTCCATCAGTCGTGGGCTGTTGAGTTCTTTCAGTCTGTCAGAACTTAAATGTATTTTTAGAGCTCAGCGTCGCTCGCAGTGAACTGCTCTGACTCGGCTCCATTAGGTCGTAAGTTGGCTGTCAGTCCAAACCATGCAGATGGATCAGTGCTATTCTGATTGACAAAGCTGCTAAATTCATTTATTAAAGAATTATGATGAGCGTCGTGAAAAAGAGGCACGAAATCATTTGGCGACTGTCACCATGGATCCGGAGTCTGGGTACACTTGATATGTGGTGGGAATATATATTAGATAGGTTGCATAAACTTGTTGTCTTTCTGTATTTTGTCATCAGCAGTGGGAGTGGTGTCTGAGCCCCGGTGTGGCCGAGGGGGGACGATGCGGGGTTTGCGCTCCAGGTCGGACTCCGTGGCCATGCCGCTGAACTCGGCCGTAGAGACGGAGAAGGCGCAAGCGCTGCTGCAGACGTTCAGCACAGCATCTCTCTTGGCCAGTGCCGGACTCGGAACGTTCTGCATCCTAGCCGAAGGCATTCTGAGCTTGCCGTTGATCCAGCAGCACGCGTGGCTCAGGGCCATACTGGACAACTCGGTCCATGCCGTGATCGCACTCTGGTCTTGGGCCATCGTCATTGGCCTGAGGAAGAAGAGCGACTTTTATGAAGTGTTGCTGGCCGGCTTCCTCGCCTCTGCCATTGACCTGGATCACTTCTACATGGCCGGATCACTGTCACTTAACGTAAGTGTTGTAACTCTTTAGAATGATTTAATTGTTTCCGCACATGTATACATACATGAAAGTTCTGCTAAAACTAAAGCACATCAAACTTGTAGAAGTTACAGAGACTTGGCTTAAAATATTAATGGTTAACATTACATTCTTTTATTGGTCGACCATGCATTCATTAATTTTACATGATTTAAATTGAAAACCAGCAGAACTGCAATACCAGAGATAATGTGATTAAACAAGTTTTAGTCTTCTTTTATCACATGGTGAGCGACATTTATTATAATCGGGTTATATTATGCTGTTTTTATGAGCAATGCAGTATGAGTCTGCTTTCTGGACAGAGTGCTTGTTCATTATTAAATTAGCAGGCTGTCACATTGGCTGGTCGCTTCTCTGCTCAAACCAAAGAGAGGCAACACTGTAACTGGCACTTAACTGTGTTTTGTTTTCCTTTTTTTTTTTAATGGAAAACATCTTAGTAGTACAGTATAATGAATGTACTGAATGAAGTTTGTTAATCACTTTTAAGAAATACAAGGACATTTTTGTCAGCCAAGAACGTGAATCTGAAACTTCATTGGGTGCAGGCTTACTAAAACTAGAGGCATATTTTCTCAGTCTCGGGTTGTCAAGTTTCAATTCAATGAAAAAAACAAAAAACAAAACAAAAACCTTTATTTATCCCCGTGGACAGACAATGAAAGGCATGCAGAGTAGTACAGAAAGACAAATGTTTGTACATCAAGATGTTTAGATGGAATGAAAGACATCATTGCAAATAAAATAACATGGTTGTAATTACATTAATAAATGTAATTAGTTAATTAGTGCAGAACAACTGTATAAAATAACTGAATAAATAAAAACTGTATAAATAGCTAATGCAGCAAAAGAAGAGGAAGAAGGTAAAATAGAAAAAAAGTATTATATTATTGTGCAGTATGTAAACACTGGAACAAGTTTGCGTGACCATTGCCGAGTAGCAGCTCAGATTTGTGTGGCTGGCAAACAGGAGTGCATTACTCTCTGCCTAAAGGTTTGACAAGTTGTGAATGCTCTTGAGATGCTTTTCTCCTCAGCAGTTTTGTTCCTATTCCAACAACATCCTGTATATTTTTAACACTTTCTGAGTAATATCTGATTTCCAGTGACCCAAACACACTGGAAGGCTGGGTCAGAGATATTCACAGAGGAAAGATGCAGCGCTGTCTGTAATGAAACTGACTGCTTGGTGACTCAACATTTACATAGTCAATAGTCATAGATTTCTCCAGCATTTTGGGATTTTATAGAGTTGCTCGGCTCTCTCGGGTTCAGGATGTTTGTGTGATGATGTATTTTGTGTTTGTATGTGTGACAGGCGGCTCTGAACCTGCCCCGGCGTCCTCCGCTGCACTGCTCCACCATGGTTCCGGTGCTTTGCTTCTCGCTGCGCCTGCTCATGTGGGCGTGCAAGCTGAAGGACTCGTGGTGTTCGCTGCCCTGGCTGCTCTTTATCTCCCTGGCGTCCCACCACATACGGGACGGAATCCGCCACGGCTTGTGGTTCTGGCCTTTCACCAACACGCCGCCAATCTCCTACTGGCTGTATGTCAGTATTACGGCCACCCTCCCCCACCTGTGTTCTGTGCTCATGTACCTGACCGGCACCAGAGACATGATCTCCACTAAACACGGCGTGGCCATCGACGTCTGATCGGACAACTTTGGTCTTCTCCAGGAAACTTTTGCACTGCGCTTGTGTGACCTGAACTTCTGGCGTTCAGAAGCACCTCAGTTACAGCTGCAAGTCCCTTCTTGTCCCTTTATGTAATTTAACCAGCTCATCAGGTGTCACTTTGCTATCAGGGTTTACTGACTGCTCTAATTGGAACTGTATATTTAATCTATTTATTCTCACAAGAGACAATACAAAAGATGCTTTTTTTTTTCTTTGGGGGAAAGCATCTTTGTCGTACCAGGTTCACTTGTCTGTGATTTTTCTTATGCATCCTCATCATCATCGTGTAATTGTTGTTCTTGCTTTGTTTTTAATTTCAGGTATGACCAAATAGATGCAGAGAATGTGCTAGAAGAAGCTCCTTAAAGGCACATTTAAGACCAAACCTGAGATTTATTCTGGTTGCTCTATGCTACAACTGTCGGCTATATGCCTCTAGCAGCATTATTCTCTAACCCCAAGCTGAGCTCAATCATCTCTAGACTAGATTTGTAGTAAGGGCAAAATCTTGCTCCACAAGGATACTTTAAATTCTCTCCCTGGTCCCAGAAAGTCCAAATATGCTGTAGTAATCATCATTATGCATCAGTGATCAGATTTTACACGTAACATTGATAACCTTCTGGCACGAACACACCCAGACATGCTCAGATCAGTAAGGCCGAGGCCGCACCACACACCTTTAAACATGACTTAAGTCTGTGTTTATGGCACAGAAGTCAGTAAGTGTATGAGGGCTACCGATTTACATCAGAAAGTGTGAGGGGAACAGACTCCTCCAGACGTGAGTCACAGTATATCAGATGTTTAATTTTTCACTGCTGACTCTGGAAGTTATCGCGTGTTGTACACTGGTCACTGACATGACTAGGAATGTTTCACTCTCCCATGCTCGGGTTCATTTGTTCATTTATTTATTCACTCTTCACTCGTTCATTCATATGCATTTATTTCTTAATCCCATGATGACCAGTGTAAAAAAAAAAAAACATGCACATCTCTAAATGCATGAGCATGTGCAGAGGAGACAAGTGAACAGTCCATCATGGAAGTGAATGCCTGTTTTGCATCCATGCTTGTTTGTTAATTTTTCTTCTTCTTCTTCTTCTTCTTCTTCTTCTTGAAAGTTTACTCACATGAGTTGTGAGAGTTTGGTGTGTTCAATTTGAGTGACAAGTCGTGTAGTCTATGAGCTTCAACTGGTGCGTCGAGTATATGATCCACCATTGCAAGAAAGCTTCGGAAGCCAGTCGTCGTTTAGTGTATCCTCGAAATTGTGAAAGTCGTGTAGTGTGACCTCAGTCTAAGTTGAGTCACAGGAGCGATATGGGATATACGAGTTTACAAGCTTGAGTAAGAGGAGCTGCTTGCTGTTCCAAAGTTAAAGAGAAGTACAAAGTATCAAACTCACATTTTCCGCTTATTGACCAAATGTATGTAATGTCAATCAACCCTTCCATCGCATTGGTTCTGTAATACTTTCATGCCGGTTTTCTAGCTTTTGCTGAAGATCCAAAATCCTACTTCTTTCACACATGGAGGTCATCTGACCACCCCAAAAAAACAACCAGCCAGTACATCAACAAACAACTGAGAATATTTCAGTCAGCTTCCTCTGTCTGCTCTTGGCTTTTTTTTTTACTTTTTGTTTTTCAGTCAGTGTTTGAAATATTATTTTGTAAAGATTCTGAAGCTTGTGGTCAGGAAAGTGTTCAGATGTGCTGTAGATCGTTGTGAGGCATAAACCCATAACCATGTTTACATAAATATATATATATTTTTTTAAACTCATTAATTTGAGTTCCTGACGATGCCACAGCCACCTGGCCGTACTCTTACGTGGCATAATTGTATTCCTGTATCAATCTCAGCAACACTAGCCATCACAGGTGTCTGTGAGTTCATGCAGGTGGAGTTAGACCTTCCTGAAAGTGTTGTTACTTCGCTCCCTAATGGTATGTCAGCAGTAGTTCGGAAAAAAAAGAGGTTGGCTTGCATTTTTGCACTTCCTGGTTAGTACCATTTGGCTGACTGAGCTGTAACACTGATTGGGAGCTGTGACTTAATTAGGAAATTCTAGTGAAACATTCATCTTAACATCATAAAGCATTGTTTTGTTTTAAATTCAGTGGCTCAAATTCTAAACAACTTTTTATTTTTAGTCTGGAAATTTTAATTATTTCCAGACTTTAGTCTAATGAACTGGAAACTGAAACATGGATTTTATAAGTTGAAAAAGCAGTTATTGTACTTTTGTACTTCATTGCATTTACTTACGAGTATAGTATTGTGATCTTGCCTCTCAAATATCCATAAAAATTCATATGTAGGGTTTAATCTGCAACAAATGCTGAGAAGTCAATTAAAACAAAAAGACGTAAATGAATAACTCAGATGTGTGCGCTTTAAAAAAATGTTTTTAGGAAATTGAGGGTTACTGTAAATAAATAATAACTAGCTAGTGAATCTATACTATTACTTTATCGGAAAACTGATGAAATTGAACAAACCCAACCTTAAAGAAACTTGAATTTGAACTTGAAAAACCTCAGAAATGTCTAATTCATGTTATACTTGTTTCTTGTTCTCATTATGTTTGTTTCACAGAATTCCTTCGCTTTTAACAATGCAAAAATAATCTCTGTTCTGCTGGATAAAAAAAACAGAGTTGGACATTTCTGTATCATTGCTGTATCCTTCAAAGAAACCCAGGAATCAAGACATAAAGCAGCTGGTTTACTTGGATATGGACAGAAATGGGAACTAAAGGATCACTATGTTTATATTTTCTCCAGCAGGGGGCATTAGTGCACCACAAGTAGTTTTTGTCTTCTCATACTGTTATCTCGCCTGTGTGTGTGTGTGTGTGTGTGTGTGTGTGTAATTGTACAGATGGCCTGATTTTGCACTTTTTATTTATGAATTGTGTGGATGTCATTTGTTATCTATTAATGTCACGTCTTAATTTATTATTAATGAAGAACTTGTGTTCTCCAGGAATAATCTTGAGCCGATCGCAGCACTTGCATGACTGCAGCCTATCAGGGCCATCATGTCAGGTGAAGCAGAGATATGTGCACTTTTTATTTGTGAACACTGTGTGCCAGATTTGTTTCATGATTAAATTTAAGGAACATTTCAGTTGTTGAGGTGTTGAGAGGGGAAGGGGAAAAGGGGGGGGGGGGTTATTAGCTCCATTATCACAAGGAAGCCACTATACTTCATACATGTAAACATTCAGCCTGACCTTTCTTTAACCCTGGATAGGAATTTGTGTACTGTGGACACCATTTCAACACAATAATAACAATATGTTTACACGGGAAGAGTGACACTTCCGATATTTCATGTAGTCAAGAACTTTGTGTGTTTCAAAAGCATCTATTGACCTAGTTTGGTCAGATTGATGCAGTGTTTATTCCTGTCTGTTGTTTGTAAATTAGGTTGATTGTTGGCTAGTGGGTAAACTTTTCCTGGCTCTAGTACAACCTGAGTGTAATGCGTAAGGTATTTCCTGCTCAGATGGAGCCTGTCCTCTTGGGTTTGCTCCAAGCAGGGGATCAGTTGCCAAAGTCTCTTAACGAGAAATTAGTAATTCAGGTATGAGACGGTTCAACAAACTGGTTGGTGAAAATGTCTTAACATTATGAGACCAGCACTCTACTATTATGTACATTGCATTTTCTCCTCACTTTTTGTTAGCTTGCGATAACTATAAACTTAACGTCTTCGAACAGGAAGAAGTATGGCAAAAGAATAATATAAATATATTAATATAAATATAAATAATATAATTTTTTTTTTATTTTGTACATACTTATTTTTGTAGTCTTCTTTTTTTAATTTCCTAACAAAAATCTGCACCGTTTGAAGTTTGTTGCAACTGCATTTCACTTCTATTGTACTTGTATATAAAACACAGCATCATATAATGTACAGTATATAGCAGCATTTTATATATAAAGTACATGTGGTTGGGAAAATAGCAAGAAAGTTAATTTATCTGCGTTGATGAGTTAGAGTAGTACTGGTCACCATTTTTATTAGTCTGTGAAATTCCCTTCCTCTGAGGAAGTGATTTGGCACACTGGATTTGTCTTTTTTATGGCATAAACCTTTTATGCTGATACTAATTATTTCACATCAGACTACTTTTTTTTTTTTTTTTGGTAGCTTGTCTGGGATCACTATCTGGGATCATCCATCATCACACTTTTCTTCTATCTGCAACTCTGAATTCAACTTGTCAGGGGGGGAGGAGGGGGGTACATGGTATGATATGTGGTGAAATGCTTATACGACTGTCCGAGACCTATACTGTAAGTGTTGCTATTTCAAACTTGGTCTATCTTTAGAAACAATCAGTAAACCGTTAGACTAAAGAAGTGGGATAATCCAGAATATTTCTGAATATATGGAAAGTAACAGGAGTAACGTGAAACCTTTTATTTTTCCGCAGTATTTTTCGCAGTACTGGTAGCTACTCTGGAAAAGCAAAAAGTAGCATTTTAAGTTTTTGTTATTTTTTTTAGCATTTGATTTATTGTGTGTACTGCATAAGAATGTTTGAAAAAGTCAGGTTGTTGGTTTCCTAGTTAGCTTAGACTTCCTGTAAGTACGGTTTCATTTTACACCCAGAAGGAATTCAAGGTTTGCTGTACAGTACAGTATCTTCAATCCACATGTTCAAACAGTGCTAGCATGCTAGCTAACTAGCTAGCTAATACAGCTAGCCTAGCGTTCTTTAGCTGTTAAGAAACACCCGGCTACAAGACTTGACTGAAGTATGAGTCACTTTTTAACTTTTGCACCTCCCAGAGGTGGTGTAGTGGTTAGCACTGTCGCCTTGCACCTCCAGGGTGCGGGTTCGATTCCCGTCTCTGTGTGCATGGAGTTTGCAGATTCTCCCCGTGCTTCCTCCCATAGTCCAAAGTCATGTAGGTTAGGTTAATTAATTGGCGTTCCCAAATTGGTAGTGTGTGTGTGTGTGTGTGTGTGTGTGTGTGTGTGTGTGTGTGTGTGTGTGTGTGTGCCCTGCACTGTCCAGAGGGTGTTCCCCGCCTTGTGCCCCAAGTCTCCTGGGATAGGCTCCAGGCCCCCCGTGACCCTGAATACAGGATAAAGAGGTATAGATGAGTGAGTGAGTGAGTGTTCCCCAGACAGTTCAGTAAAGTCCAGTTTCCTGTCTTCTGATTAGCTAGAAATTCACACTTCAGTGAAGCGGAATTGGAGGCAGAAACTCAATGCAGTTAAAGACCATAAAACGGACAGGAGTGAAACATAAATTTCATCATTGGAGTACATTATGGAGACGTCTGAGACCTGTTAAAAACAATATAATATTGTACATCGTTTCACTTTTCTTATAACTGCAACTTCAATTTTTTTGTCATGTACACAACCATATGTAGTCATATAAACCACATTTCACCACATATACTGTCCGTGATATAAAATAGAAAGATTTCACTACAATGAAAAAGATTTAACAAAAGATCAAATAAATAAATAAATAGAACGAACATAGGCTGGAAGATTTTTACATAATTTAGAAAGTGAAATAAAATGTATGTAGAAATATGTAAATTTTTACAGAATGTACAAAATGAAACTGTAAACTGTAAAAATACAGAAGTGGTTCTACAGTATATGAGTCACTTTTTAACATTTATATTTCTCTTATTGTAAATTAACACCTGTACTGAAACTCAAGACTAAAATTTTACTTTTTAAAATGGTAATGTTAAAGGTGACTTTTTTTTTTAGGCCGGAGACAAAAAATGCGATAAATATCTACTTACTGTACAGAGAACATCACAACATTAAAACTACTTTTGTATTTTGTAAAAGCGGCCACTGAACAAGTCCTTATACGCGATTCCTTAGTGTAGAAATAATTCACTAGAAACGGTGCATTTATATTTTTCATGCAGCTGAAACTGATGTCAGACCTGCTGTTCTAGAAAATGAACCTCAACACCACCTCAGCACTTCATAATCCAGCTGTGCTATAAACCATATTTCACACAGTTCTACAGTTACAGTTATCTGTGGTGATGTGTTGGTGTGTCAAACAAATAACACGCCTACAACAAGGGGACCAAATTGTGATAAAATAACTTTTATTTCACAAGAATATGAACAGAGGAGTAATAAACCAGCTTATATTGTACACAAAAAGCAGAATATACTATACATACATTTCTCATCATCTTTCTTTTCACCACCCTGTTAAGAGTTTTTCATGTCATCATGCATAAAACAGGTCGGTACACACGCACACACCAAAACAAGAAAAAACACAAGAGAACATTAAAGGTGACAACACTAAGGACAGTTTATGTGAGAATATGAACTGAAATGATTTGACACAACACGTTCAAAACTGTACTGAAATGCTCTTTCACTCTAATATTATTTTATCACTATTATTATTATTATTATTATTATTATTTTTAGATAGGCAGAGCGGCACCAACCCAACAAAACAGGATCAGACGCCAGAAGATCTAAAGTCATGCTTCAAATCAAGTCAAAACATGCATGCAGTTTCAGGGTCCTGATTCATTTGGAGAATGAGAGATAAGCCACATTCTTGTTGTTCCAGCTGTGTTTTATTTTTAGTGTGCATCCAGAGACATCACACAATGTCAGATTGCACCTTGTAGAACTAATGCACACCAACGTCAGAGATAAGAGCGACTGCTCTTAATGTTTCAGTACGCTCAGTATAACGCGCGTTGTATCAGGAATATCGAGCTGACAGCAGATGAGGACGTTTTTTTTTTTTTTTTTCACTTCAAGCATCTGTACTTTACTCGAGTCATTTTATTAGTGGATACTTTTTTTTTTACTCCACTACATCCTACAACAAATATTTGTATATACTTTCTACATCACTACAGTTTTGCCTGGTGTTGCGTTACATAACCAGAGTGGTGTGCAGAATTTTTTTTACGCGGTAATATCGCCACCTGCTGACTATTATGCATAATTGCATGATTTGCCTTCCCTTAGCGCCACGTAGCAGGCGTTTGAAAGCGGACGTCGAGGTGGTTTCAGGCAGCAACTATGCGGCACCTCCACAGTCTGCGAGCCTCTGCTAGCATGTTAAGCTATTTTAATAGTCTTTTATATCAGTTGTATTTTCCTATCATTATAATAAACATGAGACGGTTCTGAATACACCACCGCAGATAAGGCAGCGATTTTATGCAGAATATTTCCTCAAATTGATTCCCTCCCTATGCCTCTGACTCACACAGCTATTTTCCTCAACATGTGTAGATACGTAATCTGTACAGTACTGACGACTAAAAAAGGCATTACAGAATTCTGAATATTCCAAAAGCACCGATCAGTGATGAAGGATATAATAATGCATCACGATCATATGTTAGATTCGACATGCATGAATTTAGCAGGTGCTTTTAATCCTGAAGCAAGTGCACGTCCTTGTTTCCTGTCGCTACTTCTCCTTGATCAGATGAGCCAATTTCACTAATCGAAATATGAATTTAAAGCACCATCATTCACATGGCGTGTGATGAACACTAAACTACATACTGTACAACAAGGTACGATTACTCCTGATTAATTATTACCTGACTTCTCATTCAGATCATCTACCTCACAGGAAACAGTGGCTCAGTGGTTAAGGATCAGAATAATGGGGGTTCAAATCCCAGAGCTGCTCCATCACGGCCTCAGAGTCTGGCTCCTAAACAGGCTGCGACATGCGAAGAAAGAGGATTGTTGTTGTTGTTGTTGTTAATTTGCTTTAATTACAGCTCTGACAGTCATGGTGGCTGTAATTCAAATCCTAGGTTTATGTTAACACACCCGCTCTGAGATGATTCTGTTTTTATAAGGATTTACGATGGATATGGAGCATAGTTCAAACCTAAGGAACACACTTAGAACAACATGTTAAACAAAACAAATGTTTTTTGTGGTGAACAGTACGAGTAGGTCAGAGTGCTTTATCCGTTATGGCTTTTACGGTTGAAAGACAAAGTTCTTTTTGTCTCATTAGACTTTGAGAGCGCGAGCATGGTGAGGGAATTCGTTTTTACAGCTGTTCTAGCGCAAGTGCTTTTGTGGACGTTTCCATGGTATTTAACGTGACTACAGATTATCATATTTATTGTTCTATACAACTTTAAAACAAAATATGACGAGGCATACATTATATATTAGTTTCATCCACGACGTTCAAGGAAAATAATGAACTTTATGATTTTCCAATAATCTCCTGTCCTGTAGTGTTGTTTCTTTCTTAATGTCACTTTTGCATCTCAGGGTTTTTCATGGAATTTCTCTGCACAAGCCGGACATAGGAAGCACCTGTGTATTTACATTTTCTCATTTGCATGAGGCTTCTATCCAAAGTGACTAACAAGCGAGTCAGTGCAACCTCAATGTGAAATCCTTCTCACAAAGGATTTTGTGTCTTTAATTAAGAATTCTAATCAATTCCTAAGAAATTAACAATGTAGAGGACAACTGGAGCATTTCCTAAAAGACGTCAGGAACCGAAACTTGCCACATTCGCATGGATAACTTTAACCGCTGAGCCACTGAGCCACCACATGACTTTGCCTTACATATAATCGACAATGTTTCTGCACCATGGTGTTTAAAGCAATTACGCCAACATAATTCAATGGAGTGAATTCATTCAAAACCAACCGGCCAGACAGCACGCGTCCTTTCTAACGAGATAAAAACACACTTAACATAGTAAACAAAGATGGGGGGGGGGATGGGGAGATTGTCACGATTCTTTAGTATGACAATTTGTGTATCTACACAATGACTCCAAAATCGAGTTTTTTAAATTCATCTATCTTTGCATTTGAAGTGATGAAATATGGCTGTTTCTCTATAATCCTACAGGTGGCGCACTCTAAACTATTCCCACATCACAGCACTGTGTGTTAGGAGAAAATTATTTGCAAAAATTTTTTTTGTAGAATTCTAACAAAATCTGAATAAAAAAAGAAAATCATATTGAATCTGGATATTCATAAAATGGTGATACTTACAGAATCGCGATACAAATCAAATCGTGATATCATTCATATATCGGGAGCTCCCTGATGATTCCCGTCCCTAACAGAAAACATTTCTTTTGATTCAGCACAATGTTGAATCTGTACAGAGGAAACAATATTTGTGCTTGTTACAGATACACGTGAAAGAAGCAACATGGAAAGCACACATGCGCGAGTTTAAGCTTTATGACACTGGGAACGGTTTAAAAACAAACAAAAAAACATCCATATATTTGATAGAAAATTTTTGTACAAAAACAACTAACATAAAACTATATTATTAAAACTGTTAAAGATAAGCTTTAATACAGACTCAATATCAGGAATATACATTAGCTTGAAAATAGATTTCGGAAGGTTTTTTTTTTTTAGTTTTTTTTTTTTTTTTGGCTTTAAAGGCTTGATAGGAAAATAACCAGTCGGAAACTGCTGTGAATGTTTTGGCACCCTGTGCGAATAAAGCCAGTGCTCTTGAGTTAAGGCAAACAAGGATTCAGCCCAAAGTAGTAGAAATGTGTGTGTGTGTGTGTGTGTGTGTGTGTGTGTGTGTGTGTGTTTTTTAAATGGAAACAACCTTACAGAATCTTACACTGCACTAACAGACTATTGTGCGATGGGTATCAGACTGAGATACATGACTTGACCCAGTGTTCACATCTCTAATGTGGTTAACTGTATGATTGCGTCTTGTGCGAGCATTTCTTCATTTCTTGTCAGTGTTTTCAGATACCTGCCGATACCTGGTTCTGAAACGTTCCCCTGTTGCCCTTTAACCTGCCGAGTACCAGACTGGGCTGGTTTTATTCTTGTAGACCAGCCGGTAGTGAGAATGTGAAGCATTCATACTGTACCAAATGAAAACTCATCAGGATGTGGGGCTTTCCTTCTCTGGGAATTGAACCTACTCACAAGTACAATTAAAAGATTAACAGCTCGGACACTAGACTTATGTCTCAAGGCTTATCCCAGGCGTCTGGGCTACAGACAGGTCCGCTCTTTTGATGGTTAAAAATCAAAGGAAGAACTCGCACCTGTGAGTAGGCTACTGAAATCCAGAGAACGTCCACAAACCTACTGGAACCGGTTGTAAGGCCTGGCCGGGTTACCGTTTCAGAAGTGATTTGCATTTAAGTAGAGTCAAATGTGAATTTAAATGACTAGTCGCTGAGGCGGGAATCGCGGTTCCATGGAAATGGTCACTCTGTAACTCATTAGTATGAACGCAGGCTAGCCAAGATACACTGCAACCGATTCGGCTGCCTTTTTATTTTCATGCACATTAAATGGTCATCAGCATCCACGCAAACCACCAGCGGACGTCCAGCTTCGTAGATTGACATGGTTACCAGTGAAACGAATGAGAATGTGAACGATATTGAAATGTACAGAACAGTACAGAGACTCATTAGAAACTTGCTGCTGGTTCGGCCCTGGCTGTGGTTATGTCCTGAGTGGGTGTGTTAATAATACAAGGCCAAGTAGTTATATGTTCACTTTCTGTTTCCACACTCGGTGAAAACTCATTTTCACTTTTCCCAAAACAGTTATATAATCGTTGTTGAGGTAAGTAAAAACAAAAAAAACACAATTAACCACATTGATTCAGGGCGCCGATATTGGTGTGTGGTCTGTAGGATGCCAACTTACAGTCTCAGCGGTCTAGAAGACGGTTATTATTGGCCCTGCCTACAACCCTTATACGAGAGATGCTGAGGCCGAAGTTATATTTAGTTATAAGGCAACTTTGGGTTCAATAATCAAGCACAGGATTAAGTTGCAGATGCTTCAACCTGGTTTAAAAAATAATATTAAAAAAAAAAAAAAAAAAAACGACGAAAGGCTGAAGAAATGAAGCGATGCAGAAATCTTCATCTCAATGTGAACAGAACACACACTCCTTGAAATGCTCAGCTTTGCTCAGTCAGCTGTCTGCAAAACGTCTCCTGTCCGCGTGTAGCAGCTATGTTCAGGTGCGGGAGCTCGGTCCCTTGCATTGAAATGTAGAGAATGTCGACTGTACTCTTAATGCCCAAGACACGGCCCGCGACTGGTTAAACAGCCGCGCTTCTCTGTTTTTCATTTTTTTTTTTCTTCACAGCGTTCCAAGTGTCACTGCAGCCAAATGGCACGAGTCTGCATGGAAAAGCTGAAGCGACGGATAAGTGCAGATGCATTGAGTTTAAAAAAAAAATACATTTTTTTTTAAAAACGTGCTGGGGTTCATGGTCCAAAGCTGGCAAAAATCTGCGTTGCACGTCAAACAATGAAAGCCAGTAACTGTTCTTTGTTAAGTTGTGCTACATTGGAAGGGGGTTCACAGTTTATGGGATTCAGAACTCCACTGAAAGGAGCCAATTCCCCAAGCAGCGGCAGGAGAGAAGTGAGACTGCGGGCGATGTAGTGTGGGTATTAGCGCTGCAGTGGCAGTGGCCATGACTCCCTATGATGAAGCCCTATGAGGGCTGAAAAAGACGAGGCCAACCTGAAAATCTGCAGACGAGAGAGAGAAAGAAGAAGAAAAAACAGATTGAACTGAATTAATTAAGGAAGGATTCGTATGATTTAAGAGCATGACAGGAATTACAGATTAATAAATATTAATGCAGTAAGACTTTCGGATGTGCAATCTGATTTTGTAGACCTTCTAAAGACCAAAAAAATAAATAAAAGCTGCAGCTATGCTCAAAATCAATTAATCAGAGGCTTGTTTTTTATCCTCCTGAAACCCAAATGTACTTATATGGAATGTACTTCTACCAAATGTACATGAAAAGTTCATAAACCCTTGTGTGTGTGATCCTCATGTGAGGACCGTTTGGTATCATTCTTGTCCCGAATTCCCTCGTTAGAAGACAGTGATTAAGCTCATGCTGTAGTTATCAGCTGCTCATAAATAGAGTAGACGCGAGTAAAAAAGTAGAATTCAGGTCTCATTAGCTTAGGGCAAAAAACATGTGCAAACAAATAAACATTCTGGCCTTGATAACGCATAAGAAAGACACAATACAGACTGCAAAGTAACAGTTAATTGGTCTTGAGATCTGACATGTTTAACTCCATCGTATCACCTTAATGACCTTCAGTCTACAGAAACAGACGCATAGGACTCTGATATTAAAACAAAACAAAACAAAAAAAAAGAAGAGCTCATGCAACTCACTTTAGATTAGCAAGGACTTCATCTTCACCATTGAGGTTAGTTCCTGTTTTGTCACGTTGCCCTGCCTCCTGTTCCTCACACTACAAACAAAGCAGAACAAAGGGAAATCTATTTAAAGTAAAAGGTAATGACAGAATGTCAAACAAACGTAGAGATGAGTGATGGAGACACTTTTTCGGAATAATGATGGTATACAGCACATTACAGCAAAAACACTTTAGGTCAGACAACCCCCGTCTACAAGTCGAGGAAACCTGGGCCATGCAGAAACGGATGTTTTAAGGTGAAGAAGAAAACAAGGTTTTGAATTGTGGGAGAGAGAAATCCACTAAAGTAGATCAGCCACTTGTCCTGGGGGCAAATTCCCCAGCTAGCTCTCTCTCCATCTCTCTTTCGTGCGTGTGTGTGTGTACAGTATGTGTGTTTCAGTGAGAGAGAGAGAGAATTTGTCTGTGTGGGCTACATGCAAATAACAATTAATCCAACTAGTGAGTTAAGCCAGGCAATGCTTATCCCTGTTAATACTGTACATGGGAGGTTTGTGATATCCAGTCAACAGGCTGTTTATTTAATCATGCAAACGTAGACACCCACTTTAAACATTTTATTTCAGATATTTTTAAATGGATTTATTACATTATAATTTCTTTCTGCCATTACAATACTTTGCCTTGTGTACCCGCGCAACAGGGAGACCTGACATTGATGTATGGGGAATGGGATGGGAATCATAACCATTTCTGGGTGCTGATTCAATTAAATTGCAATTCTATAAATATCCCGATTTGTTATTACATTTTTCACCCTGATCTTATCACAATTCTAAAAGTTTAATGATTGATTAATTAAATGTTCCCTATAACGTTAGTTTTTTTACTTAAAAACCAAGTGTAGCATTTAATCAATACAAACTAATGTCAAATACAAGCGTTTAACACTGAACTGAGCAGCACGTAGCTTTGTAATCCACCATAATTATTATTTCTAAACAAATGTTTAGAAATTAGAGCGCATAATTCACTCCTAACACTCGAGTCATTAGTTTCAAATGTAGGATTATAAATAAACAGTAACGTTTTTTCTCGTCTCCAAAGTCTCAAACTCAACAGTGAGCGGAACACGCGGCTAGAGACTGTAGAGCTCACGTTGTTTTGAGAGACTGGTGTCAGAGACTGGTGTCAGAGACTGGTGTCAGAGACTGGTGTCAGAGACTGGTGTCAGAGACTGGTGTCAGAGACTCGTGTCAGAGACTCGTGTCAGAGACTCGTGTCAGAGACTCGTGTCAGAGACTCGTGTCAGAGACTCGTGTCAGAGACTCGTGTCAGAGACTGGTGTCAGAGACTGGTGTCAGAGACTCGTGTCAGAGACTGGTGTAATAAGTGGGTTTGAGACTAATTCGCTCAGAGAATTCAGAGAAAAGGCAGATTGGCGGCTTTTAACGCGCGTAACACCATAAACATTATACTTTTGCACCACTATGTTATTTGTAACACACACATGATGTTATACAATTTCTGTTGTCCATTATAACCCAAATGAGGATGGGTTCCCTGTTGAGTCCGGTTCCTCTCAAGGTTTCTTCCGATTGCCATCTCAGGGAGTTTTTCCTTGCCACTGTCGCCCTCGGCTTGCTCATCAGGGACTCTCTCATTATTATCAAGACATATTTTTCTTGCTCCCATAAATTTTCTTTTCATTTTTGCAAAGCTGCTTTGAGACCATGACAAATGGTAAAAGCGCTATAGAAATAAAATTGGATTGAATGGAATCAAACCACTCTGAAGGTTCTGTACGCGGTAGAGAATCGTTTATCTCGATCGATCAGCGTCCACAGCCAATCAAACTGAAAACCAGCAAATTCTAGTCACTGATCAACCGGTTCATCTCTGCTATAAACATAAAAGATTTTTAAGAATAGATTTTGGAGTTGGTGACACAGTGGTTTCTAATACTGTATGTACGAATGTATGCACGCGATCTTAATTTTAACAATTACAGTAAATTACAATTCAGTAGGTGATTTGTCATGGTTTGTGTCTCTGCAAAAATAATCATAAATGATTATTTTTTTAAATAAAAATGTGAATAAAAATAACTGTGAAAATACATTTTTTTGCTGTTAATTATGAATACAGGCGATGGGCCGGTGGCGCATGGTAGCTCCTTTGGTTTACCCCCGGGCTTAAGTGTGTATCTACCAATACTTCATTGAGCTGCCAGCTTTCATTAGGCACCAAAAACACCATAAATACTGTACAGTATGACCTCTGCTACTCATCCCACGATGGATGGAAAAAAATCCCGTCCTGAATTTTTTGTGGCAAACAAGTGCGTGCCAGCTAGCTCAGGGAAAGCTGCAGAGTTTTCGCAGACACGCTCCTTCTGGAGGAAGGTCACTGGCTTTCAGCCATTTACGTTCACCAGATGAGAAACTCCCACACGACATGTCTGCGTTCAGATTTGTTTTGAAACACAGCACGAGTTACAAGTGAAAATTTCAGGCAAATACACAAACTGCATTAATATACTTATGTTCTTAATGTTCAATTTGTGCAAATTCAAAATTCAAAGTTCAAATCACACTCAAGTGTCAATAACTCGAGTGATTTAAAAAAAAAAAAAAAAAAGGCACTCACCATAGCAGGGCTGTGATAGTAACCATCACCACCGCCATTACTGCTACCAACAGGCCCAGGATGATCAAGGCCTGACTTCCGTTCTCATCTATAGCTGACTCTGAAAAACACAGCGACCAAATGAGTTTTGTAGCGTTCACCTTTAGTCAAGTAACAAAAACAATAACAGTTATAATCAATATTTAATATGAACAAAACTGTTTACTCTCTACTTTTTATTCCTTTATTAAGGAAATAGATTCGTTCAGGTGGCATTTAATTGTACACTCATAAGCATGTATTAAAAAATATGCCATTTAAGATGAACTAATGATTTTTTTCGATATCAAGGTCTGTTTTTCATTTACATTTCAAAGTAGCAGATCTAGCATATTCATTAAAATTGGTTCAGTAGTTTTTACATGATGTGTGCACAAACAAACAGACGAAAAAAAAAAATCAAAAACCACCTTGATATGTTCTATTACTCCTTTTACGTCACCACAAATGATTTTCTTTGTAAATATCTTGTATTATCAATGTACAGACACTCCAACTTTACAGTTTTATTATATGTATAGATAAAACATTGCAAAGTGGTATTGCAGAATAATTAATGATCATACAAATGTTGTTGATTGTTTTCCAATAACAGCACCAAGTTTGTCACTTTGTAACTTTGGAATGTCGTACTTTCTTTTTCATCAGTGAATGTTGTTGAATGAATGCTGTTATCACTTAAGTTTTAGCAGGGAAAGATTGTTGTTCCTTTCCTAGCTTCATTTTGTTCCTTACTGCCGTGGTTAAGACTCCATCCATAAAAGTTCAATAACAATCTATTTTTGTTTCAAAGTTCAAGGGCGCAGCGGTAAAGTGCTCGTCCTATCATCAGGAGATTGCTACTTCGATTCCTGGGTGACACTGTAACCTCTCGCAGCCGGAGGTCTAGAGAGAGCTGATTGGCCGAGCTCTCTCAGAGGGGAGGGATGTGAGGTACTTGGTGCTCCCACATTCGCGGCTCTACAGCCAGTCAGGGGCGTCTGTGAGCTCACGCAAGCGGAAGGAGCGGATAGCGCTGTCCTCCGAGTGTGTTACACCGGAGTAGCCTTAATGTGGGAGCCCCCTAGTGACGGGGAGGAATTGAACACGACTAAATTAGGGAGAAAATAACCGTCACTAAATAAATGATTAAGTATTTCTTTGTTAAATTAATAGCGCATTTTGTGTTTACATGGAGAGGCTGTTGTACAAGTCTACAAATTAGTTGTTACTACAAAAACTACAACATACAAGCGGTGTTCAAGTCAAATCTAGGACTTTTGATTGTGCAGATAAACAGAACACAGTTATGAGAGTTAAGTTAAAAAAACTCCATTTATTTCTCTATATAGTCAAATCCCCCGCTACACTGAAGCACTTATCCCAGTGCTTGAAATCCATTAAGGTAGAAAGTCTTCTCAGTCCACCGGAGCCAAGATCAGCCAGCCAGCTTCATGTCTGAAACACTGGCCTCAGAGGAACTCCTTTAACACCTCAAACGACTTGGAGGAAGCTCAGGACTGTACGTGGGATGAGGCGATAACTCCCAGTCGAGTTCTTGTAATGCGCAAGTGGTGTTGGTGGATGATTGTGTGTACAGTTCCCACAGACAAGTTGGAGACGAGACATGATCGCTGGAGCGACTGCACTGGGCTCTGAGCCACCTGAGAGCCACATGGCATTTGTTAAGACGTTTAAACAATGATTTAAAGTTTTACTTCAGCTAAGTCTCATCACTGTACTGTGCTTCAAGTCTTCTTTCTGTAAACACTACACGGTTTTATAGCTCTATTCATGAAGAATTTAATCACAAGTCCCAGGAACTTGACTGGAACGCCCCCTTGTATGGGAATAAACGTATTAATCATTAAACACATAAAACTGCTATTATGGAAAATTACTGACTGACTCAAGAATCCAGCAGTGCTGTGGTGTACTCATGAACAGTCCGGAGCATACTACAGTACATGAGCGTTGTACTGTAAAAAATTCAGCGTTCCCTAGTACACCAATCACACGCTTTCTCAGACAAGAGCTGCATTCTGATTGGCAAGCTCTCGTGTAACTCTACGAGCAACGCTGAAGAAGAACACTTGAAATCTGGAAACGATTAGCTCATTAAGGCAGAGTGAGTCACAGCGGCGCCTGCCACATGGCCTCTGGTTTACGAAGCCCCGATCTGGGCCGTGATTGGTGCGCGATATGAGTAAGTGTAGAGTTAAGCCAGCCTCCAAAACACCAAAGGCCTGACACATCTGGATAAAACCTAAAAAAGCATCTGGATGAGATCTCAAAGACATCTAACAACGCGTGTTCGATCTCAGCTCGACTTGTGCTCTCTTCTACTGCCAAATCCTCAAGCCTTTCATGGACGGAAAAAAAGAACTCGGGCCAGGGAAGAAGAAGAAGAAGAAGCAGAGAGAAAAAAAAAAAAAAAAAGTGAGTATGTACAGTACTTCGGCTTTTCTCTGAACCGGTCTCTTTAACTGTAATGATAAAAAGAAAAAAAAAGTTACCTTTAGAATTCTCGGTTGCCTTCACTGGAAATGTGGAAGGAAAGATTGGCTCAAAAAGTTCGGTGGTGGTTTCATGTATGGAAGGGTCTGAGAAAAAAAATAAAATAAAATCATACCACTGTATTTGTAATACAGACACTTGTGTATAAGAGCTGTACGTTTGTTATATATATATATATATATAAATAGATAGATAGATAGATAGA
>QMIH01000181.1:603508-624810 GCA_003987875.1 Clarias batrachus
GTGTGTGTGTGTGTGTGTGTGTGTGTGTCGGTCACATGATGTGACGTGGTCGAGGTTATCAGACGACACACAAGCACCGCATTTGCCTCCCAAATCAGCCATCAGATTTCTTCCCCGCTGTACTTTACACGCTGGCCTGAGTTACTAAAGCAGTTCTGATTTATGAGGAATCTATTACAAATGATAAAAACGGCTTAACGATCTGTTCCTGTTGCCATCATCCGTTATTATTCTAACCACACGATTTACCACGTAATTTGCAGCAACGTTCGAGTGTGCTCAGTCAGAAGCTATAAACAGCTTTGAAATGTGAGAGATCCTTTTCAGTTTCATAAAGAAATGCACAAAATCTACCAAAAGAGGGCGCTATTTCAAAAAATAAAGCAGACCAGCATTAGTTAAAACTGTGTTAGGATGAAGTGGAGGCACTGAAGGTCTGTCTGAATAAACACCCGTGTCATTACATTAGGAGACAAGTGAACAAATATTATTGCACAGTCTTCTATCAAGAGTGTGTGTGTGTATGTGTGTGTGTGTGTGTGTGTGTGTGTCCATCCGTCATTGGCTTTCTGTGCATATGTCTCTATCTCAATGTGCTTTCTGTGTTTTTGATCGGTGTGTCAGTTTTACGTCTGTTTGTGTCTCTGTTTTACGTTTGTCTGTGTGTGTCTTTTTTACAATTGTGTGTGTCTCTCTCTTTTTCTCTGAGAGTGTGCATGTGTGTGTGCGCGCACATCTCTCTCTCTCTGTGATTATGTCTGTATGTCTCTATATCTGTCTTCATGTCTGTGTCTCTTGGTGTTTTTCTGTGCGTCTCTCTCTCTCTCTCTCTATGTCACTCTAAATTTATCTCTCTCTCCTGGTTTGTGTGTATTGGTCTCTCTGTGTCTCTTTGACTCTGTGTTTAGTCTCTCTCTCTCTCTCTGTGTGTTCATGTCTGTGTCTTTGTGTTTATGTCAGTGTCTTTGGGTTTGTCTCTCTGTCTCGCTGTTTGTCTATGTCTCTCTCTCCATCTCTTTTTGTCTATGGCTTTGTGTCCTTCAGGTTTGTCTTTTCAGATTTCATGTACACAAACCTGAAGGACACGAAGCCATAGACAAAAAGAGACGTGAGAGAGGCATAGATCTCTCTCTCTCTGGATCTGTGTACATGCCTGTGTGTTTCAGTCTGTGTAGCTCGGTATGTAAATGTTTTTGTCTGTGTCTCTGTCTCTCTCTCTACTCTCTCGTGCTCTGTGCATGTTTCTATGTTTGTGTATCCGTGTGCATGTGTGTGTGTGTTGCTCACCGTTCCAGGGCTGGCCCTGCACCACCTGACTCCACTCACTCCACTGGCTGTGGTTAATGAGAGCGTCCTGGGCTCGTACTCTGACCTCGTGTAAGTGACCCATCAGGGCGTCCAGGATCACAATACTCGTGTCCTCTGTCTCCAGCTGCGCAGACACCACAGAGTTAATTAGACATACTCGGATATTAACAGATTGTAACAGATTATACTCGGATATTAAAAGATCAGTCAGGAAACCAAGACTGTGCTTATTTTTCAACTTCCACATTTAAACCCTAAACACATTCTTAAATACGTTTGACCCGGAGCGCTAATGAAAAATTGCTCAAAGCTCAAAACTATTAGAACATGTTAAATGTTATATTTTATGCCAACATTTAATTCGCCCTCCTCCTCTTCCTCCTCCCACATTATTTATTTCAACATTATTCTCAGTACTGGGCTTCATGTGCAATAAGGCAAAGGCCACACCTATGACTGCTGAGGGGGGGAAAAAAGAGACAACAGAAGCTTATAATCAGTTCCAATACACATTCAGGCTTCTGAGAAATGCAAGAAGATCTGGCACGCTACTGAAAGGTCAAGAGAGAGAGAGAGAGAGAGAGAGAGAGAGAGATACATAGAGAGAGAGAGAGAGTGAGAGACAGAGAGAAAGAGAGAGAGGGGAGAGAGAGAGACAGACACAGAGAGAGAGACAGAGAGAGAAAGAGAGAGAGAGAGAAAGAGGGAGAGAGGGGCAGAGAGAGTGGATTACAAACACATGAGTAGAACTCGAAGGGGAAAAGTGGAAAGCTGTGTTGGAGGTGTGATAAGAGAGACTCAGAGGAAAGGTGTAAAGATATGCTGGCGTGATAAGTGAGAGCTGAGGAGAGGAGAGGAGCTGTACAGTACACCAGTTTCATATGAAATTAGTGTCAAACTGATTAAAAGTCATCGCTGTAGACGCAATTTAATCACTTTCCTTTTCTTTTGCCCTCATACTTGCGCTCTGAGAAGTTAAGACTGTATCGTATTCTTTACATTTTGTTTAGATTCATAATTTAGTTTTTAATCTCACTAAAAGGATAAAGTATTTTAAAGGTTCAAGTTTTATGGTCATATGCATAGTAAAGAAACATGTCAAGAGAAAAGCATAAAACAGAAATAAAATAAATATAGGTATGAAAAGAAGGATATATATATATATATATGAAAACTGAACTGAAGGTTTTGGAACGGCCATCACAGCCCCCCCCCCCTGATTTATACGTCATTGAACATTTGTGGGTCGATCTTAAAAGAGCTGTGCCTGCAAGACCACCAAAGAATATTACAGAACTAGAAGCCTTTTGCAAGGAGGAATGGGAGAAAATCCCAAGTACAAGAACTGAAAGACTTTTAGCTGGCTTTAAAAAAAGCGTTTGCAAGCTGTGATATCTGCCAGAGAAGGTGTTACTACTGTAAGTACTGATTATGTAGGGTGCCCAAACTTTTGCACAGTGCCACAATAATGTTTAGATTTTTTATCTTTGTTCAATCTTTGAGAGACTGTGTTAACGTCTTTTCAATTAATCTTTGTTTCAGCGTTTGATTCCAACGAACAAGTCTGTACTTAAAAGCTGACCTTGGACCAGTACTTGGACCCGACGGGTCGGTACTGCAGCTCGAACTTCAGAGGAAACGCGACAGACACGTCCGAGGGCCATGAGGCGGGCGGCTTCCACTCCACACGCAGCTGCGTGGGCTCGGCGTACACGCCGCTGCAAATCGGATCCTCAGGAGCGTCAGGCTTTACTACACACACACACACACACACACACACACACACACACGAATGAAAATAAATTAATAAACATACATATTAATGCTAACAACCATGGCTTCTTCAAGTTTAATAATTAATAACAAAAAAAATAAATTATAACGTCTCTAAGTTGCTTACAATTTTTGTTCATGTCCACGAAAGTGATGGTGGATTTGGAGCCGAGCGGATTGACTTCCGTGATGTTCACCAGGTGTTTGATGGCCCAGAACAAAGGGTTGCTGATGATGCACTTGTTCACCTCAATCACCTTTTGCTCGCAGGTCTCTGGTGTTTCGCTATCCACACTGTGTGTGAGAGAGTGATGAGATGAGATGAGATGCGATGAGAAAGGCGATCGATTTCACATCGAGTTTAGGTTTATTTAGAAACGCCTGAGACATACAGTACAGTACTGTACAAGCAAACGTCTCGAGCCACCCCTCAGTTCTTCATTTCATCAATTCATCCATCTTCCACTCTGCTTAGCGAACCCTCAACCCGTGTACGTGCGAGGCCAGCGTGGCCGGTTAAATGAAAGAAATGGGAACAAATGTTTTCTTGTGAGAGGCTGCAAAGCGCATAACGATACAATTTTAAAATTGGGTGTTTACGTAGCAACAAATTCAGCAGCAACCTCATTTCCCCTTTCATCCATTCCATCGCCAGTATACTAATCACCAGCCTCATCATCTGCACCCTTTACTCTCTGGTTTATGATGTTTTTTTGTGCATGTGTGTGTTTTTTTAATGCTTTAATGATTGACTTAACAAATGAAAAACATTCCTCTGAAACTGCTTGAGTACAGGGGCCGGACTGAAAATGAGCGCCAACAACGAGAGCCAGAAAAATCCTTTCAGGAAGCCTGGAGAACTGTTCCTCCTCAAGACTACATTTAAAATACAAGACAGTCTGGCTCTTTGTGTGCAAAATATGAATAAATGAGTGTTGGCTCAAGAATCGCAGTGCGCGGTACTGTACAAACTGACACTGAAGAAGAATAAGTGTGCTTGGAAAGTGCCTGAACTGGCTTAAAGGTCTTTTACCATTTATTATAATCAATGAGGTGAGTAAAATGCTGTAAAACCTCGCACAAGGGTCGACAGCTACTGCAACAAGCAAGTTCTTAACTGTGTATCGATGTTTAAATGATAAATGATGTTTTCAGGCACATCACCAAGACAAATCGTGAATTAGTTTCAAACATATATATACACAGTACAGACCAAAAGTTTGGACACACCTTCTCATTCAGCGAGTTTTCTTTATTGTGTTCTTTAGCCCAAACGCGTCTCTTCTGCTTGTTGCCTGTCCTTAGCAGTGGTTTCCTAGCAGATCTTCTACCATGAAGGCCTGATTCACACAGTCTCCTCTTAACAGTTGTTCTAGAGATATGTCTGCTGCTAGAACTCTGTGTGGCATTGACCTGCTCTCTGATCTGAGCTGCTGTTAACCTGCGATTTCTGAGGCTGGTGACTCGGATGAACTTCTCCTCCGCAGCAGAGGTGACTCTTGGTCTTCCTTTCGTGGGGCGGTCCGCATGTCAGCCAGTTTCTTTGTAGCGAAATCTTCATTTCTTAAAGTAATGATGGCCGCTCGTTTTTATTCTTTACTTAGCTGCTTTTTTCTTGCCATAATACAAATTCAACCTCTTTGAATGAGAAGGTGTGTCCAAACTTTTGGTCTGTACTGTATATTTAAAAGTGTGACATATGCAATAAATCGTTTCCATTCAAACCCAACAGCTCGAGTGAAAGTACTGTACATTCTTTACCTGAACAACACCGGAAGATTTAAAGGATTTAAAGTTTTTGCTTAAGAATTTCTCAATCTCAACCATGTTCACTTTTACGCCGGCACCTGTTGTCGAATTTTCAACATCTACAGTAGCTATCAGCATACTGTACAGTACATCACAGCTAAAACAGATTTAATTACCATGCTTTGAAGTAAATTAGGGTCAATTTAATATTCAAAGCAATAAGATATGTATGTGATTTGAGACGTCAGGCAGAAACTGGCTTTAAATAACGTTGATTTATCTCCGGCGTACACAGATCACATCTCGAACACTGTGATAATGTCACTACTTTATGTCTTATAATGAGTGTATACTGTGGTCTTGTCCTGACCAGTGGTGATAAGTGATAAGTCATGTGACCCCACCTTACTGAGGAGATGTACTTGGTGGGTAAGTGTGTCCTCACTCTTTGTGTCCACGTGCACACCATTATGAAGTGGTTCGGCAGTCTGCAGGAAACGCTCAGATATTCAGGGGCATCTGCACGACCAAGGATAGGAAGAAATGTTTAAAATGCAAAAAATAAAAATCAAACACATGCACAACACGGTTCATGTTTCTCTGTACATTCATGGGAACAGGGTACAAGCTGAACACATAAACCCGTGTGATCTTGTGTGTGGATGATCTCGCCCTTCCTAACAGGAAGCTGGAGTGCTGTGTTGTGTAGTTATTTCCTGCGACAGGAAGTGTTTTGAGTTTTACCACCACACACTTATTGTCTCCAGTGGCCTCGGCCCGCAGTTCGAGCGGGACACTGCTGAAGTGTTTCCCTTTTTCACCCAAAAAGATTTCCTGACTATTAAACTATAGGCAACGGAGGTAGAACAGTTCTAGTTCACGTAAAAAAAAAAAAATTAGAGCAAATGTTACCGACTACTGCATAGGCACGTTGGTCTAAAATTAAACACGTGCGAATGGAAAATGTGAAAAGTCTGAAATTTCCAGTAAGAATGAAATGAGAAATTGAAACTGATTCAAATCAATAGTGTCTTAAAATCTTGATCAATCCTGTTACGCACATGGTTTTATATTGTTTATAAAAAAATTAAAAACAAAAGATTGCCAAACTGTTCCAAGCACCTTGGAAAATGTTTAGATTTTTTTTTTTCATTTGACTCCCTCTGACTTTGACCCTCCATCGTGATCGTACTGCACAATACATCACTTTATTTAATGACCTGAGAATGAAAAATTCTCTAAACCATGTTATTACTTTGTAAAATAAATTGAACTTGGTTGCGAGCTCTAGTATGCATGAACAAACAAAAAAAAGCGTGAGAAAAATCCTGCTTCTCCCCCCCTCCTCCATTTTGTACCACCCGTGACTTGAACAAGTTAATTAGATATTTCACCTAATGTGACTTCACATAAGAAGACCCCGCCCATCCCCAGGCCGGCTTGCTGCTCAGCTGTACTGTTCTCCGTTGCTGGGCGTATCTCATCAGTAGCTCATTTCCATAGACACTGAAACGGCGTGTTTGCAATGGGAGTGACACAGTATGAAAGTATGAATAATTTTACTTTAAGGAGGATTAACAGACGCAATTTGGGGGTGGAGCTCTGAGAGCTGCGTTAACTTGTTTAATCGGGACCTTAAAAAGACAAATAGACTGTATTTTGACCACCACATACTGTAAAAAAAAAAAAAAAACTTAACTTTTCCCCAAATGAAACTGAGATCAGGTTAAATCCGCTGAGACTTATATAAAAAGTGTAGCGTTCACTCACAGCCCAGATGTAGCGTGATGCTCTGCAGCAGGACTCCATCTCTCGGCTCGAGGCAGCTGTAGTTACCCTCCATGCCGTGCGTGGTGTTGGTGAGGGTCAGAGAGCCGTCCGAGAGGTACGACTGCCTCATCCTTACTAGGCTCCCGTTGTGTGTCCATAACACCTCGGACCTGCCAAAACTCACAGTCAGTGCCTCAATCACTTCACTTATCCTGTCGCATAGCGATCGAATTAGCACGACCCCCTCTTTCACCGCAGTACTCCCATGGACATTATAGGTATTGACTGAGGATATCGATCTGGTCCAAGCCGTGGCTTTCTGTGGCCAATTTCAGAAGAGTCTGGGGAGTCGGTGTGAAGGGACTCTGTGTGATTGAGCTGCAGCAGCTTGGCCTGAGTGTTTAGCTAGCAGGGTGTGAAGCCTGAAGTTATCAGTGTTTACTGGAAGACTTGGCGAGGCTGTGTCACGTAGCGCCTATGTGGAGTAATAGATGGGAACGTACCCTTGGGGAGCGCCTCTGCAGGTCAACGTCACGGTGGAACCCAGAGTGCCGAACTGCACGTCTGAAACTGCAAAAAAAAATATATATATATATTTCACTCACAAAGGCTGAAAAAGCATCGCACTATACAGGAGATGTTACATATTCTCAAGATTAGCAAAGTGAATATGAGCAAAACATATCTGGCTTTGGGGAATAAATGCGCTTTGAAGATTCATCGGTTCATTTTCCTGTTGAGCTACAAGAACATACAATTACTGTATCAAAAATGTACCACCCCATGAGGATTAGATAATGCGCGGTTGGTAGCGGCATCGCTCGGCCCTAAGTAAGCAAGCCGGCCATCGTACAGTCAACAAGGCTGTAACTTGGCTCTGGAAGGGACCGAGACTGTTTATGTTACCCTCCTGTACTGCCCCTTCAGCCCACAGGGTTTATATCAAGGATGGAATAACAGCCACTGAGTGCCAAGTTCTGGACAAAGAGGCGAGTACGAGCACATATGCACTCTGAGGAGTGGCTGGCCTCCAGCACCCGGGGTCTAACTCTACTCCAGAAACCGTCGTGCTCAATGTCTGCTTTCAGGGAATATTGGCAGAAGCGTATCATTTTAAAGCCCACCACATTTCTCACATTTCTCCTCATTGGGCCAGGAGGAATACTGCCATTTACACACACACACATTTGAACTCTTGGTATGATCCATAAACGATGCATGGGGAATTGCTCTCAGCATGGATTCTTACAACAGACACGTACTGTTTGTGCAAAAATACGACATAACTGGGCCTCAGACTCGGGGATTGATTAAATTATACTTTCTTTTTTTGTCTTAGCTGATATCAGTACTTCGCGTCTGATCAAATGCTAGATTCTTCTCTGGCAGAATTTACTATGCAGACTTATTTAGAGAAGATCCAGGTGCTTAAGGTAAGCAAAGGCAGAAAAAAAGTAAACAAGGTTTTTTTCTTTTAAAAGCAAACTATTTCCCCTCATCGTCCAGCAGTTCTTACCTTCATTGCTCAAGATCTCAGAGTCGATGTGGACACAGAATAGACTGAGGATCCAAAAAACCAATAGACCACCGGGGCATGACACTAAGCCGGGCATCTGTGAGGAAAAAACAAACAAAAAAAACCACACAAATGTAGTTGATAAGACTTGTCAAAGTACAGCTCTAGTTAACAGCTGGCAATCGAGCATCAGGCGTCTGGGATTTTGGCCCGGGCTGAGATACTGAGGAAACTCTACCTGCCTGGCAGCTATCAAGGGGACAGGCACGATAATTATGGACAGGAGGCCTCTGGGACAACGCAAACATGACATCCGTAACAGATGTGTGTACTCATCCTGTCCTTTCTCTATAAAAGCATCGCAGAGAATAAACATCACTCTGCCGTGTGTTTAAAAAAGGGAAGAAGAAAAAAAAAAAAAAGTTACAGGGTCAAGAGAGGCAACGCCACAGCTCCACACCGAGCAGACCTCAGAGATGGGCGTTTTTAACACCGCGGAGGTCGACGCAAAGAAACCCGATGAGGAAGTTCAGGTTGCTCAAAAGGTTATGGCAGAAGTTGAAACTTTGCTCGAGTTGTTTTTCATGCGTATCGAGTAAACAAATGAGTCCCTGGTCAGTCAACTCACTTTTATTTTTGAGGAAACTCGCACCAGAATTAACTGCAGGAAGGCCAAGGACAATCACTCCCTCGGGTTAAAAGTCATGCTAATTCTTAAGTAGTGAAGTCATCCATCCAGGGACTTTACATTCTTAAGTGCGGTAGCAATAGCAGCGGTAGTAATCGCAGTAGCAGCTGCAGTGTTAGTAGTCACGGGATTAGTAGCAGTAGTAGTTATTTAATCATAACAAGGAGGTTTCCCTCAGGTTAAAGGTCAGACTTGTTTTTATGCGGTGAGAATAGCAGTAACTGTGGTAACGGTAATAGTATTAATAGTACCAAGTGATTCACTTGAAAGAGGCCCCCGAATATATTCTGTAGTGACTCTCGCTATGATGAGGCCATCTCAACCCAAAAAAATTTAAATAAATAAATAAAAATACACGACATACCTCGACGTACGTGTAATCGATTGCATTATAAGCGACGCTGGAAGTGATTCTGCCAGACACTTGGTCCGTGTTCCTGAACACATCGGCATTGTGTGATATCAAGCGGAATGTCAGCAATTTCACATTGGATGTTTTTTTTTTCAAATCTTCCAGAGCGAGTACAGTACATCAGGAACACCATATTTCTTCTTAAATCCTAATTATCCAGAGATCGCTTAAACGAATTGTTGACCCGAGAGGTTCACGCTGCTCATTACTGTACACCAGCATCCTGGTGAGGAGTCGAGTGACTGACTGACTGAAGGGGTATGAAGTTAAACGGCGCGATGCACGGCTTTAAACTACCTTATTGGTGCGACTCAGGGGTGATTGAAACGCAATATACTGAGGAGCACACATTGTACCTTCGTTTGTTCATTACCGGACATTCAGGGCCTCAGGGGTGTCCCCTGCCTCATTTCTCCTGCCACCTTAAATACAGGATAAAGCGGTATAGACCATAAGTGAGTGATGCATTAATGGTATTAGTCACAATATCAGTATTAGGAGTAATAGTAATAGTACTGTACAGACCAAAAGTTTGGACACACCTTCTCATTCAAAGAGGTTGAATTTGTATTATGGCAAGAAAAAAGCAGCTAAGTAAAGAAAAAAAAAAAACGAGTGGCCATCATTACTTTAAGAAATGAAGGTCAGTCAGTCCAAAAAATTGGGAAAACTTTGAAAGTGTCCCCAAGTGCAATCACAAAAACCATCAAGCGCTACAAAGAAACTGGCTGACCGCCCCAGGAAAGGAAGACCAAGAGTCACCTCTGCTGCGGAGGAGAAGTTCATCCGAGTCACCAGCCTCAGAAATCGGCGGTTAACAGCAGCTCAGATCAGAGAGCAGGTCAATGCCACACAGAGTTCTAGCAGCAGACACATCTCTAGAACAACTGTTAAGAGGAGACTGTGTGAATCAGGCCTTCATGCTAGAATATCTGCTAGGAAACCACTGCTAAGGACAGGCAACAAGCAGAAGAGACGCGTTTGGGCTAAAGAACACAATAAAGAACACAATAAAGAAAACTCGCTGAATGAGAAGGTGTGTCCAAACTTTTGGTCTGTACTGTATATATATCATTTAAGTCAAACAATACAAGTCGAACAGTCTTTAATCCGTGAGTTTCTTGCCACAATTCTACAAACCACAGAGCATTCAGGATGATGATTAGAACCGCACCATGCAGTTCACCTGTCTGTAAGCATTCGCACTTAACGGTTATCCTCTCATTTATTCCACACATCCCCCCCCCACACCCATTTTAATCCGTCACCTTGCACCACAAAATGAAATGTGAAAAGATGCAAAGATCTGGCAAGTCTGGATGTCAGGAAGAACCGGGGTAAATATTTAAATTGGGGGAAAAAAAATTGAAAATTGAGAAGGTGATGGGAAACAAATCTTATACACATTAAGGAACTTTTACTGTGTTTAATTAGTATGAGTAATAGTAGAAGTAGCAGTAAAAGTACCAGCAGTAGGAATGATCGTGGTAGTAACAGTGCTATTAATAGTAGCAACAGTAATAGTAGAAGTAGGAATAAAAAAAAGAAGAAAATGAGGGAAGGAAAAGTAGTATCCTAATAATAATAATAATAATAATAATAATAACAACAAACATATGGTAACTATTTTTTTTACGTGACTTGGTCAAAAGCAATCTGGTGGAAAAAAAATATCTTAGGCATAAAAATCAATATAAAAAAAATGACAAACTGCTTTGTGTAAGCCAGCTATAATTTCAACAGCAGTTCTTGCCGTAAAAATGTCTACGTAATTAAATAAACTGGAGGAAAAAAAAAAGAAAAAGAAAACCTTATCATGCTTTTACAATCTGTTTACAGACTTCACTATCTCGCAAACATGTCAGTACATTAATTTGCTGCGTGCCGTTTATTTAGAACTAGATACATCATTGGTTCAGCTTAACCCGGTCTGGCGGGCTTATCTCTTGTGTAAAAATACTCTTATCGCTAAGTGAGAGTAGTATGACTTACATCTGTGCTTTTATGCGCTAAATTGAACTGAATTCTGAATACTGTGTATCTACAGTGCGTACTGAATAAAACCGCGACCTCTACCTGAAAACACAGACGGGTCATTTGATTGCACATGGTTCCTTAAACGCTCTGAGTGGCTGAGATAAGCCCGGGTTAGGAGCACACAAAAGAAGTGAAGAATTAAAAACCGCCAGGCTTTGGAAAGACCAGAGAGGAAAAAGTAAAAGGGTTTGAGAGTTAATTATCCCGTCATAGAGGGAAAATAAAACGGCACCATTAGCCCCGAAAACATGCAGCCGACGCTTTGGAATTCATACAATGCCATTATTTTGCAATTCATAATTGCTGTTCACTCCAAATTGATAATTAAGAGGAAAAAAAAAGAAAAAGAAAAAGAAAAGAATTGTGCCATGTGTTACAGGATGTACTGTAAATGTGTACACAGCGGCAAGTTAAACAGTGGAAACTGTGACGTCCGTTCCCTGTGATTTTGATAGCGGCTCAACAGAATCATCCAGAAACAGATCTGTTCTCAACAGCGTGAAAAAAGGACAAACAGTGCGCAGTGTTCCTGATTACTGAGCATTATATAACGCCATCGAAAACAGCTTTACTCTGAACAAACCATCGACTGCGGATCACGACTGCTTTTATTCGCTTATATACCCTTCAAGCTGTGATGAATCTGTTTACCGGTTCAGCCATGCCATCCTTACGCATGGTGTGTGTTTTTTTCTTCTTTTCTTTCTTTCCAGCCGCAATGCCGCGCTGCCAAGATTAGCCAACAGCATGAGCTCAGGCCAAGTGACATGAGGATGAAGGATTTAGTGAGTTTGTGGCCATCAACCTAGATCTCGCTCATAAATTACTGGGAAGTTGGAAAGGAATCATATCTTCCCATCATCACGGCGTGGCATCGGGTTTCAAATTAATTTCATATGTACGGCTGGGTTCCGTCTCCCGAGCAAAAAGCTATATAAATAATAAAGCTCGTCGTTATTGTGTAACGGACCAGCAGGCGCGATGTCATTGTGGAAACCAAGATTGTGACGATGCAGCAGAAGAAGATGAAGAAGAAAATAATAGTAGTAGGAAAAGGTGGAGTCGAAGTGTTAGTGGTGATTGTAGGAAAGTAAGGGAAGTGGAGGTGGTAGTAGGACAGGGTGTCCCAAAGAAATTGACATCATTTCATGGTCCAACAACATTCTCACTCAAATTGGAACAAAATGTGTAAGACTCTGACAATAAAAAAGTCTCACACTTCTTAGACATTTTTTCTTTCATTGATAATGACAACGTGCTGTTGAAATGGACACCACGTTCACCTGACTTGACTCCATGTGGAAGGACTGGGCTTCTCTTAGCCTAGAGGAACTCGAGCAGCGAATCATCGAGTCGCTGGAGAAATGTTACGCAACATATGGTACAGCGTGTTTGTTTGGCAGGAGCTGGACTACAGACTTCATGCGGGTTGCGTCACATCTGTAAAGCTTTTGTGAAATCGGTTAAAAAAATAACATTTTTTATCCGTTTAAAAAGTTTTGTTGGAGTTTTGATAAATAAATTTCAACATGAATCCTAAGTAAGTTTGTTTGCCTAGGACATGTAGTTACTCAAATATTCAATGATGTCAACATTTTTTGGGACACTCTGGTGCTGGTGGTGGTTATAGGAGAGGTGGTGGTACCAGTGTAAGTAGGAGTAGAAATAATAACAGTTTAGTAGTAAAAGTAGGAGTGGTGGTAGTGATCGTGACAGCGGTAATAGTAGTACAGGTGGTGGTTGTAGTCTCGATTCATGTTTTGCGCCACACAACAGAGTGAACAGAACTGTCTGGTTTTCAGTTTGATTGGCCGGTGATCTGTCGATCAGCCTTGGATATCAAATGATTCTTTTCTCTTTTTTTTTTTATTTTTCCCCGATTTTCTCCCCAATTTAGTCGTGTTCAATTCCTCCCCGTCACTAGGGGCGCCCATATTAAGGCTACTACTACCACTCGGTCGGGAGGGCCGAAGACTATCACGTGTTTCCTCCGAACTACGTGACGCCAGCCGGCCGCATCTTTTCAAACTGCTCGCGCACACACCGTCGGGGACGGAGTAACACACTCGGAGGACAGCGCTATCCACTCCTTCCGCTTGCGTGAGCTCACAGACGCCCCTGACTGGCTGTAGAGCCGTGATTAATGTGGGAGCACTAAGTACCTCTCATCCCTCCCCTCTGAGAGAGCTCGGCCAATCAGCTCTCTCTAGACCTCCGGCTGCGAGAGGTTACAGCACCACCCGGGAATCGAACTGGCGATCAATGATTCTGTACCAAGTAAATGCATTTTTTTCTGCCTTTACGTTATAAAAAAATTGTATTCGTTAAAAGCCTCCGATGTGCCTTTTTCTCCAAACTAATTGGTCTCAAACCCACTCATTACACATGTGTACACAAGTCTCAAAACACTGTGAGCGCAAATCCGTTGAATATCGTGTGCGTTAAGCCACCCGACCTGCGTGTTGAGTTTTGAGACTCTGAAAACATTTGGGGAGGTAAAATGTTAAACAGTTTCTTCATAATAATTCTGCAGGTGGTACATGCTGAACTATTCACAGATTTCCATCTCATGTGATAACAGGAAATTATTAAAGTTTTTTTTTTTTGTTGAGAATAATAATGGAGGCTGACAAAGATACTCGCTGCTCAGTAAAAATGTCGCTTTATTTAATTTAAAGTTAAACTCTTGCATTTGAAGTTAGTTTGTATTGTTTAAATGCTGAGCTTCATATTTTTAAGTAAGAAAACTAATGTTAAAAGGAATGCGCTACATTTAAGTAATCATTAAATAAAATCAGAGAAAAATTTTATATTGCATCGGGATGTTTCTAAAACCGTGATAGAATTGCAATTTTAATCGAATCGGCACCTTGGTATGTTGATGATGGTGGCGGGAAGAAGAGGAGGAGTAATCCTTAGTCTGTAACCGCGTACACTGGGTGCATGACAAGGTGGAAGAATACACCTGGTGCAGAATGCCAGTTCATAACAGAGCACCACCCCAAGTACACACACACACACACACACACTAGCACCCCAGGGGCATTTAGAGTAACTAATCCACCTACTTGCATATTTTTGTGAGATGGGAAGAAACCAAAGAACTTGCAGGAGACTCACATGAACAAAGGGAAAATGTGTGAAACTGCACGCAGTCGGTAAACCCGAGCTCAGGATCGAACCGGAAACCCTAGAGCCACCCAATCCTGTTATTTCAGTGAAACCGATAGAGTTGAAGTGTTAACCGCAGGCATGTCTTTCTTTTCAAACCCCTAATGTACTTAAACAAGCGCAGCTTTTCTGCAGTTCCTACGTTTGAACTCTGAACTTACAGGTTTCTCTCAGATCTCTTCACCTGTTTACACTTGACATGGTGCTGCGTACACGTCGAGCTTGGGCGTCCGCCCCCAATCCCCCCATAATGCAGCTAATATGGAATGTGGGAGAAATCATTAAATCAAAAGTAGAAGCCGGTTATTATAGGACATCTGGTAGCTACAACAACAAAGTGTCTGTAGTCACATGACGAGCAGCTGCTCTGGTGTTTTCCTTACTTATCACACTAACGCACGACTGGCACAATCACTGGATGCCCTCGTTTTTCTTTTTTTGTTCATCCACAGTTTTTACCGTAATCCCATAACCATAAATTCAGATGTCGTTTTCAGACAGACAACGCAGGCTGAGCAGTCTTTATCCGTGAAGTTCTTGCTCTCTCTCTCTCAAATCCATTTAGATCTTTTCCTCTTGTCATCTTCATCCAAACTTCAAATCAACAATGCCTGGAGCATGCAGGATGATAATTACAATCGCATCATGCAGTTCACCTGTCTGGAAGCATTTGCGCTTATGTTTATCCTCTCATTTATTCCATTTTCCCCATTTAATCCGTCACCTTGCTCAGAGAAATGTGCAAAGATTTGCCAAGTATTTTGATTTGGCCGGATGTCAGTAAGAACAGTGCTGAATATTGTACTTGAGGGGGGAATGAAAACAAAAAAGAAGAAAAAAAAGAGGCTGTTTAAGTGCTTAGAGAAACCTTTAAAGGTGAAAGAAAACAGAAAAAAAGTCTTATACACTATAAACTAGGGAAACTGATTGAAACTTTTAACTGTATTTTTTAATGTACATCTTTAGATACACCATCTTTTGTAACTGTAATAAAAGGTCTCATTAAATACAAAAGTCTTACAGAACGTTTGTTCTAAAGCGAAGTGAACTTGGCAAACATTCAGTCCCTGTACTGCTTTGCGTGTCGCACGATATTTCAAGCCTACTCTATTTCAATGTCTGTCAATACGTTATCTACTACTCTTCAGCCCAATCAAATAGCTTCCAGGCAACCAAACATAGGAACCGGTCCCTGCACGGAGCTTTTATTTGCCTGGTGCTGAGATAATGGCTTTATGATTTGTCCAACCAACCCTGACCTGATGTGATATAAAAAAATTAAATAATTAAAAAGCGCACTGGGACAACTAAACCGAACTCCTTCTAATGTGAAACCCTGTACCTAAATATACTGTAAAGCACGGCTTTAGGCCTGAGGCAGCGAGTTGTCAGGACTTTCATCATGTAAAAATCCAACTGCGCTTCAGGAAAAGCTGGAGGAGGAAAAGCTTTGCTTAGAGCAGCACAATTGGAGCTTTCCAGACCGCAAGCTGAAACCATAATCCATCACTGATTTCAGCAGAAATTACTTGCGAAGCACAGCTCGACCATCAAATGAGAGCTTTCTTTCATTTCCAGTTTACAGAACGCAATCATGCTGAACACCGAATCTTATCAAATCTCGAGGATTTTTCTCTCTACTGCACTATTTCTTTTATTAAATTATGTAGATAGATATTGGTATCTTTACGCAGCAAAGTGCATAAAGATACCAATGTAAATTTTAAAAAATCTCTAAAATTACGCAACCTCATTTCCACTCTCGCCCGTTCCAACCACTCGGCATCATCAGTATACTAATCACCAGCTTGTTCATCTACCACCTGTTTATCATTGGCTCGTGCCTTATGTTAGATGTTTTGTTTTTTTATGCTTGAATGAGTATAGTAGGTCACTGTGTTGCTTAACAAAAACAAAACAAACAAACAAACATTCTCCTAAAACTGCTCAGGTTACAGGGATTTGATTGGAAATAACCAGTTGAAAATGAGAGTCGCTTCTGGTTGGAGATCTCGTCGCTTAGATCTCCCTTGTGTCTCTTTGGGATGCGTGTGGTGTCTGGGGACAGGTTTCAGTCTACCATGAAGACGGGACGGTTCTGGCCTCGGCTGATTTCTCTGAGGACTTGACTTGGCTGCAATCGCTTGATAGTTCAGGACTGGAATTTCCTACAAGTCTACCGGAGCCTCCCATAACTAGCTGGACTCCATATTAACATCAATTACCATGAAGTGTTATACTGAACTGCCTGCCACCTAACACACAGTATGAATGCAGATCAATTCCTGCTTTCTGTTTCACCCAAATGAGGATGGGTTCCCTGTTGAGTCCAGTTCCTCTCAAGGTTTCTTCCTATGGCCATCTCAGGGAGTTTTTCTTTGCCACTGTCGCACTCGGCTCGCTCATCAGGGACAATCTGACCATTTGATTCATACACGTTCACATTCCATACAAACTTAAATCATTCTTTTGATTGTATAAAGCTGCTTTGCGACAAAGATAATTCTTAAAAGCGCTATACAAATAAAATTGAATTGAACTGAATTGAAGAAGCCTGGAGAACTATCCCTCAAGACTGCATCAAAAAATACAAGAAGGTAAAACACTTTAAAAAAATAAGTGGTGTCTCAAACTTTTTGCACAATACTGGACGTCTAGCAGGAAGGAGGAGTCCAAGCCTGTTGAGGACAGACAGTGGCTCTTTGGTCTGTTCTCAAGAATCTGACAAATTTAGCAGGAAGGTGTTCTGACCATCAGGAACCTGACAAACAGTCCACGGCCCCCACAACACAGCAGCGAGGGCTGATCTTCAGCAGAGCGTCAGAAACCCCTTCGCTGGGGAAACTAAAACAGGGCTTTACACTTCGCGCTCGATATCCTTTATTACTGTCTTTGCTGTATCTTGATGCGTCACTGCCTTCCTGACTTTATCCCCCCTACACCCTGGATATCCATGATTACACCCAGTCCATCATACTACTGAACACTAACGCAGCTTGTATCTTGTATATCTTATATAACATGCGTTTCCTTTTCACCTATTTGGAATTCCTGTAAGAGTCTCGTTTGACTTCACTTCCCTTGTCCGTGCTTGCCAAACAGATAAAGCTGTAAGTGTCTTCGCTCATAAAACAGGAGTGGGGGTTTCAAGGCAGAAAGCAGAAGAATATGTTGTTTATCGCAAATACTTCACTTATACTTCACTAGAATTCCACAAGTATCTCCGGTGATGTTTACCCGCAGCGCACATGCACGTGTAGTTTATATATAACGAGCTTAATTACACCCAATACATCGTTAGAGTCCAGACTCGTGTGTTTTTTTTTTTTTTTTTTTACAAGCGTTGCTGTGAACTCGTATCCAGTTTCTGGTATTGTTTTCCCGAAGCAGTGATGTCACAAGTATCACACATGGTGCATAACGTCTGCCTTCTTCATCCTCGCTGTACTGTCCTCATTCACCGACTGTGGGGGCACGACAGGACGATGGCGCACCATCTCACACCGCAGATGCATCGATGTACTTACTGCTTTCAGGCAATTAAAAATTCTGGTAAATTAAATTCTGGTAAATTAAATTCTGGTAACAAGGGGGAAAAAAAACATGAAAATTAACTTCTTACAAAAATATTTAAACCATCATTATTATTTTTTTTTTTTTTTAATCTTGCGCAAGCTTTCTGAACAGATTATGTTGGATAATGAGATCATTAAACAAACATGGTAGGGGAAAAAAAAAAGGTAAGCAAGCAAACAAATAAGCCTGCCTAAAGCTCTCTAAAAATTCGCTATCCGTGTGGGATTTCCTGACACACTGAACGTCATGATTTGCGGAAGTCGATAAAAAGCTGTGTGCCACGACGAAAACAATCTGTCCGAAAAATCAAACAGGGGAAGTGTAATATTTAAATGAAAAACCTCTCCCTTTTCACTTTTTGAGGGCATCCACACGTTGAAATCCTCAAACCTTATTCATTCTGCTCGAAATGGATGAAAAACAGATTTCATTCCTGTAAAGTTTTTGAACAGAAAAAATAAAATAAAATAAAATTATAATAATAATAATAAAAAGCTTCCCCGGGCCACAGCATACATTTGCGAGGACCGCGATTTGAAAACCCCCTGATGGAGTGAACCGTAATAAAGCAGCACCAGAGAGATGAAGCGAACATTTGTGCCCTGTAATCAAAATGTCAGAGACCTTTCCAGTGTCTGCTAAGCTCGTTAAGACCATGAGACGCAGCTGGAGACGGCAAACATGGCTCTGTTAATCTGTGGATGAAAACAAGGCTGGAGACATTTTATTAGGTTTCTGCTGTCCTGTCCTGAGTGGTCCGACATGGTATCTGAGGGTACGGCGGCTGTGAGGGAGGCAGTGGTCCCAAAGCCTTATTTGTCTTCGGGGCAGCAGCACGTACAGTATGCGCAAACATGGAGGTGCTGAAAAGTGCTTCTGGCATGGTGTTGATCTAGCCCGACAAATTAATGTCAGCCATCGAGCCCTGCCGCAGCACAAGGTCAGTGCGACGGCTATTAATGCGCTGCAGTTTTATGTCTGTGTCTTGTTCGCAGTTTTACGCACAGGCCTTATCGACACATTACCCGCAGCGGCAGCGGCTTCACGGAGGAAAATAAATTGCATTCGATGCCCGTAGGTCACTGGAATGACGCAATAACACAGCTGACCGAGAAACAAGTAAGCAGCCGCATTACTCTTAGGGAATTTAAATAAATATCTAACTAGAACCAAATAAACTGGGCACAGAGTGGCAATATGAAAATATAATATAAATATATAAATTGAGTTCAAATGATAAATAAACGTTCGTTTCTATTTGAATGCGTATTTAAATAATAATTACAATGTTTGTGAAATTTCTCTGTACTACTGTATAAAAATATATATAAAATGTTCCTTGTCTCGCTGAATGTTCACAGCGAAGCAATAGGATCTGTCTACGTCGCAGGAAGGACTCCTGCGGTCCCCGAGTCATTCATTCACACTTTTACGGCCTCCTCTAAAACGTTTGCACCATTCCAATGTTTTACTGCGAGACTCTAAGCGTCTCATCACCGTGCTGGAAGTCTTCTGTAAAAGTCAATCTGTTTTAAGCCTTCATTCATGAGTCCAAGTTTGACTCGAATGCCTCTTGTAAATATATACTCCTTGTATATATTTAAGACCGTGTGTGTGTGTGTCTTTATATGCATTAGTGTGAAGCCCTAGCTCACGAAACATACATACAAACAGTCTCGATGTATCCGGCGCTTTAATGTTACGAATGAGACGTCGCACGCTTTAATGTGTTATATTTAGATTTAATGTTGTGGAACAAGTTCGTTCCTGTTCTTACCTGCGTTAAAGCTACAGTATGATAAGTGGTCACTGTACAGCAGCCCACACACACACACACACACACACACACACACACACACACACACACACACACAGCAGCCTGTCATTTTACTGAGAAAACCCACCAGGACTGAGAGCTCTGACTCCATGCACTGTGCTACAACTTCTAACACTTCATGACATCCACATGTACAAGAAAAACTGAAAGGAATAAGAAGAATGTTCAACAACAACAACAACAACCCAGTTTTAAAGCTGTTTGTATTGTAAATGAGCTACAGAAATACTAGAACATCATTAGAATTAGAACATTAATAGAATTAGAACATTAATAGAATTAGAACATTATCAGAATAATACTAACCTATAGTTCGAGTTACAGACAGATCTACCTGAAATAATCCATACCTTCTGATTGATCACGTTGAAGAATTCATCCTTTCCACACGACAAAGTTAATAGTTTTAAACGTCTCGCTATAGTTTAGAATCAGAGGCTCCATCTACTTCTACAAAGTTATGTAAGTGGAGTTCTGGTTTTTACATGGCAACCCAAAAAACACACACACACACCGGTACGCCACATCCGCTATCCAGATGTAAGATATTAAATGCATATTCATGCTCCGATGAAATGAAAATGTATAAGGGTAATGGCCGGATGATTGCGAAGCGATGTGGTCGGGATCACGCTGTGGAACGCATGCACGTGGATGAGTTTACCATGCGTTCTGACTCATCGGCAGCCAGTCTCCAGAAATAGACCACGGTGTCATCACAAACACACACGCACACACAAAAAAAAAAAACATAAAAAAGGCTAACTAATGTCCCATCACTGAACCAAGACTATCCTCGAGTGAGACTGCAGCTGAGACATGTACATGACGTTCTGACGTTTGTTTTCTTTCTTTCTTTAAAAGCACTAAGACAGTTTCTTCCACAGCATCTAGAGTCATTAGTGTGAAGCCGGTCTCGGGACGGCGTGGCCTCCAACAGGTCTTAGCCTTTATTGTTCTATGAGCGGCTTAAAAGCACAAACACCAGCCTATAAATACCATGCGTTACAATGCGAGGAAGAAAAGACAAGAGCGAGCGAGAGAGAGAGCGAGCAAGAATGTATGTGTGTGTGTGTGTGTGTGTGTGTGTGTGTGTGTGTGTGTGTGTGTGTGTGTGTGTGTGAGGGGAGAGACCCGAGGGTGAAACAGGCCCTCTCTCCAAGAGTCGGACAAACAGCTCGGAAAAGGCTGAGGAATGCACAGACCCTGCCAGATTTCTGAGACTCCATTAAAATCCAGACTCTGCATGAGCACGGAGAGCTCGCGAATGTTTAACAGGCCTGACGACCGCAGAACCGAAGAAGACGTTGTGGGTTTTTTTGTTGTTTGTTTTTGTTTTTTTCTCCTCCTTGTGTCCCATGACAAAAACGAAGAAGAGAGGCTCCGTCATCTAGGCTTTACTGCCATAAGATCAGCACGGCCAACGCCTACGGTTATAAAAAGCATTGTTAGCATTTGACGCCTG
>QMIH01000181.1:625415-679324 GCA_003987875.1 Clarias batrachus
AAAAAAACACACAGATTTGGTGCGAGTCACGATGTCCTGTCGCGTGTAATCTACGCCGCTATTATGCATCGCTCCTGGACAAACAACTAAAATGAATGTCAGGGGCATTTCCCTGCATTATTCTTCTTATTACCCTACAAAAGGTCATCGCTGAAAGGTAATAAAAGATGGCCGGCGCCATAATGATGCATTGATCAAAGCTGGTTTATCTTAAGCTCGTTTCTGCTTAGTGAGATGGGAAAACGGCGCGACTGAAATTTGACCCGTTACGTTGCCTCCATCCGGTCCGTGCTAGAAAACACCTGACTTTATATGGAAGGCAGACTCCATCTATGATATGATGTTGAGTTTAGTCACCTGCAACTATTGTGATTTTTATGTAAACATTATGTAAACTACAGTTATCTCTGGAGTTACTGTACTCCTCCGCTACACATGTTTTTCACACCGTGCAGGCGGAGACTCATTAAAGATTAAGAGAAGAGAAACTAGAGCTCTCATCAGAGTGACGCGTCTTTAAACCGGATTAATCTTACCTGGGAAGGGGTGCTAATTTTATCAGATTACTCCATCCATCAGGTTTGTAATTCAGTGACTACACTCGGTAAAGAGGACAGGCCTGCGCTCCATGTTGTTGTTGTTGTTGTCGTTATTGAGTCACGTGACCCTGACGTGTATATATCCAGAGCATGACGTATTGGCGCATTTGATCCGTTGTTCGTTTTTTTTTTGTTCGTACCTTTAATCCGTCCTAGATGTCGGTAATCGGAAGCGACGTTCACATTGTTCGCGTGAAGCGGTCCTTTAATGCCCGAGTAAACACATCAAAGTGAAGCAGCAATGATGCGGAATAAGTGCACTTCTTCAGGGAAGCGTCAGCGCTAGCTCTCTTAAGCGGAAGAGCTTTTTTTTTTCCAACCAATGACAAAAAAATATATATAACTTTATTCCTTCATTATGCTCAGGATGAAAATGAAAAGAGGCCCGGAGTCTCCTGGAGCGTAGGGCTGAGACGGATCTCCAGAGAAGGTTGAAAGACAAGACGGAATGAGGGGAAAATATATAAATATATATACATGTATAAACGAGAAACTTGTACTGCGCATCTTCACACAGAGAGCTTTTGAGCGATTCAAGGAAAACAGAGGAGTAATAAGTAATCGCTGCAGTTGTTTGTGTAGGCAAAGCTTGCTAAACAGTTGAGGACGTGGAGATGACGGGGAGGCACGGCCGAGGCCAGCGTTCTCTCCTCCAGCTAAAGACCACCCAGCAGCGTGGATCGGGATGCGCCTTATCGGCCTGCAAACTCGAAACTGTGCATCGTTTTGCTTTTTGTCCCCCCCTGAGAAGTGCTAATATTTGCAATAAGGTTTCTATGGATGCTGGATAAATCTAGCTAATATTTCTTTGTACGGGAAAAGGGACCCCTGGTGTTTGAGAAATGAGAAATGAGATCGATTGCAGGGAATGCGCATTGCACATTAGCCTCAAACACACAGTGGTTATAAGAGAGCCTAGAATTAAAAAGTGTGCAAGGCTTTGGCAAGAGTTTGTCGTTACCAGAAGAAACGCTGGATTTTTTTGATCCAGTCATGGTGGAAAGAAAAAAGAAAAAGGAAAAAAAAAAAGAAAGATTTGTACAGAAATGATACGGCGCACGGTAACTGTCTTGCCTTGAGCAACGGTCTGGAAGCCAGAACGAAACAGTAAAGACAGCTGAAGAGTTCTGTCCAACCACCAAGTCCTCTTAGATTACATTTTGCATAGAACATACATAATTAATACCATGTGTGGATTGTTGAAGCTGGGTTTCGACACAGCAGCTTGAGGGGAAAAAAAAAAAAGTGGAATTCAAATCATACACCATGCCTAGCTTGTGGAATGCTACGCAGCTGTGTACTGTATAACTGATGATAAGACTACGGATAAAAAATAAAAAGTTTTGGAGTGTACACATCAGAGACAACGTACCTCACAGTTCGCTCAGCCACCGGGCTTGTCCCTGAGGACGCGCAGAATCAAATTTAGCTCAGGCTGCAACATGGCCGAGCAAATAAACAAGTGTGCAAACGGTGGGCCAGTTGAAGTGGCACAATCAAAGCCTCTATATGCAGCACGCTCGCAGGGTACGCGAGTCCTGATGGTCAAGGAGTCTGACTGAAAATAGTGGTCTGTCTTCACATCTTTTGGGGGGGAAGAAAAAAAAAAAGCTGCTCTGGAGCGTTCGCCATGTGCGTCAAATGGAGCCGAGTCTCTGCTTGGACAATGTCTTTGGCCAAGTGCTCTGTGTACTTGATGGATCGCCAGTGTGTCAGTGTGCACTCCGCGTGCAGGAACCGGTTTTGATACGAATCCGGTCTGTCATCCTGTGGATCGGGTTGTGAAGCGGTACTCTACTCTACGCACGAGCCATCAGCCCCTACGAAGCCCCTGAAAAACGCAGAGCCGCTTGATTTATCTCTGGATCTGGTTTTTCCTTTAGGCACCGGCCAGGACAAGATGGCTACCATATGCCAGGTCTTGATGGAGTCTTGGATGTTTTCCCAGGGCATTTGAAGCCTCAGCCAGCAGCTGTGCACAAAGGCAACGCAAGGCACCTTTTCTACAAATCACACAGCTAAACAAAGGAGCACAACTGGAGCAATGTGTCCCTGATAGACGTGTGTGAGGGACACGATTCTGAAGTAGAGCGACGAACGGATCTCATAAACTCACGGTTCGTTTTTGAGATCGCCGTTTCTTCAGTCATGAAGCGGATCGGTCTTTGGATCGGCCAAAAAAAATATAGTCAAATATGATGTTGCTTTCTGTTCATTAGTTAAAGAATGTTAAAGAACGTTTAAAGCAAGGAACTTTGTCCATGGTCTTAAATGAAACCAACGATCAAAATGTTTAAATAATTGAATAATAATTACTGAATTGTTCATTTAAATTGCAATACGAGCCATGATGATTCTTGCTTTACTGACTTTTTCTTTTGATTGTGTGGATAAAATTTTCTATTCATTTCAAGCACTAAGTTAGCGCTAACGGTCATCATCTAACATCAATAACAATCTAATAAACATGAAAATGCTGTGTAACTTCTTGAGTGTTCCTACACAAAGTCATCATCTTTTTTTTCTGCAGATCATCTCCAGAACAGTAGGTGGCGGTATTGCACCGACTGACTTAAATTGAAAGTTAAAAGTTTACCAAGTAATTTTAGAAGAAGAAAAAAAAAAAGTGTGAATCGAATTGGAATTGAAAACTGACCCATCGATTTAATTAACTAAATCTTTTCACTAGGAACGGGAATCACCAGGGACGAGACGATACGTTATCACGTTACCTAGGTGACGATTCGATTTGTATTGCGTCACGATTGTACAGTATAAATATCCCGATTCAACATATTTATTTTTTGTAATTCTAAGCAAACTTAGCAAAAATAAATAAATAAATAAATAAATAGCTCCCACCAAACTGTCTGGTAATGTGTGAATAGTTTAGAGTGCACCACCTGCAGGATTATAGAGGAACTGCAACATTTTACCACCTCGGATGCAAATGTATAGAAAAGAAAAATTAATTTTACACAAGTCAGTGTGGCAACACGTGATTTAAATTGTGTCATGTTGTCGCTCTTGTTTGCACATTTGCTTGTGCACTTTATGTTGTCTCTTTTCTGTAGAACTTGGATGGTTTTCAGTTAACTTAAAAATGTCAATCTGTCTTGTCTCAGCTAGGCAGCTAATTAGGTTTCTTAATTAGCTAGTTAGTTTTTTTGTTAATTTATGTTGTTAATTTATGTAGCACCTTGGTCCTGGAGGAATGTTGCTTCGATTCACTTTGTTGTAAACTCTACATGGTTAAAATGACAAAAAAAGCAGACTTAAACTTGAACTTGACAGACTTGAAAAGAATCGGGACACGTAAACTGAACCGATTTTCCTGCCATTTCTACTATCCACAAAAGACTGACTAAAATCGCACAGCTCTGTACATTACACAACCATTTTACAAGATATAATATCCAGTGGCGTTTACTCTGATTGGAATGTGTTATCAGATCTGCTAACCTTTACACACTTTGCGCATGAACTCTGAGCAATTTAAAACTGAAGTATGCTGTTCAGACAATTTATCATTCAAAGAAAAAAAAGCGCCAAAAGCACCAGATTTCTTCTCACTAATAAAAACTGAAACGAGGCGATCAGCATATGTGGAATGAACAAAAGTTTCAGTTTTGGAACACCTGAAAATCCACCACCATCCAGATGTTCATCACAGCCGTTGCCAGCAAGCGGTTCCAGACTGCACAGGTGGTAAGAATAAGATACCCTCCTTTAACCTGATCTTGTTGGAAAGGCTTTTTTTTCCTTCAGTTTAGGGATATTAAAACCATTATTCTTGATTTTTCAAGTTAAATCACAAGCACAGAAAATCAATATCGCACAACCCCAGTTCCAGACTAATTGATCTCCTTGGTCTGGTCCAGACTTGATTACAAACCTGCGATTGCGAGGTTGCATCTGGAAGTCGGCTGAACCTTTTAAGGAAATGCAAACATTAGTCCGGTGAAAAGAGCACTCGTGCTTTGCATCGAGGAAGAGGATATGGAGCTCTGAGTCACTTTTAGACCAAATCTGGAAACTCTCACTGACCCGAGAGGTCCGTGATAATCACCTGTCACCTTGTGGAAGTGCTCGCTCTGCTCGAATAAACGCCCCGATTCATAATGCTTGTGCAGTCCGCTACAGAAAGAGAGACGAGGCTCGCCCGGCAGCATGGCAGTTAACATGGCGCCATAGTACTGCTGAGTGTAATTATAGAGGCAACGCTCACTCCAACATGCTACCACATCATGGACAGCACTAAAAAGTCCACAACACAAACATGTCTTTTTCACAAACTGGCGTGGTGTAAATCAGAGTCAGATGGCGCCAAGCCTGCCAGCGACGAGCACATCCGTGAAGCCCTCAGAGACAGCCGTTTGCTTTTGTAAAGCAAGTGGCACAAGAAATATGGGTTCGATTTCAGCTCCGAGCCATATGAGTCACGGTGAGGAAATGCTCTAGAACGGATTCGAAAGGTCAGACTGCTGCAACATCTTCAGCTTGCCTCACTAAACGAAAAAAAAAGAAAAGAAAAAACAGCCTCTGGTCGTAAATCTCTGCGTTTTTGCGACGTATAATCATGTCCTACAGCCTCGATCCCTTCGGCAGAGCAGCGTGCTCCGGTCAGAGCTCGCAGGTGTGTGTGCGGCGTTCCTCGGCTTACGATTCCCAAACAGTGGAACGCTCTCTAGAAGATAAAGTACGCTGGCCTCCATGAGTCATTGCTGCTGGGAAGCGAATGAGTATTTTATTACCGCTGTTCCAACATGCACAGCTCATCTGCAGCTTCAGCCCCAGACACGGCTAGAGCGCGCTGGCATCCAGCCACCGGCGCTGCACAAGCTCTGTACGCTCGCTGCAAAACACGGCAATGTTTTAGCGTTACCACCGATACCAGCCCGCTCTTATTCTTAGGCTGAGCAATCCACACTCTGGTGTGTTCTTTCCCCAAAGGGATTACGGTTGCCCGTGGCTTCTTTTGTGGCTGTAGCTGAAAAGAGAGATCTGTTAAAGATAAAAAAAAAAAAATACAAAAAGGCCTTCGACATGATCAAAGGAGATGCCAAAACGGCCTCAGAAAAGGCTGAACATATAAGACTGCCTTCTCTTACAAATAACCCTCAAGGGAAAACAAAGGGTGTGTGTGTGTGAGTGTGTGTGTGTCTTTTTAACGAACGCTGGTTGCTTCACAAGATTTGGCTGAAGGAATACCTGAACGCAGCCAAGTCTGATACCCGACACAATGGAAACACTATGCGCGATGTCTGTTCGCAGAAATGAACTATTTAGACGAACTCTATTAAAAGTTATGGCCGATCACGTGGAGAGGAAAATGAAGATCATGATTGCGTGCCTCTTTTCTTTTCTTTCTTTTTTTTTTTTGTCCAACCTGGGCTGTGATTCCTCACACACTCTGAAATCCAGGAACAATAAGCTGAATCAAGATAACGCAGTTTCAAGCTCGCGATTGGAGGAAGGGAATTTTAAACAAGGAAAGGCGTCTTGCCAGTGAACGGTGAAGCCAAGTTATTCATACAGCACTTCACCGCTAACCACAGTGTACTCTATCAACCCTCGCATAAGCCACATAAGTGTGCTTCGTATATTCTCTTTTATATTGTGGGCAGAGGAGAACCGAAGTCAACAAAATACTGGTCGGGCCAATTAAAAGACATTCTGATTTGTTTGTTTGGTTGGCTGATTTGTGCTGAACACCTGAGCGCTACTTGTTCCTGGACGTACGCAACTGATACCAAAAGAGAAAAAAAAAATGAAAAGAATAAAATTGTTGCACTTTTTTTTCTCTCCTGTCAACCAGCGTACTAGAATTAGAAGACACAGAAATGCCAGATATATTTAAGGCACTTGCTGGTTGCTGATTACAGAGGGGAAATTTCGGCACGAATTTGATTTCCTTTAGATGGATGATGTATTATCCTCTTGGCGAAGCTTTATGTAACGCTGCAAGTTGCATCTGTAATTGAAAACATTTTATATGATACACGGCTGACCTCGCGTCGCTCTTTTTATTTCATAACTATGGTATTATCATATTACCGAATTTAAAGGTTATTCCTTCATCATGGCAGCATGGACTAAATCTAAAAACTCAAATGCTGAAATCCTCCCATGTTGAAGGATTGAAATAAATGAAGCCACATCTGAGATCTTGCTGAGAGATTACAGAGATGCCTTGCAGATGTACCGGGTCTCTAATGGAGATGATAATGTTACATAACAAATCACTCTTCCGTGCAGTTTGGCACCGTCGTGTCTTGGTAACTCACCAGGCTAGTGGACATCCTAATCACTCGTCTGTATCTGGGAAGTCTTTTAGTCGGTGACACTTTATAAACACACATTGCGCCGATTTCGATTGGGATAATTTTGTAGGACCAGCCAGCAAAAACTTTTGGAAGATATTGTGGACAATGAAAAGACTGTATTCAATGACACAGATTTCATAAGCAGTTTGAGGACGGGGAGAGAAAAAAATGGTCTTGGACCAGAGGGAAAAAGAAAAAAAAAAGATTAAGCCTTAATATAAATTCGAAACTGATTTCTTCAACAGCGCTCTGGAAGTGGTTGAAATCCCATCTTGGGCCTCATGTAATTTTAATCTTGGAGGTGCTCAGAGCGCAGCATGGCTCTAACTTGGCAGCAGAATTCACTTTTTCCCTTAAACAAAGCCTGGCGGAGGAAAGCACAACCGAGTTTCATTTAAAACTGATTACAGCCATGCTGTAATACGAGCTGGAAATGAATGTGTTCTGTGTATGAGAAAATTGGACTTGGCAAGTCAGTAAACTGATGAAAATTCTGTTCTTGAGTCAGGATTCTTTCGCAACTCAGTTTAGCCGAGTCTAAATGACCAGGTAGTAGGTTTAGTTTTTTTTTTTCCCCTCTCATATTGTTCCTCTCATAAAGTTTCTCCATGTTTGCATTCCTTCTTGTTCTACTTTGGAGCACAAGAATGCACATCTGGACACATCTTTCCTGTGTATATATTTTCTAGCTACTTCTTGAGAACGCTGCTCGGGAAATAAAACAAAAGCACGACATGATGAATGATCCGTGTGCTCAAACAAACTGAAACAAAGACTTTTGGGTTCTCAGGGAAGCGAAGACTCTTGAGCGAAAGCCGTCCCAACATGGTCAAAGACCAAAGCTCTTCAACAGATTACGGGGTTTAAAACGTTCTGTTCCTGCCGAAGGCCAAAAGGTTCAAAAACAATCCCTCTCTGTGCAAATCCCACAGTAAGCAGTGCAGTAATTGTAGTGTGGCTGTTGGCATAAGGGCCCTTATGCAGGTAAAGCAGAGTGGAAAAAAAAAAAAAAAACATTAGAGGGGAGTTGTAAACAAAGCTGCTGATAAGGGTACAGCTCTGATTTCAGTCGACATGCAGACCACACAGCTTTCAACTTTTAGCAACAGTAAAACTTCATGAAACTAATTGAAGGTATGGAATTGAAGGAACACAACACTATTAAAGCGAAGTGGATAGGATGGAATAGAACACAACACTCTGAAACTACTTGATGTAATGGCATGGCATGGAATGGAGCGAGATGAAACAAAACACTATCAAACTACCTGTTGTAATGGCATGGCATGAAACTAAATGATGGCATGTCATGGCATGGAATAGAACAGAACGCTATGAAACTATCTGATGGAATGGAGTGGAATGAAATGGTATGGCATAGAATAGGGCACCAAGATACTAATGGATGGGATGGCATGGAATTGAACGGAATACTATGAAACTACCTTATAGAACAGAATGAAATTAGACATCATGAACCTAACTGAAGGAATAGGAAACAAAACTACTAGAAGCACGAAACAAACTACTAGAATGGAAGTGGAATGCAATGAAACTCTTTAATGGAATTAAAAGAAATGGAATGAAGTACCAATAGCCAATAGAAATGAAACAGAATATGAAAAAACAAGCCAGGAAATGGAATGGAATTAAACGTTTAATTAAACAAAATAGCAAAGAATCCCACTTACTGGAACGGATAACGTGAATAGAATTGAATACGAAAAAATGCAATGGAAATGAATGTTGAAATAGAACAGAATGGAAAGAAAAGAAATGGAGCGGAAACATCATGACATGGAACAGTGTGGAACTGGACACAAGGGAAAAGAAATGCCATGGACTTGAAATGGAACGAAATGAAGCGGAAGGGAATGGAATCGATCTCAAAGGGTTCTAGCTTCCTAGAAAGGCTTGCTTTGGAATCCACAGCCTCCCTGGTAAATTTTTATCACATAGCATAACGATACTTCTTGCATTTTAATTATTTATTTATCTTGGAGCCAGGCCCGTTTATAGCTCGGCTCTGACGTTAACGAGGCTCAGGGCCAGGGTCATCAGCTCGAGGGGGTGGGAAGGTAGAAGACAGGAATGCATTCTCGTACATGGATACATTAATAGAAGTAACTGTAGTACACTGCATGGAAGTGAGTTACAACGGAGTTACTGTAAGTACATTGCATGGGGAAAAAGAAACAAAGACAAGCATATCTCACTGGAAAAACTGGAAATCCTAAAATGTAGTAAAACTAAGTCTTGGTTTTGTGTTTTGATTTCTAAATCAGGCAAAATGAAATAAAGTGCGAGTGCAGAACCAACAAATAAGGAATGCACAAATTATCATTATTCTGATTATTGCATCTGTTCTGTGAAGTAGCATATTTTCTTAGAGTTAGTTGTACCTGTTTTTGTAAAATGTTAACGCAGACAAACAAATGAATACCATTTTCTATCATTAAGGTATCATTAACAATATCAACCATCATTACAGTTGGATTATTAACTAGATTTCTATGATGATGATGAAAGTGGTCACAAGATACAGTCTAGAAGTACCATTAAATAAGGAATGCGCAGATTATTATTACCATCATCATCATCATTATTATTATTATTGCATCTGTTCCATGCAGTAACATACTTTACTTAAGTAGATTACGTTACTGTTTTGTAAAATGTTAACGCAGACAAATGAATATTCCATTTATGATAATATTTTCTCTCTGGAATCATCATTACAGATAGATTATTAACTAGATTTTTAGATAGACGATGAAAATGGACATAATATACCGTATGGAAGAACGACCACAGAACCAACAAATAAGAAATGTGCATAATATTATTATTGCATCTATTTCGTGTAGTAACATACTTTACTTAGATTTGTTGCTGTTTTATAAAATGTTAACGCACACAAATAAATAATCTATTTAGGATAATATCGTCTCTCGAATAGATTTCTATGAAGAAGATGAAAATGGCAATAATATACTGAGGAAAAAACAATGCATAACAGGATCACATTTCAATACTAATGATTTTTTTAAAGAATAATAATAACAATGATATATACAACACCTGTAGGTTTAATCACCTTTATGACTGTTATAATAATCCAGTGCAGGTAACATTGTAGTTTATTATTAAGACTGAGGTTTCAGTTGTTCTAGCTTGAGTGATAAAAAGCTGCAGGAATGTCTAACTTTTTTCACAACCCATTTACATTCAAGCATATGTTTAAAAAAAACTTAAGAAAAGTAAAGAGACAATTAAACATTACTGACAATTTAAAAAAAAACGCTTTAGTTTTGAACTACAGAGCTTTTTTTTTTAACAGAGGCAGCAGAATCTGACTGTTTGTTCCCCCGGGACCCAAAACTTTTCCTTCGCACTTTCGCTACCTCTCAGCTCACAGTTAGCCTTCAACGCGGTTTAAACTCAGCGCAACGTCCCGCTAACGGAATAAAATCTCACCTTCTATGTCTTGAAACGTCAGGCAGGCATTTTGACACGGTTCCTCTCCATAGCTGGCGCCGCTTGAGCAGTTTTAAAGCTTCTCGGGAGGAAGAGTAAACGCTACGGGCTACAACTTTTCCCTCTTCAGGTCCTATTGGAGGATGGCGTTCCCACTCAATGGGTTTTTTTTTTTGTTCCCTACCCGTATCACGGAAAGCCCGCCTCCTGCACCAGGATTGGATAGTGGTTTTACCATCCCAAAGGATCAGCCAATCCGCGATATACGATTGGAACTTTAACCAATCGTAGTTAAGAAAGTGAGATTTGGCGGAATATGGGTGGAAAAAAGGCTTTACTATTTCCTGCGGGAGATATGGAGGGCTGTTAAAGGGCCAAGTGTGTTATTTGTATCCTAAAAACTATAACACGTATAGATATTAACAAATATTCAAATATGAACATAATGATATAACATAACAGATTTCTATTAAAGGTTGGATATGGTGAGTATATATATATACTCACCATCTCACCATCTATACCGCTTAATCCTGTATCCAGGGTCACGGGCGCCTGGAGCCTATCCCAGGAGACTTAAGGCACACAGCAGGCAGGCTACACCCTGGACAGTGTGCCAATCCATCGCAAAACACAGACACACACACATACACTCACTCATTCACACACTATGGGCAATTTGGGAATGCCAATTAGCCTAACCTACATGTCTTTTGGACTGTGGGAGGAAGTACAGAGTTCCTCCCATACTTGCTGGATTTCCTCCCGGTATTTCAGTTTTCTCCCACAGTCCAGAGACATACAGATTAGGCTAATGAATGTTCCCGAATTGCCCGTATTGTATGAATGTACTGTATGAGTGTGTGTGGTGTGTCCGAGTGTGCCCAATGATGGATTGGCATCCAGGTTCCCTGCCACCCTGTACGGGATAAGCAGTATATAAGATGAAAGACTGAATGCAGTGGCCTATTTAATAAATAACAATGTGGTGTATATGTGGTGTATATGAGTGTACAGAAGTGTACAGAAGGTGCAGTAGGTAATAAAGATACAGCATATGTGGTAATAAACAATACAACTTTGCAAACATTGTGCAGTGAAACAGACATCCTCAAGATCACATCCTCAATGCAATATACATACACTATGTACATATATGAATGTCTGTATAATACAGTAGATACAGAATAAATAGTGTTTTTTAACATTCCATGATCAGCTGTTTAGCACACAGTGAGATGCAATTTGACAGGATGCTCTCAGTGGTACAGCGTAAAAAGTTTTCCAGTATCCTGGAGCACAGAGGGACTTTGAAGGCGAGCTCCTCAGGGATGTGGACTCCAAGGAGCTTAAAGCTGGGTACTGGATCAACAACAGCTCTACATCTCCATCTACATCTAGGTATTTGCCAGACACCCTTATCCAGAGCGACTTACATTTTATAACATCTGAGCAATTGAGGGTTAAGGGCCTTGCTCAAGGGCCCAACAGTGGAAACTTGGTGGTTGTGGGGTTTGACCCTGGGATCGTCTGAACCGTAGTCCAACCACTTGAGCCCCTGTCTATCCTCTGTCGATGTGGACGTAAGTGTGATTGCCAGTTTGTTTGAAATCCACAATGACCTCCTTTATCTTCTTGTTCTCACACCATGCTACTAGGTACTGGATCATCTCCCTGTAAGCTATACACGTCTGCTTTAATATTACTGTTACCTTTGGTCAGGCCTACCACCATGGTATATATAGTTCAAATAATAATAATAAATAAACCAAGTTGAGACAAGTTTTCATATCGTCATCATTTTCTCATTCCCTTGCACTGTGTAAGGTCATGAGAGCCTGGATCCTATCCCATGGAGCTCAGGTCACAAGACTAGGGAGTGCCAACCCATCACAGGACACAGTCACACACCCAGTCACACACTACAAGCTACTTTGAAGCACCAATCAGCCTACAAGACACATCCTTAAAAGCCAGAGTATCTGAAGGAAACCCAGGGAGAACATGCAAGGGCCTCCATGTACAGTACACAGACCGGAGGCAAAATCCGATCTCCCAGCCCTTGAAGTGTGGGGCGGCAGGAGTAACCTCTGAGCCCCTCTTCCATCTTACTTGCTACCTGTTTCCTAAATTCCTCATTACAGTAGTTCAGTGGTGGGGTTTGTTTAGACACGCCCCACTGAATATCATATAAGCATGTGATAATGAGAGCGTCGTGTCCAAACAAGTCTAGGTATTAGAATGGTGAGGAGTTTACTGTAGGAAATGATTTCATCATTTAATGAATAATTCATTTCTGAATAAGCCTTAAAGCAAATGAACATACAGAAGCTGAGCTGGTGTCCAGTATTTGTAATAGTAGTATTTGTTTTCCTTAACTCCATTCCTGATTGGTTTATGCAACTCAATATGTATGAAACGAAAATACACTTCTGCTTTAATATTTAAGGGAGTATGAGCAAGGTTTAAAACTTTAAAAACTTAAAGGTATTTCCTCTTGTTTAAGGTAAGATGAGGCCAGAACGATTTGCAATTAAAACGGATTTTCAGCTGCAGATCAATGTGTTGCCTCTAATGACTATAATGATGATGAAGATACATATTTATTGTGCAACTAATATGATGATGTCGCTGATGATAAAGATGTTTTCCTCTAATATGACAATGATAATGATAATCAGGACGGTGATGATGAGGACAAAAACAACGATGATGATGGTTGAGAAGGATGATGAGGATTACATTGGAGATGGTGGTAAAGATGATGATGATGATGATGGTAATGATGCTAATCTGCAGATTTATTTACAGTGCAACAATGAGAATGTTGCTGTACATACTATTATTATTATTAGTAGTAGTAGTAGTACCTGATATACACCAATCAGCTATAACTTTAAAACCGTTAACATTAAAACCACCTAGTGTAGGTTTTGTGTTCCCGTTGGCTCTGAACATTCAGCACATGGCTCCATAGGACCTCTGGAGTGTCTGCCTCCGGGACATTAGCCGTGGATCCTTTGATTTCTGTGTGTTGTGGGATGGGGTCTTTCTGGATCAGGCTTGTTTTTCCGGTGCATCACATTTATGCATACTGTAGATTGAGATCTGGGCAATTTGGATTCCGGGTCATTAACCTTAAACTCTTTGCTTCCTAAACCCCATGTGCAGCAGGCTGTGATGCACTGGGTGTTCTGATAGCTTTCCGTCATAGCCCATGTTGACCTTTTTATCCATTTGTGCTGCACTGGGTTTTCTGTGGGATTGGGCCATGCAGGCTGCCCTTTGGGCATAGATGAGCGTTGGGTACCCATGATTCCCTTTCCAGTTTACTGGTACATATTTGATAATCAATCATCTTCATCTTCATCTGACAGGTTGTTAGTGATATGGCTGATCAGTGTATGAGTTATTAGGTTTATCCTTCTACGGGAACATTTAAAACTGCTATAGCAGACCATAAAGTTCAGTGCATTTAGAGCGCTAAAACCACTCCTAGAGTGTTTTCTAGATTATTTTGGCATCATTTTTTGCCAAGGACTTTTAAAACTGGCATACTAAATATGAGTAATACCCGAAAATAAACATGCAGGCTAATCAGGCTGTGTTTGTGCACTTTCGGGCACTTTTGAAGCACACACAACCATAAATGTTTTCTTCAGCATAGGATCTTCTTTAGCCTTTAATCCAAACAAGCGAACCAAACACACCAAAATGCCACATCAAGATAACCGCAAATATGTCGACTTATCCATCTGAGGATGCCGATGCGGTCTTTCCTAAAAAAAAAAAAAAAAAAAAATTCCTTACAAGACATCAAGCATCTGACTATCTTAGCCATTTTACAAAAGTACAGAGAAAGGTCACATGAATGATGAGGATCTTTAAAATTGGCTTTTATTTTTTTTAAAGCGAGTCAACTGAGAGCCTATTGAGATATATGATACATGTATAATTTAGGGTACATACTATATCACATAAGTAGTGAACAACAACAGTGTTCTTTCTCAATAGTGCAAATAGTGGTTCCTTCAGCATAACTGAAAAGCTTAAACATTAACATTAACATTAAAGCTTAAACGTTGCAAAGCTTAAACATTAACAATTTTTTTTTGTTACTGATTATGCACACTGCTGGGTAACACAGTCTGGCAGGTAACACAGTTGACAATTTCCTTATTGTGACCGATAATTTCACTGGTAGAACCCACATGGCTGATCACTTCTCATATTCATAAGCAGTTTAACATCATATTTTAACTAATTGAATTAAAATCATAAGGAATCTGTAAACTATACGAGTTCTGTTAGTAAATCAGTTGACAGAACTTTTGCAGATGTTAATAAATTGATATATACAGTGCTGTGAAAAAGTATTTGCCCCCTTCCTGATTTATTTAAAAAATGTTTTGTTTTTTTTCTCAAAATTTGTTACACTTATATTATTCAGTATTCAGATCCTCAGATACGTACATTTTAATAATATACAAAGATAACCCTCCGAGTGAAATTAATGGCTCAGGTTTCTCGGCCGCTATGCTGGAGGCGTGGGTTCAATTTCTACCCAACACCCAAACCCCAGCCACTGGATGCAGTGCCGGTCCCAAGCCCGGATAAAAATGGGAGGATTGCATCAGGAAGGGCATCCTGCGTAAAAAACCAGTGCCAAGTCGAGCGCGGGTCGGGTGGCATGGTGTGGCGACCTCTCAGTGGGAGCAGCCGAAAGACTAACAACAACACAACGATAACCCAAGTAAGTACAACATGCAGTTTCTAAATCATGATTGCATTTACTAAGAAAAAAATTCTGCCTGGCCCTATGTGAAAAAGTAATTGCCCCCTTGCTAAATCGTGAATGAACTGTGATTTTTGGAAAGCTGAGGTAAATTTCACTTGCCACACCCTGATCTGATTACTGCCAGAAATCATTTAAACAGAACCTGTCTGACAAAGTCAAGCATTCTAAAAGATCTAAAAAAGCAACATGATCTAAAGGAATTCAAGAATGGATGAGCAGGGTGCATTATCCTGTTTCAAAAGGATTGCCACTGCCATTTCCATGAAATGGTGAATTTGGTCAGCAACAATGTTTAGGTAGGTGGTACAAATCAAAGCAACATCTACATGAATGACAGGACCCAAGGTTTCCCAGCAGAACATTGCCCAAAGCATCAGCCTGCCTGTGCTTGCTTGCCTTCCTCCCATAGAGCATCCGCATGATACAAAACAAAGCGTGGTGGATCAAACTTATTTTCCCCATTGCTCCATGATCCAGATGTTATGCTCAGTGCCCAGTGTAGACAATAATGTTAATTATGTTAAATTATGATACCAGTTGCTTCAATTGTATGATGAGGAGCAGCAGATTCTATCTCTGCAGTAATATACAGTATTTTGTTATGGCACAGTACATAGGCCCTGTGGATAGCGATGCCAATTCATGGCTTAGCTTCAGAGTCCCGTGTTCACTCCTGAGCTAAGGTCACTGTCTCCGTTTCCTCTGTGTCCTAGTGGGTGTTCCCTGGGCTTTCCTGTTTCCTTCCACCTACAGTACCATCTACAGACAGTGAGTGAGTGAGTGAGTGAGTGAGGATCATCACTCAATTTAGGCACTATTGTTTCAAGATTTTTTTAAAAATTGGGTTTATACTGACATCTTCTGGAAATAGATGGTATTGCAATAATCACATCCAAGCCTGTCAATAATACTGTACATGATAGTCAAAGTGTCCATCAATGCATCAGGAAGTAACAACTAATGAAACAAAGCTGACATTGATTTAAATCATTCATATTGAATCATATAACTGTGCAACATATTGTATATGGAAGTAATCGTAAAATCTAGTGATATACCGTTCAATGGTATATCACAGTCTTGTACTGTACGATGTGTTCTATTTAGTACTGTTAGATCTCTGGCTTCTTCTGCTCTCTCTATTGATCTCTCTCAATCTTTTTGTACTACAATACATGAAAAGACATGTTTGAAAGACATTCAGATCAGGCTCATTAGTGTTCCGAAATTGCTTGTAGTATGGGTGTGTAAGTGTGTAAGTCGTACAAAGGTAATAAATATAATGGTCACCATTGGTCCCCAATGAGTTGGACGACAGTTGGACAAGCAAGAAGTATCAGACTGATTAGGGATTTTTTTTTGTGCACATATTCTCACATGGGTAATAAAAAAAAAACAAATGGCAAAATATTAAGAATTTTTTGGGGGGTTTATATGGAACTCATGATGAGATTTTTTTGGGATTTTTTTTTATAGCTATAGACATCTGCCTTAGTTTTATCATAATGCATAAATCTTGCTGTCTGCAGTTTGTGTGTTTGTGGTTATTTAAGGATACAATTTAGTATCATATCAATATGTTGGTTGAGTTTTAATTAAAAAAAGAAAAAAAAAAAGAAAGCAAACTCATGCTTATGTGTGATTTTGCAGTGAATCAAACAGAAAGTAGTAAGTTAAAAAGTGTTGAGTTTTGGTGCATAAAAAAAGTTTTATTTACAAAGATTGTTAAAGATCACGAGAAACATCCTCAGCTGCTTCCTATTCCAATTTTAATTTCACTTGGGTACGAGATGACAGCTCCCTATCATAGTAGAGCCATTCAGCGTGTAGCATCCATTATAAAACAGTGAGTTCCAGCCGAGCAACCTGATTGGACAAGTGGTGATAATTAAGCAATATCATATGAGAAGGAGTGCTGTTGTGATGAATATCAGTATGGATGTCATACAGTCATAAGCACTGACATGCAGCATGACCTCCAGGGTGATATTCATTTTATACAACAGTTCCACAAACACCATTTATTACAATTTGATTATAATTTGTTTGTTTTTTAAACCATTTATTTCATATGCCCTTGACCCTATGATCGCATCGCAGCCGTGCTGATATTCAAGCCCAACAGCACATGCTCAGTCAGTCGTCCCCTAAGGTACATTACAATAATATTTGATAGAGCAAGACAAAGAGAATGCAACAACTTCACACATGCAGCTTGCGCATCAGCTTTCCATACAGTGCGTTCATCTCATGTAGCTTGTACATATTTTACGTTTTGTAATGTTGAGTGGCGCAGGAAGTACTGAACATATGACAAAAAGAAGTGATGCAGTGGATCATCATGATTTAAAACAAAAAGTCTGGTAGCTACAGTATGTGTCAGGCTTTAATTGAAATGTGGAAGTTTAAAACTTCTACTAAAAGGTTATAGCAGTTTTCAAATTTCATGTGTCAGATAATATTATTTTGGCAAAATGTGTAAAAGTTGCAACTTATTATATTAGAATATTAATAATTCTAATATTTTACATGATGTTAAAAACAAAGCATGTCTTGATTTTTTTTAATTTGGATTTTTTTGGATTTCCCCCCGATTTTCTCCCCCCAATTTAGTCGTGTCCAATTCCTCCCCGTCACTAGGGGGCGCCCACATTAAGGCTACTACTACCACTCAGCCGGGAGCGCCGAGGACTATCACGTGTTTCCTCCGAACCACGTGACGCCAGCCGACCGCTTCTGTTCGAACTGCTCGCTCGTGCACCGTTGGGGGCGGCGTAACACACTCGGAGGACAGCACTATCCGCTTTTTCCGCTGCGCGAGCTCACAGACGCCACTGATTGGCTGTAGAGCCGCGAATGTGGGCGCACCAAGTACCTCACATCCCGCCCCTCTGAGAGAGCTCGGCCAATCAGCTCTCTCCAGACCTCCGGCTGCGAGAGGTTACAGTGTCACCCGGGAACCGAACCAGCGTGTCTTGATTTTTTAAAGCAAAACAGCTGTAGTAGTTTTTTTGCACTATAAATACAGATGTAATGCAACACGTAGATTGTGTAGATGATGAAAGGTTTATAAACAAAACATAATTATTTATTGCGAATTAATAATCAGTTACAGATTCACTGTAATTAATAAACTGATTTATCTCAAATCCTCATTATTACTGTGCATCAATCCATCTAACACAGTGATGAACTTACATTAAATCCAATGCCTTGGAAAAAAAAAAAACATAACAAAGAAAGAATTAGGACAAGAAATACACACAGAAAAGAGTGTGACTAAGACCATCAGTAATATTGCTAAACAGAGGTTAATTTGGGATTTACTAGGTGGAGCTGCCAACATGTTGGAATCAGCACCCAACACATCCTACGGACAAAATTATTTGGCCAAACCGGCAATGACATTGTATCCAAATACAGTACATACAATATACTTTTGTTCTTCTTGGAAGGCTGTCCACATGATTATGGAGTGTTTCTGTGATCATTCATTCTGTAGAGCATCGATGAGGTCAGACACTGGTGTTGGATGAGAAGAGCTGGCTTGCAACCTCCGTTCCAGTTCATCCCAAAGGTGCTCGATGGGGTTGAGGTCAGGGCTCTGTGCTCGGGCCAGTCAAGTTCATCCACAGCAAACTCATCATGCCATGTCTTTGTGCACTAGAAGCATTGTCCTGTAGCATTTTCCAAGATGTCTTTATACGCTGAAGCATTAAGATTGCCCTTCACTGGGGATAAGGGTGCTGACTGAAACACCTGAATTCAATAATTAACATGATTGGTTAAATACTTTTGTTGATATAATGTAGTGTTTTATGTTTAATGATCAGCATACCAATCCAGATTGATGTTTTTTTTTTTTTTTTTCCAGTTAGGAACGTTCCTGGTGTTATAGTGATATCAAAACATCCTCTGATTCATTTCTTAGTAAAGACACATAACACATAGTAGTTACTGTAATACTGTTTGACTGAAGGAAACTGTTTTATAATTATTACACCACAGTCACACTAATCACCTTAATTACTAATCTATTATTTCATGCCACGAATGATTAATATAACACTTATACCTGATTATAAGGAAACATTACAATTAAAATCCTTAACAAAAACAAGTAAACAAGTACACCACTTAATCCTGTATTCAGGGTCACGGGGGGCCTGGAGACTATCCCAGGAGACCTCAATCGCAGGGCACACACACATACACACACTCACATTCGCACACTACGGTCAACTTGGGAATGTCAATTAACCTAATCTGCATGTCTTTGGATTGTGGGAGGAAACCGGAGTGCCCGGAGGAAACCCACTGTCACATCTGTGCCAACTCAGCCCTGGGGAATAAGATCTGGTTCACCGGATTACTGAGCCGGCTCCTTGTCCCCCCCTAGTGTGTCTACGTAGGTACTAGTTCTCTCTGTTAAACCTAATTAAGTTCACCTGTGTCACCTGTGTTCCTTGTGTGTCTCTATTTATTCCGGTCGAACCCGTAGCTCTTTGTCTGTTTTCCGTTGTGCACGTTGGCTCTGTCGGTTCTTACGCTGTCCACGAGCTACGTGTTGTCTCTTCTCTTCCTCCCCAGGACTGAGCCATCAGTCTATCTGCAAACCCAGCCGGGGAATTATCTGCAGTGCTACTGCATTGTCTTTTTTCTTTGTTTGTTTATTTTCTTATTTTTTTGGAAAACAAAAATAAAGAACTCTCTTTCACGTAAAACCCTGCATCTGTGTCCGCCTCCGTTACTGGAAGTCATGACACCCACCAAGCATGGGGAGAACATGCAAACTCCATGCACACAGAGATGGGAATCAAACCTAAACCCTGGTGGTGCAAGACGACAGTGCTAATCACTACACCACCGTGCCGCCTCAATACAATACAATGCAATATAATATAATATAATATAATATAATATAATATAATATAATATAATATAATATAATATAATATAATATTCATTCTAAAAAGGTGCAAAGTCACTTGGAGTAAGAGGAATACAACACTTCACTCAATGTTCTAGGAAGATAATCACCTCCACACCAGCCTATTGTGAAATATTTCCCATAACAGCATGTTCTGAAGTGTTTTATTCCTTACATAATATCAGCTTTTACAGTCGTGCTTAAACGTTATTGCTAGTATTCTAATGATTTGTCCTACCTTATCAAACTGTCCCACCGTACTGAGCATTTATAGGTCTTCATAAACCAATGCCGTGAATGTTTTAGACACTTTATTGCTTTGACCTTATCAGAAAATGACTCCAGCATGGAAAATATAAGTAGCATATCTTTTATTTATTCTGCCTTCTCATGATCAGCAAATGTCTTCGAGAGTTTCGGAAGGTGTTATTTATTTATTTATTTATTTATTTTGTAAGAGGGGCAAATATTCAGTAGCTGATAGAATGAAAGTCGTAACAGGGACCATGTAACTTAGATCATGCAACTGTACATGAATAAAACATACTGTATGAAGTGTCACTATTTAATCAATAAATGAATTTAACATTTGACGAATTGCTGTGGAAGAAAATTAGTCGAGGACTTTTTGCGTTAAAGCATATCAGACAACCCTGCTGTTGATCATCTTTCTATAACGGCATACTGTACATACCACGCGGTAATGGTTTATACTCGCATACTGTACATACACAGGATAATTGCTAAGCATGGCAAGATAATTGCCATTACACCACAGCCTCAGCATGTTTCCGTCCAGCAGGGGGCAGCCTATATTCACAGAAGTGACTAGGGATCATTTCTTTATTAGGCCCTAACTCAGATATGTTTGGACAGAGAAGACAGGATTACAGTGACAGTTCAGTTTAATGCCTTCCCTGATGAGAGGACAGTGTGTGTCTGTGTGTGTCTGTGTGTGCCTGTGTAAAACAGGGTCTATTGAGATTCACAGACTGAAACATAATGAGCTTGAACATCAATACCGAGAGAATTCATGGGTGTTGTCCTTACCTGGTGTCCTTAAAAGCTCCTGCAAGTAGCGTTTCACGATGTAAGACATAAAACCCGGGTTTTACAGTATAAAGACATCAGAAGTGGAAGAGAGAGAGAAAGAGAAAGAGAAAAAAAAATCCAGACATCTCTATAAACTCATCCCAGTGTAATTATATCCCAGGCACGTGCCTCTGAGTTTTACCTCAATCGCATCAAATCGTCTATAAAAGATTTCATGCCCCAGATGTGCATGTGCATGTGGATGTAAATACACACGTGTGTGTGATAAACAGGGATAATTATACAATCTGTGGGTTGAAAGAGTATCAAATAAGGGATGAAATGACTGAGCTCTGTCTGTCACTAAATTATACAGCTCCAATCAGATGTTATTTAGAGCTGGATAATGAGTAAGTAATCACACTGCAGTTGATGCCTCGCATGGCATGTTTACCCCTATTAAAGCTCTGTCTTATAAAGGTAAGCAAGTGATTGAGCAATTGACTCCTCTAGAATCGATTTGTGCTGGACATCAGAGTCTTGACTTGACTGAAAAGGCCATATTATTTCCTAAGCGTTTTTTTCACTCTTCTTTTCCTTCTCCCCCCCAACAGAACTGGTCTGGCGTGTGTATGCCAACACGTGAGGCTTTATGGTCGAAGTGTGGCTGCTGGGAATCTTGGGCGTCTTGGCCCCGGTAGTCTCTGCGGATTAGGAACTCTTTTCCAGACGAGTGCTACATCCTGCTGCTGACGGCAGCTTTATTTATTTATTTTTGCCAAGTCATAAAAGTGTCAGTCAGGTTTCTACGGCACTGCTTTGAAGCAGGGAGCTCGTGTCATGAGATACACCAGAAAACTGCCCTAGCGGCAGGGTGTCAGGCTTCACCGACTCCCCCACAAGCTCCATATCTGGATCCTGGACGCTGGATACAGACATCACAGCCAAGAGCAAACCAGGAACGCCAAAGTACCCAAGTCCCACAGAGATGGGATGGGGCGGCTGGGGGCAGGGGGAGCATGCTATAAATCAGTTTTAGTAATGCCTTACTGCATGAAAGAGAGGAGGCTTGGCCCTTTCACCCTCCACTATCTCTCACCCACAGTTCCTTTCAACCCTTCACACACCCTCTGCTCCGTGTCTGACCTACAACGAAGGAGGAAAGGGACAAGGCACCAGGCTAAGGCTGAATTTAATTAGCGCCTCTCTGACTCGACCTTCCTCTCCTTCCCGGACTTGGGAGCATGAAAGCAGGCTGGCTTCATCCCAGATGGGGGATTTTCCAATTCATCAACTGCTTCTGCGGCAGTTGTTTCTCCGAGCAGCTGGTGATGCTGGAACAGGACGAGCTGGTATTTTTCAGCTCATCCAAGCTAACGCCGATGCTCCGCTCCGCTCCTCAACCCTTTGCTCCTCGTTACAGAGCATGATTCATGCATAATGCACATCACATGGCACCTTTAATGCTCTCCTGCTGAACGGGCTGACCCCCCCCCAACCCCCTCCCAACCACGTCCCCCCTGACCCCCCCTCCAACAGGCAACGTCCAGGCAAGGTTCCTCAAACAGATCTCATGGCTCAGAGTACATCTGCAACAGGTCTGATGTGAGGAACTAATGAGAAGCAGAGACCGTCAAGATTAAATCACTACCTTCCAACCGGTGCTTATATTCCCAAATCAGAAAATGGTACAGGTCTGGTCCGAGGCTAAATCAAAACATGTTGTAAGTAGTATGGATTTAAAACTAAAGGTTTCCTCTGAGAGATTTTATATATATACAGTATATAAAGATTAGTAACAAATGTCAAAAGACATGTTGGAAATTGTCATAAAGGGTTATTCTAACCAGCAAAATCCATCATCTTTGATGCCAAGCTGACATAACACCTGAATCATACATCGAACACATTAATAAACATAGCATTAACCTTTCATACAGTGATGCTAAAAAAATAAATATAAAGCGTATGTCAAAGCTTCTGACGTGACATCTGTGGAAATTGAAATGTCAAATGTTCTCTAGGTGGGAAGGATGTCATCTCTCCTTGTCTCTCTCTCGCTCTGTGTGTGTGTGTGTATATATATATATATATATATACAGTCGTGGCCAAAAGTTTTGAGAATGACACAAATATTAGTTTTCACAAAGTTTGCTGCTAAACTGCTTTTAGATCTTTGTTTCAGTTGTTTCTGTGATGTACTGAAATATAATTACAAGCACTTCATACGTTTCAAAGGCTTTTATCGACAATTACATGACATTTATGCAAAGAGTCAGTATTTGCAGTGTTGGCGCTTCTTTTTCAGCACCTCTGCAATTCGACTGGGCTGCTCTCAATCAACTTCTGGGCCAAATCCTGACTGATAGCAACCCATTCTTTCATAATCACTTCTTGGAGTTTGTCAGAATTAGTGGGTTTTTTGGATTCTTGAGGATTGACCACAAGTTCCCAATGGGATTAAGATCTGGGGAGTTTCCAGGCCATGGACCCAAAATTTCAACGTTTTGGTCCCCGAGCCACTTAGTCATCACTTTTGCCTTATGGCACGGTGCTCCATCATGCTGGAAAATGCATTGTTCTTCACCAAACTGTTGTTGGATTGTTGGAAGAAGTTGCTGTTGGAGGGTGTTTTGGTACCATTCTTTATTCATGGCTGTGTTTTTGGGCAAAATTGTGAGTGAGCCCACTCCCTTGGATGAGAAGCAACCCCACACATGAATGGTCTCAGGATGCTTTACTGTTGGCATGACACAGGACTGATGGTAGCGCTCACCTTTTCTTCTCCAGACAAGCCTTTTTCCAGATGCCCCAAACAATCGGAAAGAGGCTTCATCTGAGAATATGACTTTGCCCCAGTCTTCAGCAGTCCATTCGCCATACTTTTTGCAGAAGATCAATCTGTCCCTGATGTTTTTTTGGAGAGAAGTGGCTTCTTTGCTGCCCTTCTTGACACCAGGCCATCTTCCAAAAGTCTTGGCCTCACTGTGCGTGCAGATGCGCTCACACCTGCCTGCTGCCATTCCTGAGCAGCTCTGCACTGGTGGCTCTCCGATCCCACAGCTGAATTCTCTTTAGGAGACGATCCTGGCGCTTGCTGGACTTTCTTGGACACCCTGAAGCCTTCTTAACAAGAATTGAACCTCTTCTCTTGAAGTTCTTGATGATCCTATAAATTGTTGATTTAGGTGCAATTTTAGTAGCCACAATATCCTTGCCTGTGAAGCCATTTTTATGCAACACAATGATGGCGGCACGCGTTTCTTTGCAGGTCACCATGGTTAACAATGAAAGAACAATGATTTCAAGCATCACCCTCCTTTTAACATGTCAAGTCTGCCATTCTAACCCAATCAGCCTGACATAATGATCTCCAGCCTTGTGCTCGTCAACATTCTCACCTGAGTTAACAAGACGATTACTGAAATGATCTCAGCAGGTCCTTTAATGACAGCAATGAAATGCAGTGGAAAGTTTTTTTTTTCACGTTTAAGTTAATTTTCATGGCAAAGAAGGACTATGCAATTCATCTGATCACTCTTCATAACATTCTGGAGTATAGGCAAATTGCTATTATAAAAACTTAAGCAGCAACTTTTCCAATTATATTATATTATATTATATTATATTAAATATATGCATGTAAAAAAGGGTGGATAGCTTTTTTCTTTTATTCTTTTCTTTTATGATACACTGCCCTGTGATGCAGCATGAGCCGCAGTATGCAAAAAAGGTCTTCACAGTTGTTACCCTTCACCCTTTCTGGCCTGTCAAATGTTAGTTGAGTTACAGTTAGTTTATAGGGAGAACTTATTAGTATCAGATAACCAAATATTTTTTTTCTGGTGTATGTGATAAATTTGAGCATTTTCACACTGTTGTCTCTGGATGTTGTTTACTGCATTGATTATCTACAGCACTGGGCAAAAGTCTTGAGCCACCCATCATTTCTTCATATTTTGCTCAAATTTTAATGTAGTCTTGAGGAATAGTGATTCAGGCCTCCTGAAGAACTCATTTTTGGCAGGTTGTGGTTCTCGTTTATCAATCTAGTCCCTGTACCTGACCAGCCACACATTGACCTATGAATTATTTAAGCAAAAACACATCTAACTTAAGTCATGAACCAGTAAGAAACAGGTGCAGATGATATATATATGATCAGGCCCAGGGGTTAGTATACTGATGATGCTGAATGCTGAGTGGTTGGAACCGGTGAGAGGGGAAAAAAGGTTGCTGCTGAGGTTGTTACATAAATGACTATTTTTTAATTTGTGTCCTGCAGTATTGTAATTGTATAATTGTATTTTAAATTGTGTCCTGCAGTCCTAGTACTGTAAGCCAAATGATGAACCATTAACTGGCCAATATAAGTCCTTTATTTACAAATACAATATATGTACGTTTTTTTTTTTTTTTAGGAATAAAAATTTAATTGGTCCCAGTCTATTATTAAAAATCATATTGTAGAAATATTAGTAATGGTTATTATTTTGCCCCATTTCCAACTTACCCATGGAGCCATTTTCCCCTATAGCATTTGAACCATTTTCTTTCTCTCACAGCACTTTATCCATTTAATGTTTATGCACAGCAATGACTAGTTGACACAGGCTACAGCATTATTTATTTATTTTTTATTTATCAGTAAATTTATATTTAGACTGCCTGGTCAAAAAGATCATGGTTTCAGAAGGTCAAGCTATTGGCCTGTCTAAAGCAGACAAAACATTAAAATGACTGGAATCGGTTAAAAAACTGTCCAAAATATGAAATCTGGAAGCATAGTGTAGAGCCATCAGTGACTGTGATTGCCGATTACTTAAACGTTTGGTAAAAAAAAAAAAAAAAATCAGCAATAGAAATCACAGTTATCGTGAAAGTAAGAGAGTTTCCATACACATGCAATTTGAAGGGAACTCATACTGGAGGATTGGGCCGATACAGCTGGGTGGCCAGAGGATAAGCATTTTTTCGTAAGACTAAAAGTAAGAAAAAGTTTTGCTAGGTCTTTGGAGCAAGGGAAAAAAAGATTTACTGTACCTTGTTCCACAGAGATGTTGCTTCAGTTGGTCAGGTCTAGACTCTGCAACAGTAGGTGGCAATAAAATTAAGTCAGCTGACCACCTGTATGCACTGAAAGACCAGATTATCACATGAGTGAAGTCAAAGTTCAATCTTCCAGGACTCAAACTTATTTGAATTTGAATCCTGCAATATGAATGAACCACTATCGTAGCTAAAAGTGGTGGAACTAAATATACTGAGCACATAAACCCAAGGGCCCAAGGGCAGGGTCTTCAGAAGATCTTCAGAAGATCCCAGGTTCAAACCTCACAACCACCAAGTTGCCACTGTTGGGCCCTTGAGCAAGGCCCTTAACCCTCAATTGCTCAGATGTAATGAGATAAAAAAAAAAAAGTAAGTCGTTCTGGATAAGAGTGTCTGCCAAATGCCTAGATGTAGATAAACAAATATATATTGTTTATGTGCTCAATATATTTAGTTCCACCACTTTATATATTTCCATCTGATCTGAGATAACATGTGCCAGAGACTTAAACTGAGGACGCAAAGCTTTGTATTCAGCATATAAAGCATTATGAAGTCATTTTATTGCTTCCAGAAGCCAAATTCATGAATATTTTCTTATTGCTGTTTACATTCACCATGTTCATGCAATAGTGTCAGGTTGACAGAAACTTAGCTAAGGTTACACTTCAATTACAAACCCAATATTGTGCTGTATTTTGTATTCATGAATTAAATGCTTAGGGGCAAACAGCAACAGTGTTAAAGAAAAAAACTGTACCTCATAATTTTCGTGCCAAAGGAACAAAAAAAAAAAAAAGAAAAAAAGAGTGGATGGCGCCGTGCATGAGAGTGGTGCTTTACTGGATTGCAGCACTTCAGAGTGTGTACCTGTTGGACCTTCATCTTTCCAAATAAAGGGTTGTCAGAGGTTAGTATTTCGAGATCAACTTTCATTTCATACCTTCAGGAATTCCGAATGCTTTGTAAGGGAAGATGGAATTAGTGGTAGTTATGGCAGTTGTGTTAAAGTCTTTCTATTGATCTGTACTTAGCTTGGCTTAGCTATTTCTCACTTTGCTCAAAACAAAGGTAGAAAGTGTAAAATACAGTAATCTCACTTTTCCTTGACTAGGGTTGGAGCCTGTCCCAGGAAGACTGGGCATGCGGCAGGAATCCACCATGGACCAGATGGGAGTCCATGACCGTCCTGGACCGTTCTACCACGCTGATGCCTTTTAATTAGACAAAACTCTGAGACTGAAATCAGAACAAATTATGAAAAAGCTGGCCAGTAACTTTAGAAGACAGTACAATGTATTATATATTAATGAGGTTTCATCCAACTAATAACCGGAGATCCATAATGATAATTACTATCATTTTATCAAATCACTGAAATTGCATTGAAGCATGATCAGCGCTAACTTTAATTATCAGCCGGGTCATTTATTCCAGTTACTGGGCTGAAAGTTTTTTTTTTCCCCTTCCCCCTCCATGTCGTCACCAGCTGCCAATGGAAATGTTAAAGTTGAGCTTGGAGATTATCCAAAAGTTCCAGAATCTCCTTGAGGTATTCCTCACCTTTCGTGAAACCGTGAAACGCTGTGGCGATTGTGCCCTGAAGTGATTAGATGTCGGTCTTGTAGTTAGCCGCTCTAAAAGGTCGAACCTGTCATTAGGCGGGTCCAGGAGTCGACAGGCGAGCAATGAGCTATTGATTTTGCTGAAATCCACAGTTGGGGGGTTTAAACCTAATGAATGATGAAGAATGTCAAAATGCTGATCAGATCAGATCACAGGCTGAGCTGCTTTAGCAGTTGGTGTGTGGATTGGAAACAGCAGGAATGGAGATTTTAGGATTAAGGAGGCTATATTTCTAAAGACAGTCAGTGTGGGGTACATAGATGTAGCTGCTGAATTGGAGAATGTGGTTAGTAAGATATCAAACATTTGAGCAGATTTTGGTCAGATATACTGTATATTCAAATGTTTGAGATTGCATCCATTTTCTAATTATTCATTGTTTGAATAATTAGAAACTATATATTATTTTACCAGCATGTTGTCAGGAATATGAGTATCCTTTATAAGAACTGAACAACCCTTCCATGACATCACCCATAGGGTTTGGAGGTCAACGGTGGGAGCCCTGGTTGCTGCCATCATGGCATTAGTTGACTACGTCTAAACCCTGGTTAATCAGTGAACGGGCAAACAGGTGGATCGGACAGAGCCTGGTTATTGGTGGGAACATGGCTACTTAAATTAGCTACTACAAGTTAGCAAGGTTATCCTTAGCTTATCTGAAATGCTAAGGTGGCTAATTTTATTTTCCGTGTCAACTCCTACAGTCCATTTCTTGTAATAAGTTAAACTACACTGATTTCAGTTAGCCAGTCAGCTAAAGTGATACATAACAGACAGCTAATGGTTTGACACCTGCAATGCCATTCATCTACACCCCGAATTCATTTTGCATAACTTTTATGGCTCAATGTAATTTTAACTGATGAGTTCTTGTATTCAGGGTCACGGGGGGCTTAGAGCCTATCCCAGGAGACGTAGGACCCGAGACAGGGTACACCCAGGGTGCCAATCCATCGCAGGGCACACACACACACACACACACACACACACACACACACACACACACACACACACACACACATGCTACAGGCAATTTGGGAATGCAAATTAACCTAATCTACATGTCTTTGGACTATGGGAGGAAACTGTTGGAAACCCACCAAGTACGGGGAGAAGATGCACATGGAGGCAGGAATCGAACCCGGCCAGGAACCAAACCCGAACCCTGGAGCTGCAACCACTAAGCCACTGTGCCGCATGTAGAGTTATCATGAATGGGAAATCTAGCTATGGAGACCAAAACCGTTTTTTTTGTGTGTACCAGGCTGGAGGTCTATGATGATTGACTCAATTTTAGAGCCAGCCTAGTGGTCATTTGAGGAACTGCACTCTTTGACATGACACATCTGCTTTGGACGGGAGGTTACCATTTGATGAAAAGGAGGATCTTTGCATAATGGTAGCATTTGGTAGTTTTTGCTTTAATGAAATCAAGCACTTGAGGTGACATACACGTCACAAATTTGTATAAAACCAGATAATCTGTGATGGACTAAATCAATTGGAGTGACTTGTGAAATGTGATCTTTTGAACAAAGGACTAAACAAGTCAACATCATACAACGCAGAGTCTTGAAGTTAAAAAATGTAAAACTATTGAATTATTCTTTTCTTTGTTAGGAAAAATTTACAATTCTATTAATTTGCAGTTTTACATTAAAAAAAACAACAACAATTTTACATGAGTGTATGTACTGTAAAGAAACCAATGAATCAGCAGTACAGTATGTGCTCAGGCATGTGTGGGTGTGTGGTAACACTTTACCTGAAGCTTACTGTACATCATAAAACCAACATCCTCCTGTCGTAAACATGTCACGTTTGCAGTGATATAGTGGTACGAGTGTCAAGCTACCATTAACAGTAATTGCCATGTTACAGTATTCTGTATGTGCTCTCGTTAACACGTATCATGACAAGTCTTTATTTATTTTTATACTTGAACACTGTCATAAAGTATTTTACAGTCATAATGCGTATTCCAGGTATTATAACATCATAGCACTACTACAGTTGTAGGCTTATAGTATGGTTCTGCCTGGCTTAGTGCGGGTAAAGTACTGGGCTGTTAAGAAAATTGTAGACTAGATTTAATATACAGTATTACTCTGGAAAGGCTTATTGTTGGAATTTGACTGTAAAATATACAACCATATATCCACTGGTCACTTAAATCCTGTAGGAACATACTGTATGTAACACCATTCATGTACGTATTTTAAACTAACCTGGCAATCACACTGCAGCAGCAGCAACCAGTCTCCTGGCTATTCTTCTCTCAATAGGGTTTTTTTTTCTTAGTTGTGTATGAAAATGTTTCTGAAATACTCTGGTGTAAACAATCATCCCTGAGAGCATATTTATCTGTATTCTGATGTTTTATGCAATCCGATGCCCGTGTCCTGTATAAGCATGAGTTTGTTTTTCTATGTACAGAATCAACATATTTAAATCAACGTCAGAATTTCCACTAAAAAAAAAAAAAAAAGTAAAAATAAATAATTGTTAAATGTTTAGGTTAATTAAATTAATTAATTAACTAATTGCATTGAATAAAGTACATTTCAAGTTATATTTATTTGAGTAAATGTATTTTGGAAATCTTTCTCTTGAGCAATCTGAACCTTTTTCTGAGTCTTACTTAATTAAAACACTGCCTGACCAAAAAAAAAAAGAAAAAAGATTTAATTGAACAACCTTTAGCTTTGATTACAGCATACAATCTGGTGTCCAGTTCATGTGTGAAAATGGTGAAGCAACGCCAGATCATAACACACAGTCTCCACAGGCTTGTACAGGGTCAATCTGAACTCATCAGACCACATGACCTGTCCCCTGCTTTAAAGTCCAATCCTAATGCTTCCTAGAAAACTGAAACCTGCCTTTGTCTGACTACTCTCATTCTCATCACATTGTATGTGTGTGTGTGTGTGTGTGTGTGTGTGTGTGTGTATGGAAATGCTCTTACTTTTAATATTAAACATAGCTATGTTTTTTTTTCTCTTCTTCTTATTTTTTTTACCATACAAATTCACCAAGTGTTTAAAAGATCTCTATTTATAATGTTTTTCTGACCACATTTCTTCCACAAAGTTGACGGTTCAGCACTATCCTTCCAGGTTTTTGATAATGCGTTGAAAGGTTCTTGACCCAGTTTCCAGTAATTTCAAATCTCCTCAGCTGTTTTCATTGATTGATGCAGCCCAATAAGTTGATACTTCTGAAATGGGGACTTTTATCAGCCAGGCAGTGTACAGACAGAAGATCAGAAATATTCTCTCTTTTTTTGTTTATAAAAGTGTATCTTCCAAATTGAGATATTTTATGGCTCCACAGATGTCTTGATATTACACGATTGCCTAAAAGGCAACTCCACCAGCTGTAAATCCAATGAAGTGTTGAATTATGCTTTGCATTTTTTGGGGTGGAAGTGAAAAGATGAATACAAAAAAAAAGGAGGCCATAAAATACCGTCATGTCTATTACATTTCCAAGCAGTTTGTTTCATTTTTCCTTCCACGATTCTCTGCTATTTCCACTGTCAGAGTTGGTGCCAGGAGAGTGTGTTAGAGCCACATCAGTACCAAACATTTTCAAAAAGCAGAACTCCTGCCGAAACTGTGCTGACATGTTTTTAAAGCTTGCCGAAATCACAATCCATAGGCAATCCATCACAAACCTCCACCCTCCATCCACGGAACTAACAAAGCCTCCTGTGCTTCTCGGCTAGACCAGATCTGTCATCTTAATGCCTGACCAGAGCCCGCAGGCCTCCAGTCGAACGTTATGGGCCATTGATTTTCCAGCAAGATTTTCCTCTCCTCCTCTGCCAGCTAATAAGCGCTCATGTCTTTCAGCCTGGAAGCCTGAAAAGTGAAGGCTGAATCAACAGAGGGCTCGTGGATAGAAAGGGAGACTGATGCGTAGACAAGGCAAAAGAAATTCTCCTAGAGATAGGAGCACATGGAAGAGCTGACAAGATGACTTTCCTTACATTGCAATGAAAGCCAGTCAAATAAAAAAAAAAAAGTAAAGTAAATTACATTCATGAAATACACTGCTGTATAACCTCTAGGGATTTTTTTTCTTTTTAGGAATTGACTTTTTCATGTTACAAGGATGAGACCCAGGACAGCTTAATTAAATGTTACGTCAGTCATCTGTTGCCAGACGCAGCTCCCATTCCAGACCGTTTAGACAGTTTCGCAATGAACAAAAGCAAAATCTTTTCCATACTCAACAACAATTCAAGACAGAACTTCACTGTAACAATTCAGTATGAGGGACATTCAGATTTTTGACATTTCCATCGTGATGTCTCGAATCCCATGGACATAAACAGTTCAGCAGTTTTTGATTAATTCCTAAATAATGAACTAATTCTTATTCATTATTGTTTCTGTAGAAAAAAACAATTGTAAAAATTGTACATTTTTCTATAGGTTTTTTAAGCATTTGTGGATGGAAGGAGTCATCAATATTAGCACAAAGTTGTAAAAGGGGCGGCACGGTGGCGTTATGGTTAGCATTGTGGCTTCGCGACTCCATGGTCAAGGGTTTGATTCCTTCCTTGGTGTGCATGGAGGATGTATGTTCCCCGTGCTTGGTGGGTTCCCTCTGGGTAATCTGGTTAACTACCACAGTCCAAAAACATGCAAATAAGGCTAATTAGCGTTCCCAAATTGCTTATAAAGTGTGAGTGAGTGTGTGTTTGTATTATGCGATGGATTGGCACCCTGGCCAGGATGTACCCTGCCTCGTGCCTTAAGTGATCCTGAGATGCAGGATTCCCCTGAACCTGTACAGGATAAATGAATGATTGAATTCCTTGGTGAGGCCTTCCTTGTTATTCCATAACATTAAATGTTAAATAATTAATGTTAACTACAAATGCATAAAGGCTATACAGATAAAAGCGTGTCATCTAATGAGAAAAGTTTGGAAAATGAATATAATATGTTTTTGGTCATTTAGATAAATGAACATTTGGTACAAAAAAAAAAACCCTCCAATAACAGAACATCCTTAAGAACATCGTGTTTTATTTCTCTTATGCTATATGATCCTTTTTTAACTTAATGATTATAATATATGTTTTTATTTATTATTATACATTGTTATGCTAATGGTTACTAATTAGACATTGTATACCTTCAGTGTTGGTGGGTTTCCTCTGGGTACTCTGGTTTCCTCCCACAGTCCTAGGACATGATGTGCATTCTGACTGGTGTTTCTAAACTGCCCGTATTGCATGATTAGGTGTACACACTACAATGAGTTGGTACCCCATTCAATCCGGGGTGTACCCCTCTTTGTGCCCTGAGCTCCCTAGGATAAGCACCAGCCCCCCGGCAACATTATACAGGAGAAGCATTATAAATAATGAATGGATGGAATGGAAGTAAATCTGGTGTTCAGAGTGTGTGTGCAGTTTTTATCTGCATGCTGTACATGGCCTATTAGTCACACTGCACCAAATTCACTTCCAGCAATAAACTCTGTGCGCACATAAATGCTCACCTGTCCTGTACACGCCACCTTTAAAAAAGAATTATTGTAGACAGTGAATTAGACACTTATTTAAGCTAAATTACTGCTTTTGCCACTTTTTAAGGAAGTTCAGTTCTTCTGTAGCTAATTGTGTGTGTGTCTTTACCTCATTATTTAATTTACAAGTTAGTAGATAAAAGCGGCAGAGTTGTTTTGAACTGTGGCATTTGTATTAGCGATCTGTCTCTCAAAATGAACCCTAAAGAGCTGTGACTACCAGCGGGGCAGGATACAATCATGCTGAAATATTGTATGATTTGGTTCATTACACTTTCAAACATGCAGAACAGAAAAATCATGAAGAATTATAATTATTGTTTTACGTATAACTGTCCTTTAGACTAGTAGACATTACTGATTTTATATATATATATATATATATAAAACACAAACTTGGCTTAGATGCACAAGATTATGGAGTGTTTCTGTTTGTGCTGGTTCTGGAATTTGTGCTCATTCATTCTGTAGAGCATTTATGAAGTCTAGCACTGATGTTGGATGAGAAGGCCTGGCTCGCAATCTCCGTTCCAGTTCATCCCAAAGGTGCTCGATGGGTGGAGGTCAGGGCTCTGTGTTAGGGCCGGTCAAGTTCTTCCACCAAACTCATTAAACCATGTGTTTATAGTGCTTGCTTAGTCCACTGGGGAACAGTAATGTTGGAATAGAATAAAAGGGTCTTCCCCAAACTGTTACCACAAAGTTGGAAGCATAGCATTGTCCTAGATGTCTAGGGTTAGGGTTAGATGATGGCTGAAACATTAAGATTGCCCTTCACTGGGGATAAGGGGTCTGACTGAAAGACTTGAATTCAGAACAGGTTTGGCCAAAACTTTTGACTATATAGTGTGTATACGTGACTGACATCTGAAAACTGAAACGTGACTGACATCTGAAAATCTCTCAGACTAAGGGTTATATAAATGAATTTGCAGAAACGGGAATGGATTAGGACTAACGGCTAACATATAAATTACCAAGAAACTGTTACTGCTGTATTCATTGATGAATTCATACCTGATCATGGAAACAAATAATGGACTAGTCCAACTCATTGTGAAATGGTCACATTTAATGAACAACCTCTTGTTTTATATACATCTATAAAAAGAACCCAGATACAGGTTACAAGAATCTAAGGCTAATACATACATTATTAAATAATAAAGTATTTTTTTCCATGTTAAAGATACATATCGTAGTTTACAAAATATGATCGTGGAGAATTAAGCATTTGTCAATGAGAAAAATAAACTAAGATGCTATATGTATGTTGCTTAAGAAAAACAAACAAACAAACAAAAAAACCCCATAAAATTACAACAGTTTTCCATGAATAATGCAACAGAAAATTTGGACATTGGCTATGAAAAAAAAAAAAAAAGGCATATAGACTTGAGCGATAAAAGTTGTTCTACATAGAACTAATAAACAGATTGGTCAGATACAATTCATGTTTATTCTGTTTAAAAATTTCAGTCCAGTACACCACCATGGAGTAAGACACTGTTTTCTTTAAAATGTGTGTGTGTGTGTGTGTGTGTGTGTGTGCACGTAAGCATCTGTCTTTCAGCCTCTCATTATCAAGAGCCAAATCCAATAAAGAGAAATAAAAAAGAAAGACAGAAAGAAAGAAAGAAAGAAAGCTAAATGCTGTAAAGAAAAAATTAATCAAAATGATGACCTTCATTCTAAGTTTGTTAGTCCTCAGTCTATGAAGCTCCAGTTTGCTGGATGGAGATTTTGCTCGGCAGCTTCCAGTCCCTCGCACAGACACAGGCTTGGGGAAGCTAAGGATCGTGGGAAAGAGAAATCTCCACGTCTTTGGCATGACCAGTTAGCTGTATGCTGCTGAATTTCATGACACACAAAGGTTGAGCTTGTACTACCGTCTCCAGTGTGTGTGCAAAACGTCAAAAAAGCCTCTGATTTATTAAAAAAAAAAAAAGTCAAAAGGGGAAAAAAGGATGGATGCTTTGTTTGTTCGTTAGTTTTATTTTTCATTGTTGTGCTGCTGTGAGACAGAAGCCTGTTGACTCGTGTGTCCCCCATATGTTTAGCTTCCCTGGGGTTCCGAGTCCTGTGCCTGCGCTCACTCCACCTTCAGCCACGCCGCCCATGATGCGTTTCAGTCCTTTTTATTTTTCCCGCTTTTCTGTTCTTAAAGTCATCATTTATTAATCGCACTATTTTTTTTTCTTTTTGTGAGAGAAAAAAAAAACTTAAATTATCAATGCACGATATCCATTTAGATGTGCAAAATAGAATTAGAAGACTTTCCACAGGAATGAATTATATTATCTGCGAGAGAGAGAGAGAGAAAGAAAAAGAGAGAGTAAACAATAAGCATATACAGTATACTGTAACTGAGCTTGCATCAAAAAATAACATTCAAGATAAAGCAACGTTTCTGTCATCCACAGCATTATTGATGTAGAATTTATTTATAAATATATACTTTTTGATCTCTTATGTAAATCAATAACAACATTATTTCTAATGGCTGTAAGTCAAAAAACCACAAAATCTTCTTTCTAGTTTATTCTCGAAATTCTGAACCATTTCCTACATGCTTCACTTACAATATAGCGCACTGTGCAAAGGTCTTGAGCCACCCATGATTTCTTCATATTTTGCTTCTAGAGAGCCAGACTGTTGTAATTTTAATGTAGTCTTGACGAATAGTTCTCCAGACTTCTTAAAATCTCATTTTAGGCTCTCATTTTCAGTCCTGTCTCTACCTGAGCAGTTTTTTTTTTTTAAAGCCAGATACTGACTTATAAATCATTCAAGCATAAAACACATCTAACTTTAGGCATGAACCAGTGAAAAACTAGTGCAGATGATGAGAGATGATCAGACCAGTGATTAGTATACTGGTGATGCTGAATGCTGAGTGGTTGGAACAGACAGACAGACAGGAGGGGAAATGAGTTTGCTGCTTGAGGATATTACATAAACTCTACACTTTGCAGCTTTTCACAGTAAAATATATTTTTTTCACACTTCTGTAATGAAATGAAATGAACCAGACCTACAGTACAGTATATCGACACAGTACAGTATTCATTTAAAACACTAGACGTTAATTCAACAGAGGTGTCTGACCTTAGCGCAGCTATTCTCAAGTGCGGTGGCATTTTTATAAACTTATAATGCTTAACTTAAGAAAATAAGAAGAACAGATCTGCTGTTCAATGATTGTATTAATCGTAATTAATCATATTCATTTTAGATCCCTGCTCTTACCATGAACAAGATATTCACAAAATGAACCATGTAAGGACGTAGCCAGCTACGAATATTTATGGCACTACCTTAATCGTTTTATTTGCTAACCTATTTACATGATAATAATGATAATCATAATAGAATACTACTACTACTACTACTAATACTACTACTATCCTGTGCCTAGTGACGTTTTGTGACCAGTGACAAAAAACAAAACAAAACTATATATATATATATATATATATATAAAATCAGTAATGTCTACTAGTCTAAAGGACAGTTATACGTAAAACAATAATTATAATTCTTCATGATTTTTCTGTTTTGCATGTTTGAAAGTGCAATGAACCAAATCATACAACATTTCAGCATAATTGTATCTTGCTCTGCTGGAAGTCACAGCACATTATATTAATGCATATATTACACTATATATATATAGTTTTTCCACACACATTGTGGTTTCTAAGTCGTGTCAGGAAGTCACTATACTACAGTTTAATTACATTTTTTAAGAAGTATGGCATTATCCAGATTATTTTTTAAAACAGCACTAATACAACTGATACTCATAATTTACATGAACCATACCACACTGCTGTTTCTTTTCGCACACATCCTGTATGCTATTTTGTTTTAATCAAACAAATCAGAAGGTGCGAACTGTTATATCCGTCAGTAACCAGGTTTCATACTTCTAATGAGTGTAGCGTGAATGTAGGAGTGTGCACCTCAGGCAAGCACGGACAGGTTTAGATTTAAAAATAGCAGGTTTGTGCTACAGCTACAAGAGCATGAATTTATTTCTGATGCACACAAGACTATTAATTACTGTAGATTATAAAATAAACAGATTCAACGGTCGCGAAGGAAACCCTGTTTGTTTAAATGTCAGACAGTAAAGTAATGCTAACTGCTTTTTTTCAAGTCAAACCAGGACTTTTGATTTTGCAGAAAAACAGTAAAAACTGACTTTATTTCTCCTTATAATCCCTAATGCACAATGTGTTTCACTAATGCTTGGATACCATCAAGGTAGAAAACCTTCTCAGTACAACGGAGCCATAATTTGTTGCATCATGTCTGAAATGCTGGAACACATTTAAATCACTTGGGACGAGCTCATGCCTGTCACGCCAGTTCCCACAGACAGATGAGTCTCTCCCACAAGTTGGCAACAAGTTGTAGATTTATGGCCTTCTTTAAAATGTTTGCACCATTTGAATGTTCACTGAGGTATAAGTCTCATCACCGTACTGTGCTTGAAGTCCCGGTTTGGCTTGAATGCCCCTCCTACTAAGAGTGGAGCACAAATCATGCAATTTTACCCATCCTACCCATAAAGTAGCTTCAAACATGTTTAAAGATTTTTGTTATACAATTATAGCTACTTTATCATCGGAATAGTTTGGCTATTTGAAATACGGAGAAGCTTGTGAATCGATTTATAACACCTTATTCAATGATTTCACTTTTCACAGTTTGATTCTAGATGGTACACTAGTCAATTTTAAATTGCACATGTATCTATTACATCTTATATCAGAACCCTGAGCTTCTCTGACTCGCACATTTCATCTAGAGAGTTTGTTCAAGCTGATCAGTTCGTCTGTATGCAACAGGAAACATGACACTTAACATAATTGCAGCCAGTTTTAAGTATTTCATTTATGATTCAGTGAATAATTTAACATGCGATAATGTAATCTCATCAGGAAAGGAAAAAACACACACACACACACACACACACACACACACACATTCTGGAACATGTTTAAATTTAAGACTAAGACTGAAAAGTTTGCCTCAATTAGATATTGTGATATTGCAAAAAGAAAAGATTTTTTTCTAACAAGCAAGAAAACAAACAAACTAACAATAAAATCAAACAAATATGACAGATGATGAGGCAGGATTGTATTGGGTACAATTGTTTTCATTGCTTTAATATGCCTGATCCAGTTATACCTGGGTTTAATTATGTATGAAAGTTAGACAACACATTTCCGTCTGTCTGTTTGGAGGAGGATGGGTAGGTTGGAATCTTATTTAATAGTGCTTTATTAAAAAAAAACAAACTTTTTTTGGATTATTTAATTTACCCAGCAATATTAAAGCCCCAGAAAAGGCTTTAGGAAAATTTAGTGAAACTCTAATTCATGCTAATACAGCTTTACAGATCCTCATATACAGTATAGATGTATCCCTAACAGAACAAGCTAGCATTTCATAAATGGGAACTAAAGTATTCATGGTTTTTAGTTTTTTTTTCTTCATTTCTAATAACACATTTGGGAAATTTAAGAATTGTACCACATGCACCATATAGACAAAAGTTTTTTCGACCAACCCTCCAGTAACATTGTATTCAAATACATATACATCAATATGGCGCTGATCCCCCTGTTCCAGCTATAACAGGATTCTTGTCTACAAGATTTTGTAGTGTTTCTATGTACATTTTTGCCCGTTCATTCTGTCAAGCATTTATGAGGTCTAGCACTGATGTTGGATGAGAAGGTCTGGCTCGCAATCTCGTTTCCAGTTCATCGCAAAGGTGCTCGATGCAGTTGAAGTCAGGGCTCTGTGTTTGGGCCAGTCAAATTCTTCCACACCGAACTCATCAAACCGTGTGTTTATAGTCCTTGCTTTGTTAACTTGGGCACGGTCATGTTGGAATAGAATAAAAGGGGCTTCCCCAAACTGGGGAACACAAAGTTGGAAGCATAGCATTGTCCAAGATGTCTTGGTAAGCTGAAACATTAAGATTGCCCTTCACTGGGGATTCACTGGCTATTTTTCAGAACCCTTAGCCAAACTTCAAAGTCAACTCTGTTAGTGTTACCCAGATTTCTAATCAATTAGAGGTTCATAAGCAATCATAATAACTCATCTTAAGGCATTTGTGGCTCAGTGTTAGGTTTCTTGTCTGCCATGTGACAAGCCCGGGTTCAAACCCCAGCCACTGCGGTGCTGATCCCAAGCCCGGATAAAATGGGAATGTTGCATCAGGAAGAGCCTCTGTGGCGACCCCTCGACGGGAGCAGCTGAAAGACTTACAACAACAACCGCTAAATCTTTTTGATGTGTGGAACACTGAGCTTTTTGTTTGTGCACACACTTTCACAGTATCGACCCTGTTTGTTTTGTTTATTGAGTTCTGCGTAGCCTAGCTAAATCTGTCTGCTAATCACCTGATACTTTGCCTCCTTATTGACTTTGATTTTGGCTTGTTCTTTTTTATTCAATAGAACCCTGCATTTGCACCCAAATCCTGTCAGTATGTAATAAGTATTTATTGACTAAAACCTGTTTGGGTTTAGCAGACTAAAACTGCAATTGTCTTGAACAGTACAATCTAGACCAAACTTAAAGTTTAGTTCTCCAAGATGTTTGGGGCAAGCTAACCAAACATCTTGTTCCTTTATTTACTTTCCATCTCGATAATTGATAAAAGAAAATAAACTATTAACACATCTATTTTTGCAAGGATTCACATTTTACAGCAATTTTCACACTTTCGCACAGTACTGTAGATCAAATCAAATCAAGAACTAATCAAAACAGAGCATGGACATCATCAGGTAATCTGAAAATAGCAAGATGGGGTGGTGACAGGACCAAAAAATAAACCCAACATTTGTTGCCATGGAAACAGCAACACCAAGTGATAATCTGTGACACCGAAGCTAAACCCTGGCCAGAATTTTGGTTAGGACGCTTGTGGAAAATTTGGGCAGATATTAAATTAAGCTTGCAGAATTTTGTAGGGAAAAAAAAACCTGCTGAGCATCACCTTCAGGCTGGCCTACGGCAAGGATCATGAGCACTGTAGGCTAACAGCAGGAGAACATTAAAGCTTAGACAAAGCTGCTATTTGATCTTACAAGATTTAATGATCCAAACACTAACCCTGGTTTGCCATCACATCACTTTCACCTAGAACGTAGTGCAATGGCCTCCGCAGTGTTTCACCATTGCATGCTTTCAGAAAAAAAGCGATACACATCAAAATAAAAGCGATACACATAAACATATTCCCTGCCTTTATGGATTTGGTAGAGAATCACCGATGTTGACTCCATGCCATTCTCAAGACCTTTAATGATTGGCCAATGTAATCTACTTCTTGCAGACACCTCTACAGTAGCTATGGACTTCGTAATACCATCTTGTAAAGACTCTCCTATAGGACTATCCGGACTTTGAAGCAGATCCCATTCAATCAAGTTAGAAGGTCACCTAGCTTCCTGCCTCAGACTTTCTGTAGAGCCACAGGCTCCTGATTCTATGCATGAGCAGGCTTTAATTAGAGCAGTGCTCATTACGCTACTGTTCTGAGTTCTGGGTGAATAGGCACACTGTAAACATGTGTACTGTACTGTATGCCTACATAATGAATCTTCTGCTCGTTACTTGGCGGACCTGTCAACTAGCAGCTATTGAGGATCGATCAACTTTACTGATCTTGTGCCTCTGGTTTAGGCTGCCGTCTGCGAGTGTTGGGACAGGATGACTCGGTAGTCTCTATGGACAAACATAATGCCCTAGTCGAGTTGATTTTGCATATCTCTAAATTGTGTTTCTTCTACGCGACATGAGTGACCAAGTGGTAGCAAGATCAGTGCAATGATCTTATGAACCTGCTAACTACACTTGAAAAGAAATGAAACGATGTATTCTGTCTTACAGAGCTAGAGAATACAGTACAAAAAAAAGAAAAAGGATTTTGAAGTCTCCAGTTATGTTGACTCGACCAGCCAGCCATCAAAATGGGCTGGTTAACGTATTGAAACAGCTTATAATTTGGCAATAAGACATTGCCTCCAGGGGAGATGGCAACGGCAAGTCGATAAGATTGCAGTAATTGGAAAACAGCATTGAAATGCAGGGTAAGTACATGATACCCATTGCTTTGGATTTCAGAAATCATCTCTGATAGAAGCACGAAATATGGGAGTCAGATATGCTTTATTATTGCTCGCAGCATCATCCATCAACTAGTAACAATTTAATTACATTGTCTGCTTTGCAAACTATCACCAACCTATCAACGTTTCAAAATTTCAACTACAACATTCAATATTTATCATCTTCAGTAATTGCTTTATCTTTGTTCAGGTCCAAGTAAATCAGGAGACTATCATGGGGACCCTGGCTTAAAATACTGCGTGTAGTCCATATCAAGAACGTTTCTTTGAGCAAACTCTTCCAGAGAGCCCTGTTTGAGAAAACACCCTATAGGGTGAGAATGCACCCCGGAGGCTATCCCGGGATCCCTGGTTGGAAATACACCCTAGAATCTATCACATTAGAAATTTGGTTAGGAATTTATCCTGGAGTCAATCCCGCTAACACTGGGTGGCTATACACCCTGCAGTCTTTACCGCTAACTCTAGGTGGGAATACATCATGCTATTGCTAATTGGATATATATCTATATATATATATATATATATATATATATATATATGACTGTGGATGGAAATCCTCCCTGCTGGAAATATCCTGCTAGCATTGGGTAGGAGTACACGTACACCTGGGTGTTTATATCGCCATCACTGATTTGGAACCCAGCAATTCATCGCAGGACAGCATGTGTATGAACAATCACACCGAGGGGTGTAGCCAATCAAGCAAACAGCTTGTTTTTGGTAAGCAGGAAGAAGCATGGAGAAACTTGAAGCAACTCCACATGGTCTTGGAAAGAATATGCAAAATTCACAGATGGCAACCTGAGCTCAGCATCAAACTAGGCACCTGTGAGGAAGTAAGGCTACCTGCTATCAACCCATATCAAAGTCTTTCAGTTAGAGAACCCATACACCAAATGTTTAAATTTGATAGCATTAAGAACAAGTTTATAGTATGTATTATTATTGTTATTATTTCTTTAAAAATCAAAGTAGAAACTGGTGACATATTGAATCCTGGCCAATTGTTGAAATGTCTTATTAGAGGACTAGGTTTATAAGGTCGATCAAAAAGCAAAAGACTGTACAGTACGTACCACATCATGGACAGCAGGACACAAGCCAGGAGGATATGGGATGAGTAGAAGAGGGCACTGCATCCTCCTGTAGCACCACCCACTCTGGGCCTAGGTGAGGGCGGGGCAGCAGATGGAGTGGTATATGGGTGATCTATAAAGAGATCACACAAATTCACAATTTTTACGACTACAACAATTACAAGCAGCCTTTGGGGCAGTGTCAACTCTACTACAATTAATGTTTCTGCATGAACACGATTACAGAAGGTGCCCACACACACATATATAGTTTAACTCAAATAAACCGTGGTTTGTTTGAGAAGGTCAACGCATATTGGCTTTTCTAGCTGTGAGTTAATGCATTTGCACTGTAAGAGAATAACAATAAAAATGACAGTAATAATAGAGGTTATTTCAATAGACTGGTTCGGGATGTGACAGGAGCCTGAGGGAAATTTACTATAAGTGCTCTTGCATGACTGCTGTAATCATCCTAAAATGTAGCCAGTTATAAGCAAGCAGAATATATATATTTTTAATTATATTTTGAAGCAAGGTCTTAAGGGAAAAGAAAAAAAAATCTAATAAACAGCATTAATTCTAAAGGCAGAGCAAACCTATATATTACAAAAAAAAGTACAGGACAAAAAGTACAAGAAAAAAAAATCAGTGACATTATGTTTCTCTCTTCATAGGGTGGATTTCATAATGTTGCATTGTTGAAATAAAAAGATTGAGTGTACGTATATGCATGCAAGAATGTTTTTTTTTTAATATGTAAGTGCAGCACTACTGAATACTTGATTCTGATTGGTCAGAAGGTATTTATTTATTTATTTATGTTTAACTAGATGTGCCCCTGACTTTGTTCGCACTCTCATAAGTGCTGAATTTTGAAATGATTGAAAAATGAATTTTTAAAAAATACTAATACTATTACTAATACTAATTTTTAAAAGATGAGTAAAAATATTAATCTCATGTCCGCTCAAATAATTTTTTCACAAATATGTTAAAATGTACAGGCACGCCAACTTTACAGCTTTATTATATGTATAGAATATAACAGCAGCTGTCTGTTTTGTATTATTGTTCACCTTTAATTCATTATCAATTTTATACTGACAACTAGGCAGCAGTATGAACAGCATACCAGACGATATAGTTTCCATAAGGAAAAATTTATGGAAGGAACTTAAAATTGTTGAGAAACCTTTGTGACTTCTTCGTAACATGAGCAGCAATTGTTTTTGTCCTATTAACTTTATGAAAAAGAAAAAAAAATGACAGAATGAAACTAAAAAGAAAACAGTTTTTTGGATGTTCTCAACAATACATGCAATTATGTAATTAATAAATATATAATCATTGGCGAATTGCTGTACTATAAGGGGGAATATACTGTAACACTTCAGGAACTGCTGTTATTGGAAAACTTTGCCATGGTGTAACAGGAAGACTTGTGTTCCTCCGTGCAATCAATAGCATTGTACAACATAAAGCAAAGGAAAAAACAAGATATTGAGAAACCTGAAAAAAACAACAACCACCCACCCACACACACACGCACGCACACGCACACACACGCACACACACAAAGCAATTGTACATTGAGGGGATAGCCTCTGACAGCGATTTGACAGCAATTGAAAACTGACAGTTCTGCAGACTTTCTAATTCTTTCCCACTTCTCACCTGCAGTATAGATTGAATGAAATACTCGAAAAGTGGGAGAAATTCAATAAAGTCTGCTAGATCAAAACAAGCAGACTCGTACCCAGATATTACCTCTAATAACAGTGATCAAGTTGTCTTTTTTTCTTCCTTTTTTTTACTGTATCGAACAGAATCGCTCTTATAAAAGTCTCTTATCTGCTAGATTTTGACATTTTTGACAGACATGCAAGTTTGTCTCACACTTAAACATATCCAGCTAAAACCTGCCCATGGGTCAGGCTACTTCAGCTCGTACCCGGCTCTTACCAGGCTCATACTACACCGTTAGTGTATCTGGTGGATTGGTGTAACAGTGCTTGTTCCGGTAACTACACTAACCTGCTGCATGCGTGGTCATAGCGCAACCCTGAAGAAGGTTAGGCTTAGATCAAAACCCTGAGAATCCCATTGACGTAGGGAACATCCCAATGACAACTGGTCAGAACACCATCCAATCTTTCCTGCCTTCAGTACGTCAATAGTACGCCAATGAGATGTTAGATATGTCATTAATATTTGTCAATGCCATCATTACTGTGTCCTACTTAAGTCCTCACCAGACTTTTATTGAACATTACCCTTATAAAAAAAAAAAAAGCCACGTCAAGGGAAACAATACTAAATCCTTATTGGTTTGACAAGTTGTACAAATTCTTCCTGCATCTTGCTTCCACCATGTCCTCACCAGGCTTTTGTTTTAAACATGTCCAAAAAAACAAAAACAACCTCTCGCAGCCGGAGGTCTAGAGAGAGCTGATTGGCCGAGCTCTCTCAGAGGGGAGGGATGAGAGGTACTTAGTGCTCCCACATTAATCACGGCTCTACAGCCAATCAGGGGCGTCTGTGAGCTCGCGCAACGGAGGGAGCGGATAGCGCCGTCCTCCGAGTGTGTTACGCCGCCCCCAATGGTGCGCGAGCGAGCAGTTTGAAAAGATGCGGTCGGCTGGCATCACATGGTTCGGAGGAAACACGTGGTAGTCTTCGGCCCTCCCGGCTGAGTGGTAGTCTTAATGTGGGCGCCCCCTAGTGACGGGGAGGAATTGGACACGACTAAATTAGGGAGAAAATCGGGGAAAAATCCCAAAAAAAAAAACCTAAAATAATAATAATAATACTAGTTTCTACAGCATTCCTGCCAAGGATGTAGTGAAACCGTGGCTCAGTGTGACGGCCCCCTTAAAGATGGCGGACTCATAATGAAGTCACTACGTACAGTACAGTACAATCTGCTGGACGCTTCTAGCACGTGTCAATTCGTGTCATGTGTCAACTCCATGGCATCCATAGTGAGACGTAAAAATAGCAACAAACAGTTATGAGTTTGATTCTGCCAGAAAGTAGAAAGTATTTAATGATATATATTTTTCATAAACACACATGGATGGCTTGTTCTCTAGGAAAAAAAAAAACACTACTCCAGTTTCAGGAAAAAAAAAAAAAGAAACCGTACCTTTCTTTTCGGTGGTGCGATGTCTTCAAGGGTGCATCTTTAATACCCTTAGTATGCATCTTTATTAGTTCAATTTAAATTAAATTAAAATCTAATTATATCATACTTTAAAACAGTGATCTTTAACTCCAGTGTGGAAGATACCTGCTTTAAGGCACGGGCGCCAAGCTTATTCTAGACCATAGCGCATGATGCCAAGTATAAATCTGTTTATGTTCTGAAAATATTAGATTTCTCTTAAATTAGTGAAATTATAAACATTTATCTGAAATGTACATTACATATTAGCATATTTTGTAAGTAGCTGAGTTCATGGCTCCGAGTTTATTGCTCTATTTTGCCCGCTCTAACTGGATTACAGAGATATCATTTTGGATATTTCAATTCAATTCTGGTGCAAAACGCAATTTTAATTTAAACCATTGACGCTAATGCATTTTATGGCTGAATTAGAGCTGGTAAAATGAATAGAATCTGCTTACACACACCTTTCTCACTGAAAGAAAAAACAGTACACTGGAATGCGCTACCTCAGTGACAAGCAAGGGTTTCGGTAAAGTACCCTTACTACCTAAAAGTGTAGGTTTTATCAAAGACTACAGATTATTTATTCTTCTGTTCTCCTGGAAACAAATAAACAAAAAAACAAAAAAGAAGTATCTTATAACGGAATGCTATAGAACTATAGGTGTGGTATGTCAAAACTTTAGATGCATCTGCACAACCCCTGAACGAGAGAACATGCTTGTCACTGTTTTAATCTGTACCAACACTGTGTTCCAGCAGGAGGCAGTCTGACGTTGCAGTGTTGATTATAAAAGGCTAGACGGCAGCGCACGGCCTCATGATGAAAGCACGTTGAATTTCAATAAATCGAATTTAACAGTTAAAGGGGCCAAATGGTAAAATGTGAAGGAAACCATGGAAACACTTTACAGCGTGAACACTGATGAGTCTCACCTATAGGCATGTCTACCTCCGTGGTGGGGGTGATAGTTTTAGGTTCCTCTGTCCAAGGTGTTTCATGCACCGCCACGCTCCAGTCGCTCCAAGTGCCGATCTCCATGTCCTTAGCAGCCAGCTGGATGATGTACTCCTTCCCCATGTAAGCGTCTGTGATGGTGTGGGAGGTGCTGTCTGAGAGCTCCACCTGTTCATCAAGAGCACAGACATAGAGAGAGAGAGAGAGAGAGAGAGAGAGGGAGAGTCAGGGATCTTGCGAATAAGCCACACAATATGAAGATTAGATCACCGGGGTATGAAATCATATACTGCCATGATATGACTTGCCATATTTCAACAAGGATGACAAATTAAAAGTGGCATGTTTTCATTTCACAAACTGTATCACAAAGGGCGTAGTGTACACTATATACTAGAAGTGAGGGCTCTATGAAGCGTAGCCAGGGGCGGGTCTGAGATTCATTTTGATATTATTACAGTGGCTGAAATCGTAACTCAAATCCTATTATCATTTATTATTATGCTCCCAGTTTGACTGGTCAATTGAAATGAATGGGTTTAATCCAAACCTAATTAAAAATAATGTCAACTTCGACCTAATGTCTTCTATTAATGGAAAGTTCAGGATTAAACTAAGCTCTAGGGCATCAATAAAAAAAAGCCATGTACATTTCATTTAAAATAACGAGCCTAATATTTGAATAGCTCAATTATGCTCATATACAAATGTGTCCCAAAGGGGTGATTTTTACTTATAATGAAAGACGATGCACTTGATTGTGTAGCACCTGCTGTTTGCTATAATAGAACAAATCAGAAATGACCGATACAAGTACATTATTGTACTGAACTATTCAGAATGACATTTTTTCAACCTAAACATTCTTTGCTTTTTATTGCATTTTTTTTTACTTTGTGCATTTCCATCAAATATAACTACAAAAAATATAAGCAGCTCCACCACTTTCTGCTATTTTCATTAACCTGTGACTTTAGTTCAATTGTCAGATTTTTTGTTATACTGCATCATCCAGGTATTAATAGTGTTCTTGATGACTTAAGTAAAAGTATGCAGATACAGAGAGAGAGAAAAAGGAAGAACTGATGAGGCTTTTACGTGAGTCTCGAGTGTTAAACTGTTAAAACTGAGTTGAGAAAGCTTGAAAAAGTTTCAAAGGTTGACGATTTTTATTGCAAGAAAAAGTGGCGTGTCGTATATCTATCATTAAAGTTAAATTAATTTACATTATAGATCGTTCCAGACTATACAAGTACACAATAAATAAGAAGAATATTCATAAAAAAAATGACGAGTCATACCAGTATTGTCTTGGCCTTGCATACTTATCTATTAAATTTTTTTTTTTGATAACTGTCCTGTGCAGCCTGTACGTTTAGTATGCTAATTAGGCCCAACCTCTCTTCCATGTAACAGAGACCATGTGACCTGAGACCTCATTATAATTTGATTCAAAACAACCATCATGGCACACACAGAGCCAACTAGCCAAAAAACAACAACAACAACAACAACAACAACAACAAAAAACAAAGATGCAAGCTTGTTTTAACATCTTGTTTGTTTTGACATCTTGTCAAGTGACCATTGCATTTGCATACTCATTAATATTCACAAAGATGGGTGTGTACATAAGATGAGCCTTGTTCACATTGTATTTTGCAATAGTAACTTATTTTTTTCTTTTCATTTTAACATACTGTACTTCCACTCACTCACTCATCGTCTATACCACTTTATTTTGTATTCAAGGTCGCGGGCGGCGGGGGGCCTGGAGCCTATCCCAGGAGACTTAAGGCACCCTGGACAGGGTATACATGTGTGATATTATTTTTTTAGAGAACCATGTATGCTCTGTGTCAAGTTAACTCTCACCTAACTGTTAATCCACCACTTCCGCCTCATCAGCTAATCCATTGTGCACTGTATATCTATACACTATCCTCTGCATGCGAGATTTCCCATCGAGTCTTGCAAGTGTGACTCTGAGAATTTTCCTTTTACTTTCAGTGTGTCTTACCAATAATAGTCTGTTTGCCGAGAGTGCCCTTTTGCCCGTGGTTTATAATTTTAAACTGTGAAATATTTGTTGTTCACTAATAACATGCATCTCTAAACCCAAGCTGCAGCCCAAGTAGAATATTATATGTATTTATATTAAAAATGCTTCGGTGTGTGATAAAGATCTTGTGGTCATTCAGTAGCATGGACGACTGAGCATCTGTGTAGGAAACAGGAATGCCCCAAATGCATAAAAACAACACGTATTATGCATATAATTTCCAGCACATGTGCATGTATTTATGCTTCATGCTAGGAGATCAGATTATTAGAGCTCTATTAAAAATTCAACAGGGTTTCAGCAGGTTAGGCTGTGATCTTCTGAGAATAATGTTCATGTGAAGTATTAATGTCTTGCTTTAAAATTCTATATGGTGTGGGATTTCTACTATTATACCGGGTTATACTGTACACGTTAGACAGCGTTATACTTATAATACTGTGCAAAAATCTTGAGCCACCGCTAGTTTCTTCATATTTTACTCCCAAAGAGTCAGACATTCTTGTATTATGTTTTTAAAATGTAGTATTGGTTCTCCAGGTTCTCTTATTTTTTGGCTTTCATTTTCAGTCCAGGAATGTTGTTTGTTAAGCCACACAGTGAACTATGAATCATTCAATCATTTAAAAAAAAAATCTAACTTAAGGCATGAAAAGGGAGAAAAAAGGTACAGATGATGGCAGACGATCAGGCCGGTGATTAGTATACTGGCGGTGCTGAATGCTGAACAGATGAGAGGAGAAACGTGGTTGCTGCTGGGGTTGTAATTTAATTTAATTGAATTTAATATGATAAAATGAAAGGTAGCTCAAGAATGTGAACAGTACTGCACACCTTTATAATGTTTCTTGAACAGACAAAGGTTCCAAAAATGTTTACAAAAATTAATGAAAGAAACTTTGTTATAAAAAACATGTATTTATGTTTGTGTTTGACTTTAAAGTTGAGAAGAACCATCACACCTAAAGACCAAGACAGAGGAAATGTGCCTGATGTACTACAGCTGATGCCTGGAGAAAGCGTAATGACGAAGATCAACCAAAGCCCATGAGTCATCTGGGCATCCTTCACCCCTCTGTTCCAAACAGCACCCCGGCTCTCTTCTCTAGTCCCGCTTTCTGTATTTTCTTCCATTTCTCACTCAAGAACAGCACAGCTGAACCAAACAATGCCACCACAGTTAAGCAATCAGCAATAATTCGGATGCTGGCGTAGCTTCCGAATGACACGACACAATGAGAACCGTTCTGCCCACCTCTCCATCCGAGATACATACAGCGCGCTCAGGCCTCGATGTAGGCGTGGATTTGCTTTCGTTTTAATTTGAATTTGGAAGAATACACCGCTGTGTGGCACCTAATCGCTTTACTGAGAAAAAAAAAAAAAGGTGCAAAATCAGACTATGTATTTATTTATTTATTTATTTTCTTTTTTCTTCTGATGGGAATTTCTGATACGATTGTATGGCTGGCTTTCCATCGTGGACATGCAGGAAAACAGTCACAAACCCAGGACTGATATCATTTAGTCTTTGCATTTACATTTTAATTGGACATTTTCTTTCATAATTGGAAGAGAGTGTTGCTCATTTCCCCAGTGCTTCCTCAAAACCCACCGAACAATGGCCAAATCCCTTTCATTTAGATTAAGGCATGTTCTTTGCTCGCTCTAGCCCCCCCCTCCCCCTCCACCACCACCTCCAAAAGTGTGAGAACTCTCTCTTTAACAGGGGCCGTTCGATTGTCATTGCGGCGGAGGTCTTAGCCTGTCTGTAATGACATTTCACAGCGAGACACTGAAGCTGTAAGGAAATCAAACTTGTATGCATTCGTCACCCCTTTGATTTAACCTCTTTTATCAAAAAATATAAGATCACAGTGAACTTTGCCAGCTGGAAGTTGGCGCTCGGTATAGGATGCAGTCGTCTGGCGCAAGGCTGATTTCACCCTCCATCCCGAACGGATGTTTCTATTCTACGCTCCGTTTCCTTGTCTTAGCCACAAACCATCTCCCAATTACCGGGCACTTATGAGGAGCTTTAGAGCCAAGAATGCAAATAGAAGTTTAGGCAGAATTTAACCTGAACCATGGTTACCGCCAAGCCACTCTTAAACAACTGAGCGCACACACACACACACACTCATGCACAGTCGATCTCACTCTTGTCTGTATGTTCATCCTTTAGTGCTTTTTTGAACAACACACACTTTCTCATACACACCCACATTATACCCCATAATCATGTCATAGCTACTAAGGTCAACACAGACAAACCCTCAGCACAAGGTCAGGTCTGAAGGCTACAGGATGATTTGCGGTCAGTCTATGAGGATATGGACGTAACAGTGAGACTGCCGAGTACATAAACAGGAGCGGACAGGATGTTTCTCTGGTCTAACGTCTCTGCCACAGTCTTATTCAATAACACGGATATTGTGTTGGTTGGGCATGAGTCATTTATGTATGCGTTCGCATGCTGCACTCTGGATGACTTCTGCGCTGGTATACAACACCGAACATAATACAGAATAAGATTTAGACAACTATATCAGACTGTGTCTTTCAAATAAGCATGATGGGTGTTCAACTCAAACCGGGATTTTTTTGATGGTGCAGAATGACCGAACACAGCTATGAGAGAGTAAAACCTCGATTTCTTTATTTCCTCCTGCTACACTAATGCACTTATCCCAGCGTTTCACTAGATACCATCAAGGTAGAGATTTATCTCAGAATGCTAGAGTCATGATCAGGGTACCTGCTTAACATCTGAAACACTGGCCTCCCAGGAACTCCTTTAACACTTCTCTAATGTGGACGTAGTGTTGGTGAATGATTGTGTATACACTTCCCACAGACAGATGAGTCTCTTGAATGATGCGTTGTGCAGTGTGCTCTAGGCCATCTCGGCCGGGATCGTCCTTCACAAATATATGGCTTTTTGTTTTTTTTTTCTTCAAATGTTTTACTGTGCGTAAAGAATTCTGTAAATGAGTCATTCAGTGAATCAGTTATTGTCTTCATTTTGAAGAAATTCCATCACCAGTCCTGGTTTGACTTGAACACCCCACGTTCTTGAATAACACTAAGCATGTACATGAAAAATATTTAAGTATTTACTTTGAGATTAATCAATAAGAACATGTACCTGTTTTTATGAAATAATTTCAACAATTTGAATGAGTATTTTTTGTAATTAATTCTGATGATTCTGATTTTTAAAATATTTTTTTATTTTAGGTAAAAGGTCATGTATACTTTTAAAATGTTAAAAATAGCTATTTGATTAATTCTGGAATCAAAATCCGCAATGGTGAGATTACTGAACACTTTCATTCTAATATACACAGAACAAAAGTGTCACTCACTCTCCGCATGATGATTAGCCTAAATCACAGGTTGCCTATCCTGGTCCTGGAGTACCCCCTTTTTCTAACACACCTACTTCAACTCAGGAAAGGCTATTAATTATGTGATTAGTTGAATCGGATGTGCTGGGAGCAGGGGGAAACACTAGAATGTGAAAAACAGAGGGTACTCCAGGTACTTGAGGGACATGTTTGGGGACCTGTGGCGTAAATGATATGCTTAGGGTTTAAGTCTGGCTCATGGTTGAACTTCTTTTATAGCCATGTAGATGTACAGTAGAATTGTTTAAATACATGGTAGTATTGGAATAAGCTTTTACTTTAATTAAATAAAAAAAATTCACAGCACGGTGGCTTAATGGTTAACACTGTCACCTTGCACCTCCAGGTCCTGGGTTCGATTCCCATGTTGGGTCTGTGTGCATGGAGTTCGCATGTTCTCCCAGTGCTTGGTGGGATTCCTCCCAAATTAGGCTTATTCCCAAATTGGCCATAGTGTGTGAATGAAGCACGGTCGTACAAGATGGGAATAAATACAATGGCCACCATTGGCCTCCACGGTCCCTAGTTGGACTACAGAAGTTCCTAGATGGACGGATTCACAGGGTAGACAATAAACAGCTTAAGCCAAATAAAAATAACTAATAACTATTCTTTTGTAATATGCTTCCAACTCAGACCAAGTGATCCACACTGAACTAACTGACGCAAGAGAGAAATGAACCTCAGTCATGGGGTTTCAGCCTAAGGCTTAAACACCGAGCCATCAGAAAGGCGGGGAAGTGAATTTCGGTCATGACTGAAAGGTTGGCTGATTTAAGCGCTGACCTGCTGAACACTAATGGAGAAAATCTTGCTTGTAACGGTAAGATTCACTGATTCAAACGCTGACCTGCTGAGTAAATCTCAGTCATGACTGAAATGAGTCACTGACCGAAGAGAAGCAAGTGCAGCTCTGGCATAAATAACAACTGCAAGAACAGCTGCAAAAACAGCTCTACACAGTAAAGGAAAGTTTAAAGAAACACACGTAATGCATACAACTTCAAAACAATAGCTTGTTACAGTATGCATGTTTATACTTATGCAACGTTAGGCTTAATAGCCCAAAAAGACCACTCATTTAGTGTCTGACAGTGACTGATACGGATTCCTTTACCTTAATGACTCGTTCAAAATGGCACTAATTTATGAATTCATGTACGGAGATGAGTCAAAAACGATCCACACACCACAGTTATATTAACACTTCTATTGGCCGCACTGCCTTATCAGGGGTTTCTGTTCAAGGCTACAGTCACTGCAGTGCTGGTGTGAACGTGTTACATCAGTTCATTTGTAACTGCAGTGCGAGGGAAATAAATGGACCCTCAACTTGTGATTTGCACAAAAGAAGAGCAGCGTGCAGTGGTTTGTTTTTTGTTGTCTGAGGGTGTACCTAGCTATTTAGATAGTCATGGATATGAGATGGTTGAGATATTACATTATTATGGAGTTCTGTAGACTTTTACCTTAATATCCAACGCAGATTCTTCCATAAATTCAAATGAAGAATTATTATTAGTATTTGGAATTTTTTTACAGAGCAATAAATTAACAATAAATCTTGGAGGTTTATAGAGAACGTCTCGGGTTACTTGACTGTAACCCTGTTCCCTGATAAAGCGGGAACGAGATGCTGCGTGAAAACGCTATGGGAACATCTCTTTGTTGCC